>JAFBJZ010000324.1:2595000-3027543 GCA_016785225.1 Psettodes erumei
AGTGTGCTCGTGTTGCCCTTGGGTCCCCGGTCCCAAACATGCCCGCTGCGATGGTGTCGTGGCCAGCAGCTGCGCTCTTCAAACATCTGTGTTCCCCAGAATACCGACACCTGCAGCCTGCTGTCTATTTTTTTTTTTTTTTTGTAGTTTCCTCCAAGGTAAACTCAGATGAATGTTTGCACATGTGAAAGAAAGCTAAAAAGCCATGTTCAGAGCAGATAAAGGAAAACAAGTCTTGATCAAAAAAAGTTTTTTTACGTCGCACCAAGGCTGGTGGAATTCTGTTTTTGGGTAATTGTCAGTCCTTCCTTTCTCATGAATGCAACATCTCAGGAACGCCTTGAGGGAATGGCACAAATGTAATTTTTAAGATGCATAGTCTCATAGTATTTTCCAAATGTATCTTTAGAACATTTATATCAAAAACCTTAGGATGACATGCAATGCCACTCTCTGAAATTTTCACTTCGTACAGTATCTCTGCACAACAACAAGGTATAGTTCTCCAGCTCTCCATGCTCCATCTCCTGCTTCAAGTCATCCTTAACGTGTTCAGTATGTAAACAAGACTACAGTCTTTGCCTGACCTTAACATGTTTCAGGTGCCAATTTCTCATTTTGATTTGGCAGTCACAAGTCTACGTCAAACGTACAACTTTCCTTATTATATTCATAAAAATGTAATCTCCATAGCAGTATCCTTCATACAAAACCTAGGTAAACGTTTTAGGAGGAGAGGTTAGATAAGTTTGCTGTGACGACGGACAGACGAGGGAAGCGTGAAATGTGACAGGCTCAGTCTGAGCGAGGCCTCGTGGCCTTCATGCGCGATGTTGGCTCCACTCATGAGAATGCCCCAAGCATTTTACACATTTATCTATGTAGTGTGTACGGATGCATTCGCCTCTGAAAGAAGAAGATAAGATGTTTTATCTCAGTACTTCTATATGTGTGGATTTTTTTTTTTCCCCGCTGTTTGGTGATGAGCAGATGTACATCCTTGAAACACCCGACGCATGCACTGCACATCTCCTGAATAAACTTGCTATGAATATTTTTTTAAATGTGTCAACATCGGACCCAGTGCGCTTCCCGTTTGTGGACGTGCACACATGCAGACTCGCACGCCTCCATTTCGCGGAGTGCACCACGCTGTTCCCCATGGATAAACATGGAAGGGATGAACTGTGGTCTCTCAGAGCAGAAAAGTGTGTTCCTCCGTTCTTGTCAAGATGTCAAGGAGTCTTGCTCTTGTTCTGGTTTGGTATTTTTAACCCTGAGTTTTGGGGTTTTTTTTTCCAGTTCACTGGAGTCAGATCTTGCTTTTCATTTTTTGGCAACTTTTTAGAATTGCAAATGTATGGGTCGCTCTCTGTGGGGGTTATCCACACAGGGGTCACAGTATGTGTACTGACTGGACTATTTTTTTAATCATTTTGATTCATTAAGCTCTGGTTGCTCTTGGTGTTTGCAAATGAGTGTAATAACCAGTGTGGTGTGTGTGGTTGCAGACTGTACAAACCAAAGAAGCAAAAATATTTTCTTCCAACCACTGCCCTAGTGCCATACAAAGTATAAGTCAAGTTTAAAGAAGACTATGATCAGCAACAGGCAGTGTCACACTGGCCATGTCCTCTGTGAGTAAAGTGAAAGTAATTTACTCTCCATTTGCTGTGCCGTGTCATTTCCTGAGCTCTCAGACACAAGTAAGCTTTCGTACCTTTATCTCCCCCTCAGATAGACATACAGTGCAGTCCACACACCCCTCGTACTTTATGTATGGCTGAGAGTGACCTTGACACATCCAGCAAGCTTTCACTGTTCATTTTGATTAGCTTCTCACAACTTGCCACCAGCCTTCACCCACAGCAACCCCACCCCCCCCACCCAAGGCCAATAAACCACTCTGAAGACAGATTGGAGACGCTTCTCTGTCCACTCTCTGTACTCTCCCCTCTGCTTCCAAGCCTTTTACATCACAATACTCTGTGTCTCACATGATGAAATATGTGAGCTTATGTCATTTTCCCCCTTTATGTATCCATGAAGTAATAGAACATTTTTAATTTCAGATTTCACTTTTTATTCCTCTTAAAAAACTAAAAATAGTCAGGTAAAGTTCTAAGATACTAACTTAAAATAATTCTGTAGAGCTTTATGGGAATATTAAGAGCCAATAAAAATCATTTGAATTGAAGGATAAATATTAATTTGCTGTGTTCAGTTGGATTTGGATGAACTGTAGAATCCAGTTGATAGCAAGTCAGAATTGATGAAATATACAAATACTTGTAAGTCAAACTTGACACGTGTATAGGTAGGTGGATAAATATATATAGCTGTATATACTTTCCCATTCACTTGAATGTTTTTTTTTTTATTCTGTGTGCACAGCCCCTTTAAACTAATTTGTAGCTACAGATTTAAACAATTCAGTCTTTTTCACCGTGACCTTTTCCAACTGCATCCATTTCTTTTTTCTGCTCCTATCCCTCCTAATGCTTTCACCTACTCTCCTCGCCAGCAGTGTGAATTACATTGTCATGGTTTACTTTGCTCTCGGAGCTCCCAGACGGCCGTAGTTATTTGCCCCTCTGGATGAGCTCCGTTTGGAGACCAGGTGGGGGGGTGGGGGGGGCGGCTTTGACAGGTGGAACAGCAGCCTTTTCGGTTCGGGAGCTAGTTAACCTGCGGTGCCCCGGCATCTCGCCTTGTTTTGCTTCAACCCGACCTTTGTCTTCTCTGCTCACACGACTCTGGCTCAGCTCACTCAACTGTTTCTCAGAGCCTCCGCAAATGAGAAAATACCAATTGTCAGCAAATATCAATTTACTTTCCCCACTCTGCACACGTCTCAGAGGAAATTTACACTAGAATAATTGACTGTGGCTTATGGGTGTCTGAGCAAAGAAGCAGAACAGAGCTGCGGAGGATATATTGGCTGAAAATATGGCAATAAGACCCAGACTGCAAGAAAAAGCAGGGAATTTTCATTTTGAGCTGATGTCCAACTAACACAGCAACCTCGAGTTATTAAAAGCAACAACTGTAGGTGAAGAACATTAGGAGCAGGTGGAAGTGACTCATCTCTGCTGCAGATCTTTCCATATCCAGTGTGCTGTCACCACTTGATAGAAGGAACCACTTTACATTCATCAGTCCTGCTGTCTGAGCCTACATTCCCGAGCAATGTATTTTTTTGGTTGGATCTTTAGGTCAGACCTGGCTGGCACCTAAACTACTAATACAGACCGAAATGCACTCCAGTGGAGTATTTACTTTTACTTTGTTACTTGCATAAGTGAGGCCTTTATCACTGCGTGTGTCACGTGACCTTTCAAGCTGTAGGTCTGACAAAATGCCAGTGAAAAACAGAGAGAATATTTCATCTGAAGTAGGCCTTGTCTTCCCCCCCCCTCTGTCCAGACTCATTGGTTGGGCACTGGGTGTTGACATGCTGTCTCTGAACCATGTGTAAGACCTGCAGCTTACAGAAACAAACCAAAATTTGCATTAATTTTTCATCAAAAGCATACATTGAAAATTGAGATATTTTAGGCAAAGCACCACACTGCCCCATGACTTTATGTAAAATATATTTCAAAGAGTTGTCTATACCCAGCTTTATTTAATGGGATAAATCTAGCACGTTTTATTTTACATGAAAGTATATTTGTGTTGAAGGACAGGTTACAGATGTATGCCAGTGGTTATACAGTTGCATCAATGGCCCTCTTGACTCCCGTCGGATGTTTTACTTTTACTAATGCTTTGCTTTGTGTCGGGAATTCATCTCCAAGAGCACTCATCCGATTCCTCCATTCTCACTCACTTGTATCTAAATTAATTTGCATCCTTTTCCTTGCCACAGCCATGAAAACTCATACTAGACATGACTCAATGAACTCTAGATAAACTGGTACATGGTATATTCTTTGAAGTAGTACTTAGAACTGCAAGGAGTTCTGCTGTGGCAGGAGGCTCAACGAGGCAGATAACAGCTCCCCCCTAAGGATGCCTTCAGCCACTGGCAGTGTGACATGGCTCAGGGCCAGTTCTCCTGCCTCCTTCAGAGGTGGTGGTGGCGGTGGCGGCCCTCCGCCTGTTGGCTGCACAGAACCCAGATATGTGAATTTACTACGAGGGATATTGGGTTAGAACACATGTACGCATGTTAAAATAGCTTTCTGTTGGGGTTGAAGATACTTCAGTTGAGTAGTGAACTGAATACGACTATTAATATGTCACACGGTCAGAATATGTGCTCCTGCTCGCCATAAGCAGCATTAGAACTTTGAACCCTTGGACCCCTTGGACGAAGTGTTCAGACCTTTTTTATTTTTCTCCACGGTTGCCAAAGCGGTTTGTAGGGTTGGAGCGCTACTGATGATGGCTCTTTATTGCCATCACACACGCTTAACTCAGAGTGAACACACTGAGAGTTGATTGAACTAAGTCAGATCAGCTGCTCTGGAACATGGGGCAAAGTTTGCCCCAAATGCCCCCAAGTGACTCGGCTGTATTATTTTGCTGTTAAATGAGCCTTAAGGGTTTGGAGTCTGTCTATTGAACTGTTGTGAAAGAAAAGGCTGAATTATCACACCAATAATAAAAGAAATATACGTTTCTCCCTCACCCTTATATTGTGACTGCTATTGATGTGGACTTTTTTCACAACAAACCATAACACAATCTGCTCCCTGATTCCGAACAATCCGCCCCCACATTGCAGCGATTAGAGCAGAAAAATTGTAGTGAATGAAATTTCAATGCCAACACCTGTCACTCCAGCATGGAGAAATGCATGTTCAATAGTCTTAGAAAATATAGCGCGAAAAACCCCCAAAGCAAAAACCAATGACGAAAGACCATGTTTGCCGTCGTCTCGCTCTCTCTGAGTGTTGAGCTGTCAGTAAGGGGGTTTAGGGAGGAAGGGGATGAAGGCGACTCTGAGCTTATAAAAACACCAAGGTATTGAATAGCCAGATTATGAGAGCTCCTCCCTAATTTCACAGGCAGAGCAGAAACAGTGCAGTCGCTGCGGACCAGATATGCCGCAAACCAGTTCTAAGCCTCTATCATCATTCAGCAGGACACTTTTTCATTTGCATTATCTTTGTCACACCAGTTAGAGGGGGAGAGAGGAAAACTCTCAAGGCACCCCCCCCCCCGCCCCCCTGCTTTAGTTTGATCCATTTTGCTTCTCTCTTTCCAATCCTCACCCCGTGCCTCCTCTCTGTCTCAACATCTAAATCAGACGTTTCGGCAGCGAACAGCAGTTGGTGCTGCTTCAGTTCGCTCCGTCTATGACTGGAGGCAGAGATGAGAGCGGCCGCTACAGCGGGGACAAATAATGGCTGCAAACTTTTGGCTAAACTTCTTTGATAAAGCTGGAGTGAAAGGCAGGAGAGCTGCAGCCTCGGGGCTCACACAGCACTATCCACCGAGGCCTCCGCGCGCCCATTACAAATAAAATCCTTTTACTCCATCAAGTGAACACCCTCAACCCATTTAAATGCAATAATATGCCTTTTGATTTCATTACATTTGGACATTTCAGGAAGTGCTGACTATGCATAAGGATTCTAAAATGTCTCATCTTGACCTACAGTATCTATATACAGAACTTGCCATTACAGATGCTTTTGCCCAAAGTGACTTACTGGGGCATTTCCAAAAGTTAAAATGTTGTGAAAAAGTTCAATATTTATCATCAGTTATTCAACAATTGTTGATGCAGTGATTTGCGTAAGAGAAGCCAGAGCCAAGCACTGAGTGTAAAAATGAACATACCTTCCAGAAGCTGGTCATTTCTGTATTGTAAATCATTTTGTGATTGATCTTAGAAAATATTCTCGTGATTTAAGCTACTGGGTTTCTGATTTTCATGAGCTTTATGTCATAATCATCAAAGCTAAAACAGAAAAAGGCTTGAAATATTTACTTTTATGTGTCAAGCAATATATAAAAAAATCAAGTTTAACTTTTAGAATTAAATCACAAAAAAATTACTTTTTCATGATGTAATTTAACGCAAATAGGAATGTAAGAACATGAAAAGGTTTGCTGGAGTTGTTACTTGCTGTGACTTTTTCTAGGTGAAGCTGTTCCCAAACAAACTAGCTTCCTGGTACTTGGTGAGCTGCAGAGGCGTATCTCTAAGTATTGGACAGAGCGTGCCTCAGCTCATCGACTTCTTTCAGTAATGACGAAAGGTTATGGAAAGACTGTGGTTTTGGGTAAATACTGAAAATGTCAATGAGTATGATTTATGTGCTGCAAGTTAGCGTTGACTTATGTTTCTTTTGAATTTTATACCAAAGCTGCTTGTGGCAGAATGTTCAGTCTAATCACAAATGCACTGTTTTGTTTTAATGTACTTTTTGTTGTACTTTGACCTACTTTTTAATGGGTGCAGCCAAGAGAAATAGTCGATAAAACTAGTTGGAGAGCAAAGTTTCTGGCCATTTTTTATTTTATCACTAGAACATACTGTACCTGTCTGCCCGTACTGTGAGCTTCCTCTTTTCTAAGGGATTTCTGGAGCTTGAAAACTTTTCAAAAGGGCCTTGAAACATGCACACTCATGCTGTTCTTGCAGATTTTCTGGGTGAATTTTATTTTGAAGATCCCAGTTCCAGCTCGTATCAAAAGAAACTCTGCTGGGATCCAGAGCCTGGAACTGACCGAATGTTGCTGTTGAATGAATTGAGGTGTGTGGTTTCTTCTTCTTTTTTTTTTTTTATTTTTTTGGCCGTCGGCTTGAGCAGGTCTTGACTGTTTCTGCTGGCCTCTCAGCTCATCAGCGATGCATTTTTGCTGCCAGCGCTGGAGCTGAGTGGATGCCATCAGTTCCGCGGAAATTCAGAAAGGTCGGACATTTTTGCGGCGGAGCGAGCTTTTCACTGGGTGTTTATGAGACTCTCTCTTGGTTTTTACAAGGATATACAGGCACAAGAGTCTAGGTCTGTTTACTGAGCGTTCCTACTTAATGTATCACTGTACAATTAGACTGTGGCGAGCCTTAGGGCATCGCACAGGAGAAAGTGATGAAAGGATGGCATGTGTTTGTGTCCGTTTGTCTCGCTTCACACTTCCTGTCTCTTGTCTTTTGGTATCCCTCTCCCTTTTCATGGCTGCTCATCCTGCTGTTGTGGCAGAGCAGCTTGAATCCTCCACTTCCTCTACTTGTTCTCTTTCTTCCACAAAGCCTGGGAAAGATCGATAAGCCGGTGTACACACACACACACACAGCTCGATGAGCGGGCCTAAGAAGTGTCTTTTGGGAAACTTTAAGAGGTAGCATGCTGACCATTCCGCAATTCCTGGAGCCATCAGGGAATTAAGGAGACATGGAAGGGGATAAGGTACAACCACATTTCAATTCTTTCAGCTATTTTTAGCTCGAGGAGGTATGAAGCCTTTTTAAGAGGTAAATGAGAATGATTAAACATTACCAGATGAATTGCATCAGTTAAATCTACCAATATCCGTACCACTAAACCCCCCCCAACTCAACAATGTAGACTTCAGAATCATCCTGTACAGTCGTTTGAGACAACGCTGCAGTTTATGAATGAATAAATAAATGAATAAATTAAAATCAATAGTATTTGCTTAGAGGGATGACCTTTGATACGATACTGGATATTCATAAATATGGATATTGATTGGTAAGGTTCAATCAGATATGACGATTGCTTGTGGACACTGAAGTTTGAGAGCAAAACTTCTGAAATGTTTGTCAGAGCATATAATCATCAGCTACTTCAGCCCTACATGCTGTCAACTCCTCCTCTCCTCCAGCTTTACAAGTGCAAGAGTGGCAGTGCTATTGAGACTAGCTCGGCCACTCCTGCCTTTGTTCAGGGACCTCTTTAGTTCTATGCCTTATGAATGACAAGTCTGTAAAAAGTGGACAACTTGGGTTTGTTCTGGTGAAAGAAAACAAATGTTTAACGTCATAAAGGTGGAGAAGCTGCAAGGGATATGCTTTGCATCACTGCTGGTCAGGCTCTGGATTTGTATATCCCTGAAGCATAGTGTTTTGTATATACACCGTTTTAGCCATGGATGGTACAGCCACTCTTATTAAAGAAGCAATGTGGTACACCACAACCCTTTTTGGATGCCCCCCAAGACCTTGGGGTGGAAATGGTTGATGATATGAAGCCTGTCCGGGTAGGTGACCTTGCAGGCGTACTCAAACCCGTTCAAGCAAGGAAGGTTCTCGCACACATAAAGGAAGTCAAGGCCCAGTTCATAATATGAGTGTGTTGCTTCTAGTGTCATTGTTGCGGTACTGTGTCAAATTGATTGATAGAGAGAATCTCATCTAACGCCATCTCATGTGAATGTTTGAAAGGCACTGATTTTGGAGATAAGGGACAAAACATGTTTTTTTTTAAATTTTACACCACCTTAGTTTGAAATAGATGTGTTTTTATCCATTGACTAGATGTATGTAAGTTCAGAGCTAAACTATGATTGCATCATTGTTGTTACCAGTTCTAAATTAAGAACTGCTCTCCACACACCCAGTACAAGTGTTGATTGTAACGACAAATCTGAGTACCCCCATTTACACTTGCATTTTCCTTAAATTCTGTTGTGATGAGTTATTTGCTGCTACAGGGAAAGTTCTTCACAGTTGAAAATCTCTTTGTTTCATACTTACCAACAAGCAGCCCTGCTCATGATTTGATTGGTCACTTTAGTGGGATTTTTAGAGTTGTTTTAACAGAAAGACCTAACTGCTGCATTGGTTATGTGAAAACTGACAAACAGTGTTCCCATCCCATTTAGCATATTATTATATTTAGCCGTTCACGTTGCATTTCCTGTTAAGGGAACCAGATGGTCTGAGTCTTGGTAACAAGTTTCTGACGCCCCAAGGATTTGCTGCATTGATTACACCAATATGTCTGCCAGAGCGTGTAAGCATGCTCCTATAATGTTTAAAGAACGGGTGTTAAAAGCTAAATCACTCTTTAATGAGGGTATTTCCATGTGCATATGGATTTGTGTATAATTTGTGGAAAGTGCATCCATTGCTTACAGCATCATCTTCATATGGTCACGAAAAAGTTATGGATGCAAAATTAACTTTCAAAACTTCCCATGTTAGTTCCTATATTAATCAGTAAGGTTGAATAGACACACATTAATCATCCCATTTGTGATAGACAAGTTTGCACATTTTGATATTTCTGAGACAACCCCCCCCCCAGGACCATCCAACGTGGTGACACAGGGATGACCCACACTTTCCTGTTTCAGTTCACTCTCTGCTCTCATCGCATTAATTTTCACTGCAGCTGTTTTTTCAGGGGAAAAAAACAAATTAAAAACCCTCCGTGCACTACCTGGCGAGGACCAAACAGCAGAGAGATCCAGTTAGAGATCAGCTGGTGAAGATCGCAGAACATTCAACAAAGAGCTAGATATTTCCCAAAGTGTTTCACAGAAATATGAAAAAGGAAAAACCCTGAAAATGCACGCATGAGAGCTCATAAAATCCATATTAAATTACAAGAGGAAATTACGACGTTACAAGAATTACAAGAGAAAAATATCATAACAAAAATAATAATTAAATTACTATAATGACTAAATTTGAAGCCAGTGTAAAACTAATTAAAACCCAGTCTAAAAAATAAGTTTTTCATGGTGAATTAAGAGAGGACACTGAGGCCACTTGCCTAAATTTCCAGTGAAAGTCTATTATAGAGTTTTGGACCCTTGAGCTTCAACACCTCACTACCCTCTGTCTCCAGACTGCTTCTGAGGACAGTCGGCAGATCTCAGGTGGCGAGGTTTACCTGTGCCTTACAATGAAAGACCAGAAGGGAAGAGATACAATCTTCTTCTTGTGAGTATTATGGCAGCAGTATTTTGTAGAAGCCTGAGGCATTTGATCGATTCCTGGGGTAGACCAGTGAATAACGAGTTAGCCTAATTGGCTGGAAACAAAGATGTGAAAAGGGTTTTTATACCTTGAATTTAAAGAAAAGGTCCGATCCTATGACGCTCCTGAGCTGACAGCTGTTGGATGCAGGTGAAAAGTTTGGTGAAAATCAGAAATCATCCCAAGATTTCTTGCCTTTTGTGCAGCTTTTTGTATTCCCTGTGTCTCTGTCATCCATCGCCTCCAGATATGCGTGTTTAACATGAGGTTTCCAGCCAGGTGTAATGTAGTAGATGTTTTTGAAAAAAAAACAAAACAAACAAAAACAGCCCAGGCTTAAACTCTGAATGCTCTCTGACATTTCCCTCTCGCTCTCGTTGCACTTCACACCGGCAGCCGGCAATAATGAGAAACTGAAGCGTGAACTATTAGTTTCCACCTATTTTTGTAATCCCCAAGACATGCATTTTTCTTGCATACAGGACAGAATCCATTTCGAACATCCACACACACACACACACACGTCATACACACCATCATCCCATATGACCTGAGGGGTCTGGATGCTCCATAACGTACAAGTGATGTATAATTAATTGACAAGTAACATGATTCGACGCACAGGAAGCCCTGATTAAAGGATGTACTCCACTCTGATATGCGCAGCTTTCTTGGTGTTAGTGAATGTCATTCTTAAAGTTTAATAAGTGCAGTCATTGCTGTGGTGTTGTTGAAATCCAAATTGCATTAAGAAAGCATTAACTTGCTGAAAAATCTTTTTTTTAATTTAAGTAGGTTTGAGTGGCGCCGTGCAGCTTAGACTCTTTCTTTACAGGAGGTTTAATAACTCTTCTTTGGGGAATGTGGAAAATGTCCTGACTAAAGGGAGCTATGCAGTTAGACGCATCTTTAAAGAAGCTTGAAGGCAGAGTGGCAAGGCAGCAGGGGGTAGGCCTAAGGTGTTCACCGATTTCTGTCAACGTGTCAGGTAAAGACAGGGCTACAAATGAGATTTCTGTTCGGGCTCACTGCTGCAGCTCTTTGAAGAAAGCCGAGACGCTGCACCAGCCGAGAGTGAGACTAAAAGCCAAAGTGTCACGTTCAAAGATCTTTTGAACATGTTCTGCATTTTTTTTTTTTTTTTACAGTTCGAGAAGTGGCATGCCATACATCTCAGAACAGCGCTCCTTCCTATGAAGGATTTGATGTTGGCTGTTGCATTCACCTTGTAATTTACTGCCCTCTTGTGGCAGCAGTAGGCCTTTGTGCCTGCAAACTAGCTTGACTGCGACATTCTGCATTCTGTCCTTTTCATGGGGGTTGACAAAGGCTGGCCCTGGGATCTTTTACCGCTGACCAGCTATAGCTAGCTACAGGCGGTTGTGCTTGTCAAGGCTTCCTCTGTTCTGAGACCATTTATGATACTTTGTACGCAATATTGTGCACTTACACTGAAGCATGCGGTAGCTGCATTTTTACATGAGAAAATTAATTCAGCTGCCTTCTTCCGAAGCAGTAAGAGGTAGCAGTAGGCAGTAAATGAGCAAATAACAGTGCGATTTATCACAAGTTTGAGCCAGCATATTGAGGCAGGAAAACACATCTGCATTGTTACTGGAGTGTATTGTCGTCAGTTAATAATAAATATAAATACAAAGATTATGATAGAAGTGCTTTTTAGATATTTTCCTTTCCTTATTCCACATTTAGGAATAAGCCTAATACATGTTGGGCCAGGAAGGAGTGCAGAAAGCTGGAGATGTGCAGCAAAGTGCAGGAGAGACATTTTCAGCATAGAAAAGAGAGGCAGCACAAAATCAGGACACAATAAACCCAGAATTCAAGAAAGATGTGCCATTACCTCTGTCATGAAATGTTATTTCGAAATCTGGTCCATTGGACTACCCAGATCTATCGTGTATTTAAAGAATAATAAACCAAAACAAAAGCAAAAAATCTGGACCGGAGAGATGGCAGGAATAAGGACAAAGGTTGAAGAAAGACCCAGCGAAGTAACAAGAATACTAAAGAACGGACACGTCCGAAAAGAATGGAGAAAGTGACAGCAGAGACGCAGTTTGACGTGACGAGACAGAAACAGGTGGAGACATTTGCAGGGCTTCCACACCACCTGGCGCTTCCAGTGAGCGTGATGAGACACCACCGCACAAACATCACCCATCGGGTGGGGGGGGGTGGGGGGGGGTGGGGCAACAAAAGAGCAACAAGCAGTATCTATAGAAAATGACAGATGTTAGAATAGAAGATCAAAGAGAGGCAGAGGAGGGAAGAAAAATATAGAAAGGTTGTCAAAGGTTAAGGCTGAAGCTGTCATCACAACAGTCAAAATGTTCCCCAAGATCGAAGCCTCTCAGGCACAGTCTTCCTCACCGTGTCAGATGAAACCCTGGTTTTTCACCCCTCATCAGGCATCAAATAAAGGATGCAAGCTAAGCTCTCATAGCCGAGTCGCTGAGAAAAGAAAAGAGTGAAGCAACAATACTGAACCGCTCACTTCTTATCAGAGAAATCATGATCAACAAAGTTGAAAGTTGAAAAAAAATTTCAAAGTTGAGATGGCAATAGTGAACAGGGGAGAAGGAAGCAATCACAAGAATTGGAGGGGAGGTGCGTGACAATGGCAAAGCGGGCGGGCTCGGGCAGCGAGGCAACCTCAACTTGGAATCAGAACAAACAGGCGGAGGAGATGTAGTGTGACACGCAGGTCGAGGCTCGTACGTATCATCTCATGCGACGGGCTCACACATACCAGAAAGACAGCAGGAGCAGGGGTTCACGTGACAAAGAAAAAGAAAAAGAAAAGGATGGCGATGGGGAGAAAATCACTGCGACAAGCACAGAGCTGTGAGGGTAGTGCAGAGAACCTCATGGTGGATTCTGGGAGAAAAAAAAGGTGAGCGTATGTGCTGGGACGCCGTGGTCATTTTGCCTTAATATGAAGTCATCATGTACATGTTGCATCCACCCTAACCACAACCTGAGCAGGCACGCTGAAGGGTCCATTGGTCTGCTTTTTTTTATCTTGTTGTCTTTTATCACAAACAACTAATTGCCGTCAAGAGAATTTCTTTTCTTGTATTTCTGAGTTGCTTCTCTTTGTATCCATGAATGGCCTCGCGGGCCGGGTTCAAACTGTCTTTGCAGGCCGCATCCGGCTCAGAGGCCCATTGTGAGTCTCCTTTTGCCCAGATGAAAGAAATTACATTAAGCATTCAATATTCATACTCTCCCTGTTCACCTTCCACCTCTCTCCCCCTCGCTCTCTCTCCTCCTGTCTCTTTCATCCTCTCACCTCATCTCTATTTCACCCCCCCTTACTCCACCATGGCAGGATGAGGTGTTGCGCCCCTACATGCCATTTTGATGTACTGTGAAATAATTGCTGGTCAGGCTTAGGCACAGCCGCAGATGAATACAAATTGAGGGGGAAGTGCTGGGCGGCTGAAGGTCACTTGGGAGGATCATTTCAGAATGTCGTTTCATTGTTGATCCAGTAATGAGAGAAGGGACCTGGATTACAGAGCTGGATGAATGCTCCCCACCCATCCACTGTTCTCAGCTCAATCATTGCTCTGACTTTGTGCAGTAACCGCTGCTGTGCTCAGGTGCTGTCATAATTTTTTTTTTTTATACCTCCTCGGTGAACACCCTTTAATGGTGACAGGTTGTATCTGTGAAATTACAAACTTGGAGGCAACTTTTCAGTTTTCCTGTCTTCTACAACCTACTGTATATTCCTTCGAATAGGCATCTGGTTGTAACACATGTGGAATTAAGTGGTCAGGCCCCAGCAGCAGAGGTTAATGAACAGTTAATCAATGATGCGATAAAGACCTGCTCAGGGTGCTTAAGGTTGATGTTTGAAGTGGTATGACTGACTCGAGAGGAGAGCCACACAGCCAGACAAGCAACAGTAGCATCATTACAGTGAGTACTAAACTTCAGCTGTGACCCGTGATGAGGGAAAAGTCAGGGAAAATTGTCAAGGGAGGATTGTAACACACTGGCAGAGGTATGTCTGCCAATAAATAGATTTAGTCAGGCTGACAACATCTGGCTCTGTCACATCTGGACCATAGCTCTGTGATAAGATTCTGTGCGTCTAAACAGTGAGCCACATAAATATTTGTCACACCTAAACTGTTTAGTTTGAAAAAAAAACTAACCCAGGTGAGTAGAACGGTTTATTTAGGGCCAGCACGATAGCAGAAAATGAAACTCTACACACATTAGAAAAACAAACACTGACCGGTTGAGTCATCACTGATTTTCCCGTGTCATCTGAACAGTGGCTTGATGTTCACTGCTCATGCTTTCCTCTGGGCCTGAGCTGTTCATTTATACACAGTGTGTGCCTAAAATGCTATGGAACTGTTGCAGAAGCATTTGGTACATGTATTACTATTAACTCATATACCTGCTGTTAAGCATATACAGCAATTGATTAAAAAGCATCCAAATTTCTGATATACAGGTATTTTACCTGTTATGTATAGGTTCAGTTGGAAACAAAACATCCGCCAACATTTTAAGTTAATTGTGACATTTTTCTTGGAAGACATGATTTCAATTAATACATAAACATAGAAAGAAGTTATGGTTATAGCAAATTTTACTTTGTGGTAATTGTTCCACTCCCCATGGTCCCTAATACAGGCAGGTTAGTGCAGCGCCATTGGTCTAATCGATGAGGCCAATCGATTCATGCCCAGTTTTTATTTGCTTTTATTTCTCCAAGGATACAAAAAGAGAGATAATACAAAACATCGGCATTGTCCATTTTAAGAGGACTGAGAGCCACTTCTTGTTCTAACTTCTCTCCATTAAGGACACATGTCCCTTATTTGCTAATTAAAAGTGGACCTTGCGACTGCCGTGGGCACAGAGAGTACATAAAGAGATGGCCTTTCACTTTTTGTTATTTTTTTTTTTTTTTTTTTTCCTTTGATGACGCAATTTAATTGGGTATGTGCCCTGGCTGTGTTGTCGCATCCCTCAGTAACAAGTCTGCGAGACGTTATCTGGTTTCGCTAGCAGCTTATTAGCAAACAGACCACTGTTGGCTGACACCAAAACAAGAAAGCTGTCATAATGTCTGTACAGCTCTGTGAACCAGCCTTACAGATGAACTCCCCAAACCAGCAGGAGAAACAACACGCTCTGTCCCTATCGCAGGTGCCCGTCACACTAAATCCCTGTCATATGTAGTGGGAAACTTGTAGTGAGCTGGTTAAAATGGTTTATTTACCATTTGACTATTATTCCATCTTTGCTGTGAATGCAGCAGGTTGCTGTCGCACCAGATGTGGTTCTGAGATGTCTCTTCTCAATGCCAGGCGTGAGACGCATTTTCTGCCAAAGTACCGACAAGTCATTTAGAGCTGCATGATTCAAATGAACCTGACGCCTGTTTGTGTCTCAATACACAGGTTAATCATCCCACCTGTGCACCTTGCACTGTAATAAGCAGCAAACAAAGATGACAGATTTCAAGAAAGAAATTAGAGTCCTTGGTTTTGTTTCATACACTTTCCATTTTACACAGCCTTCACTTTTTTCCTTTAGTATTATACTGTACAGTTGAGTTAGCTATGATGGCATAGTTTGTGTCAATAGTTCACCGCTGACACTGCCAACTTTATTTAATTCAGTCTCAGATTTTAAAGGAATAGCAAACCACCTCATTCAGTCATCATGTTGATGTTAAAATTTAAATGAAGATAAATAAATATTTGTTTCTGTATTTTGGATCTCTGTTACGGTAGATGGTTAACACATAGAAACCTTCAAACATCATGTTTACACGATTTTAAATTGACAGTTTATCGACCGTGTAGGCCTTTTTAAAAGGAGCAGAAGAAAGCTTGCTGTGACATCTTCTGCTACTTTGAATTATTTCCTTTAAGTTTAACTCACATTTTCAATTCGACCCTCCACTGCAAGCTCATTCCAGCTGTCTTGTTTGATGAAATCAGCAATCTGTCCCTATCTCTGAATTGCACTGCCCCACATTTAACTGTAATAACTGATTTCAATAAAGCAATTCAATATAATTTTAAGAATATGCTTTCAGATAAGAGGCCTTTTTAGAAAGGTCCGTCATATGAGCTGTCCATGTCAAATTCCTCTTCAATTTGAACAAAATTTGTGTTAAACACACATATTAAACAGTACATTTTCATTATCACCTCCTTCTTGTTATGGATATTGTCACACTTTTGGTCTTGTTTGCATATGTGACCAATTCAGAGTTGTAAGTATTCATATCTGTAAATTTGTGAATCTGTTCTAATTATCAGAAAACCTGTGCATTTAAAGTGGCTAAAGCTACAAAATAATTTGTAGAAATGATAAACAACAATGGTCTGCTACCTACTGTGCTCTCACATAACACCCTTTATACAAGTGTTATAATTTGTGTTGCAGTGGTGTTGCATTGTTGGTTTGGACTGAGGGGTGTTATTCTGCTGTCTATAAATGGGGGTGAAGCATAAGAAATACCCACTGGTTGTGCAGGAAGCAGGAGAGACTTGATACATTTAGTTTCATCATCAGCTAACCCGCTGACCTCCGGGTGCAACCATCAAGTGCTGCCTCAGCTGCTGTTCTGTGGTGAAATGCTCCACATACAAAATTATGTTAATGATGATGATGAAATGACTCATGTCCAGTCAGAGCTAGCTATAAGCCCCACTAATGCGCCTTTTTTCTCTTCCTCGCCAGACACAAATCAATTGTTACCCCTCCAGAGTTTGTGTATATGTATCGACTGCACCACACTTCAAGATAACACCGGGATGTAGAGCAGCAGCAACTTTTTGTTCAGCCTAAAGCAGAAACTTCAGCCAAAATATTTAGAGTTAAAGTATATCTTGACATAATGCATCCCTGTGATACTCTGTAACATACAAAATGGAAGAGGTTGGTACAGTGAGCTGCCTCTGGAGCAGACTTCAATAAACTATGCTTTGTATTAAAAACTGTGGTCAAGTTTGGTAAGATATGAGCAAGTCGCAGCTGAAATCATATTCTGCATATCTGCCAGACAAGACCACAAAAATGGTTTAATTGCGCGTCGTGTAGAGTATGGCACACTGTGGAACACAGATGTGTTTTTGATCCTCTCAGCGAGCTCTCAAAAGTGCCTTCACACACACTTGTCTGAAAACCTGCCGGATGTTTTACACCACCGGGTTTGCATGACTATTCCTGGCCTGCAAAGTGATAATTACAATTTACACTCTGCAGGCTGCTGCAGAGATGCAGAGAAATCATATATCAGATGAGATATCAAAGTGGCGACAACCTCAGGGAGTATATGGAGGCCTGGGAGTGACTACAAAAGGTGCTCCACAAAGTAAAACATTGTAGACTTTGTACTACACAGAATGAATAAGACATATGACTGTTATCATCAGATTTCAGTTTTTAAGTTTTGATAAATCATCAGAGTTGCCAAAAAACATGTTCTCCCTTTGTCACTAAGGATTTTTAATTGTAGGCTGATGGGCAAAACTGGCAATTTTATACATTTAAAATTAAGGCAACAACACATTGTGCAAAAGGTTAAGTGTTATGAATTCTTTCTGATATCGCTATATGCAATGAATATACAAAGCTGTATGTTTGGATTTTTGAAGGTGCATGTAAATGCCTCTGCGGGTGAGGAGAAGAGAGTTATGGGTGACAGCAGGTGGCACAGGCTCACACAGTCATCATCATGCACAACTCCCATTACTACAAAAGAGTATTTTAATGATTTAACATTGTGCTTGAAGCAGTACGTGTGGAAAAGACTTATAATTACTAATCCCAGTAACACTCTGTACCTTGCACATTGCAGTAAACTGGTTTGTCTTCTGTCTCAGCAGGTGTGGGATGGGAGGTCTTTTTGATTGGCTTGCTATCACGCTAACCCATTGGTAAGCTTGCACTCAGGAATCAGCTGGTTTTGGTAAGAGCTACTGGGCGTGTGGGGTCATACAATCTGTGGGCTGACTGCTTCTTAAACCTCAACATCTCATTGACTGCAGTAGTTAAAAAGAGATGTTGGCGTGTGGGTGTGATGCTTTTGTATTTCTTTTTCGCTTCTGGGGCCCCCAGGGCTCAGATTAGCTCCAGTGGAACCCCTGTTAGTGGAATAACGCATTAAGTACATATTTAAAGATTTAAAAATAGGGACTATGAATTTTGACAGAGGTTGGACAGAACAGGTACAATTCAGGGACCACCTTGAGACCTGGATTTGAAACGGTACTTTTGCCGTGAAAGTTTCCAAACTAATTTGCACGTAACAACATGACCACAAACCTTCAGCTCACGACTCAGTGGCAGCTCAGAGAACTTGAAAGTGCAAGGAAGGAGACGCTGCCTGAATGAACGGTGCAGCATTTGCCATGTGGCCAGCTGGACTTTAAAAATAAAAGTCTCTCATTCTTGCAGTCAACCACACAGTCCAACTTAGAGGAACACACATACACTCTCAGCAACTGCATTTTGTTACTATGTGGAGCACTTTTCAAAAAAATGAACAGAACCTTTTTTTATCTGTGTATCAGCACTCACTGAGAGCATTAGTTCAATTTAAAAAAAAAAGCTTCTGATGTAGTAAAGTATTTTTGCCGTGTTAGTGTAGCTTAGCTTGTGACATTCACTTACTGTGCAGTAGCCGATAGCTTAAGTTCTCTCTCACACACACACACACACTGGGTGTGTAGTTCAGCTGGAAAGGCTTTGATGAATAAAAATCAATTACTTTGTCTGTGTTTGTAATCAGCCTGTTCATACCAAATGGCTTCAGAGAAATTTCCCCTCAGACGAACAGAAGGCCAAAAGTTGTGTTTCCAGATAAAGAAAACGCTGTGTGAATATTCTGTTTGATTTTAACAAATGGCTGCTAATCAGACAGCCATGCATTGCACACAGATGGAAACACACAAATACACACGTTTTGGTTCAAACCTTCATTGATTCAAGCTGCATGTATACACTGCAGACTACCTTCTGAAGTGTACTGAAGTGCATTAGTTCAGTCTGTTTCACACCATAGAAGTTCTGATTTAGAAAAGTGAAAATTTTCACCGTGCTGTCTCAGTTTTATATATTATAATTGTATAATATTACCATACCATTATCATGACCATGACATTGTGTATTTGGGAAAACAGTTTTACAAAAATACTGTGCAACAAGTACAACTTCCCAATCAAGATGGAAAAGAAAAGCAAAAATAAGAAGAAAAGGGTTGTCAAAATATTAACTATAAGTATGAAGTAATTGGTATCGTCATAAAAATCACCACTATTTTATGTCTTCAACTCATGACTGAAAAAAAAATGCAAAAAAAAACGCAGTGGAGCAAAAGACTTTTCGCATATTCAATATTCAACACGTGAGCCCATTTACAGTCTGCACCATATAACAGCATTTCACTTTTGGCCTCTCTCCATTTTGACTTGACCAGAGCTGGCCATTAGTTCAGCTTGGAAAATAAATGTGTAAATGAAAAGATTTGTAGCAGCAGCTCCAGGTCCATAATAAAAAATGAAACAAGCTTAAAACAAAAGGCAAACTTATGGACCTTGGCGATTACTTGTGTGCAGGCAAAATAAGTCTGACAAGGAAACTTCCAGTGTTTATCCATTAAGAAAGGATGGGTGCTGCTCCATCTCTCCCACTAACTGGTAGTTGAGCAGGGAATTATGGGTATTATGGGCTATGGTCAGGGCAGCCCTTATAGCCCATTAGTATTCTTTAGTGCCTTCCCATTCATAATAAAAATAATAGATTTAGTCAGGCGTTACTCAGTAACAACTCACTTATCTGCATGTCCATCATTTGATTCTGTAAGGAAACTCTCCCTGTAAATAATTCTTTTTGCTATCTGAGCATCCACTGTGATCACCACCACAGTAACCACTCCTAAACCAAAAACTTCATGTTCGAAAAACATTGGCAACCAAGATTACGGGGTTCTCTGAAGTTCTCCACAGGTGAATCCTGCTGATTATATACAGTATCTCTGTCGCATTGTGTTAGGTTAGTATTTATGCATAAACTCTCCAGACTGTGAACTTATCCTCTGTTTCATATTTGTCTTTACAGGAACCATCTGTGAGCCCAGTGAAGCCTCAGTTGTGTGTGTGTGTGTGTAGGGGGGGGGGTACAGAGGGAGCGCATCATGTAAACAGGGTATGTAATGTAAACACAGTAATTGCCTGTACGTGGGTGGAAAATATATGTAACATGTCAAGTAATTATCTCACAATAGTTTGGTGAAGTGAAAAAAATAATCAAGTAGTTACTATACCTGTGGGAGGAAGCAATGCACTAAACTGTGGCTTGTCAATGTTATGAAAGAACATAGTTTTGTTCTAACCTCTGTAGGGAACAGAGGACAAAAGAACAAAGTTTTTTTCTGTTAAGCTGTCATGCCATCTGCGGGTCAGAATTATGAATGTCCAGAAATTAGGATGCCAGTGCTGCCAGTATGCCAACTGTATTTTTGCCAAGCACAGGGTTGACGCTGGTATAAAATATCAATGTGCTGTCATGCCTCGTGAACTGCATCAAAAACACAAGCAAGGCGAAGTTAATTTAAATTGAGATTTGTTTTTTTTATACCTTTCATTTCCAAAGAGCTCTTTGTTTTCCAGAAGACACGGCAACTACAGGGAGAAGTGAGCATTTTCATTTCTGAATGCTACACTGCAATAACCCTGTCCATATTTCCATTCATTTAGACCCATGCAAATGTCTCTCCCTATGAGGGAGGCAGCGGCTCTCTGAACTGAATGTCTGTTTTTTGTTTCACACAAAATCTTTGCATTACAATTTCCTTCATAATACATAGATTGTGAACATATTTTCTAATATGGCTGAGAAACCCCGAACAAACCCCCAACAAAAACAAAGTCAGCAATATCCATACAACACATATCAGTAAATAGGAGTATTCCCTTTTATTTAAAGACATTAGTGGTGACGATACAGAATATAAGATATACATGTCATCATTTACAGCAAAGATGGGAAGTGGTACAGGTCCATTACGACAGAGGACAAAGTGACTTCTCATAAAACAGGTTTCAAGAGTTAAAGCAAACACGCTCGTATCTGAATGCAGGATGTTTTAATGGATCCTTCATAATTGTGAGAGAGGCCAAAATTAAATGTGAGGTGACCCCAGCAAGTGGAGTGAGTAGCTCATACCACATGGATTTAAGTTCTTGAGCACCAGGTCCCAGTTTGACTCTGGGGGATTGAAAATGATCTCAGTGTTCTCAAGAAAATATCAAAAATTGATCCAGATCAGGATTCTCTTCTGATTTCGGGGAAATGTTCAGCCTTGGTGGAGGTCTGCACTCTCGGAGGGCTCTAGGTTTTTGTTTTAATCCCTCTCGTGCTGGTTTGGGAAGCCGCACACATAAATCCTGTTAGTGGACCTCAGTGGAACCAAGTGGATCCGGGAATTTACCTTCAGTCACATGTACAATGTGAGACACAAACCTGTAACCCTGCAAGGGGGACAGGAAGGATATGGTCAAAAGGTCTGAAGAACAAGGCAATTTCAGTTCCCGCTCCTAAGCTGTATGATGTTATCTGCTCGATCTCCCCACAGCGTCCGTCTGACTTATGCAGTAGTCACTGTGTCTTTTTGTGCAGAGATAGCTTTTACTAGTTCCTTGTGTAGGAGACTTTCATTTTGTGGCTCAATCAGTGCGGAAAGGGACATATTCCACTCATTCGGTGCGACGTGTTTGATTTTTCCATTACCTAAATCCATTGTTTCCTGGCAGGGTATCCACAGTGTTTCTGCACTTTTGAGTGCTTATTCGTCTCCTTGCAAAGTGTAAAGCCACGGTCACCGACTACACACTGAGCTGAGACATGTATTACAGCTCTGTGCATGCACCAGTTTAAGCCCCCCCCCCACGTGCATTTTGAAAAACAAAACTGCCTGTTCCCACAACGGACCCCACAGTTTCACAGACTTCGGTGAGATGAGTAAGGACTTGTACACTGAATGTCACTGAACTTTCCCCATTTAAAAGCCGTGACCCCACATCAAATTCAAGGAGTGTGAAAGACGAAGAAAAGTGTGTTTATTGTAATGAACAGCTACTACACTTTCAAGGCAAGGCCAGCTATGGAAGAAAAGCCACATCTGTCATTCAGAGGCTTTCCAGAATTTATTCCTGTTTAACTGTCTGGGGAAACAAGTAATCAGAGGAGCTGACTGAATGCATTTGATGTGTTTTCAATAATGTGAATGTGGCAGAGCAACAAATGTAATTAGGCTGATTGGTACCTTCTAGCTTGAGTTCTGTCACTTGTCTGACAACGCCTAACCCCCCCCCCCAAAAAAAAAAATACCCCCGGCATGCACACTGATATGGACGTGTTGCACATCAATCAAGGGAGGTGGGCCTTTGACACGTGTGACAGATTTTTAGTTCACATGAGCCAAACCATAGACCAGCCTGAAAAACATCTCATTTTGGTGGAAGTTCATTCAAATGTCGCTAAATTGGCCTGTTGGAAAAATATGAGGACGTAATCACAGGTGAACCATCAGAGTTGAAAGTACATGAAACTATTAACATCTTATAAAAAAGGAACTTGCATGGTATCTGTAGGTGAAGTTGTCCTGCATCTCTGGATTTTCAAAGATTTTCAACCTTGCATTGTGAAGGGTACAGACCTGACCGTGTTATATGTTTATCTTGTATTCTTGCCCTGTTCAGACTCTATGTTACCTTTCACGCAGACCAAACAGCTGTTTGCATATTATATAGAGCATCTCCAGGGGAAACTTCTGACAAACCAGCAGCTGTCTCACTGGCTGTGCGAGGCCATCACACAGGCCTGTTTGTCAGCAGGGAACGGACCCCCCCCCACAGACATGGCATTTGTGTTCATTCTACAGGAGCCTTGTCCTCCTCCGCAGCTCTGTTCGCAGAATGACAGTGGAGGATGTCAGTGCAGTAGCATCGTCGCCAGGCACCCTGTGTCCCTCTATCCATTTTTACCTAAATATGACATGTCTGAGTTCTCACTCAGTATTGAGCCTGCCTAATGACTGTGGTACCTTGTCGGCTCATGGTATGGTTGGCACGCACATACAGACGTCACCAAAGAGGTTGGTATGTTGGCTGCAGCTGCCAAACATTATGCCTTCTTTTAACTTATCTGTGTAAGCTTCTGGACTGCCACTTTTGGTCTCTCTAACTGTGCACACCCACTCGTCATGTGACACCTGACTGTGCACAACATCAAGCCCCTGCGAGTGTTCTGCCCTCAGACTGAGTCCAGTCCTGCACAGGACAGGCAGACCACACCAACAGTAATGTTATAATATTTTTTTTTAAAAAGGGTTTAAAAATATCACAATCTTTAACTTTTTTATGCTGTTAATATCTACAAATAGCAATGACAGTGATGTTTAGGCATAGTTAAATTTATTCAGGTCCCTACCGTAGCTATTGTTTTTACTCGGGCACTCAAAAAATATGAGCCTACTTCCATTTACAGTAAATATAATGGCTACCACCAGCACCACATTGCATATGGGGCAGTAAAATCCACGAATGGACAAAAAGTGTTGATGATACATGTCGGGTTTCATCCTTCCACCTCTGACTAGATATGAAAAAGGATGACAACATTGTCAGTGTTGTGTCTTGGTACATGCTGGGTAAAAATACTGAAAAAATAACCTTAGTGAAGTTTTAAATAAGTGCTATAGTGGAAGGAAAAATGCTTTAATCATTTTGTAATTTAGAGACTGGACTTTGGCTCACCAGGTTAGAGACACCATGACTGAAAATTCAGTAACTGAAATGCAGTTTCTATGAGGTATAATTACGTCTAATAAAATACTGGAGAATGGCTTCGTAACCACAGAGGAAATACAGCTGAATACTGACTAGGATTAAAAGGGCCCCTGTTTCCCTCTTTGCTGACTGTTTGACAGTTCAACTTAGTTTTTTTTCATTTAAGTGTGACACACACACACAGACATCTAGGAGCTGCTAAATGCCTTGCATCAGGGGAGTTTATGAGGGGCATGTGACATTCGCAACTTAACAATTCCCCCGATCACTCCGCCTTTTTACAAGATTTTACAAGTGGAGACTTTTGTTTAAGCTCACATCCCTAGACTCGAAATTGCTGCGGTGAAACTGTACCGCTCCATATTTTGACAGATATGTCAGGTGAAATAGTACAGTCACAACTTTACAGTGGGCCTGTTGGGAAGCAGTAAGGTGCAATGTATGACATCTTGTGTTGAGGCCAAAAGGTAAAATCCTAAATCAAAACAGACCCTATTAGAAAATCTCCCACCAGAATGGTTTCAAACCTCCATCCTAATCTATGCCCAGAACCATGCCGCAGTTTTTGATTTTTACTAATTTTACTGATTATTTTATTTTAAGCACACCCAATCTAATTCTTACTTCCATTCACATCTTTAAATCTTTTTAACTCGTGCTATTTTATACCATCTTAAAAAGGATCTCAGCCTAGCCTTGCGTAATCAAAATCAATTGTATTACCACATCCCAACTCACTTTCCTAGACTGGAGTCTTTTATGTAACCGTTTCTGTGGAGTTGCCTGTTCTAACCAAGTTTTGTGAAATGGAATTATTAATGCACTCTTTGGCGATAATATCATGTCAGGCTGTTTGCTCCATGCTAACTCTCTCAGTGAAGTGTGATCCTGGATTTCAGCGTGGCTCGCATAACATTGAGGACAGTTTAATACACAGCAGTACTACATTTACAGCCTCCATCTGTCACACAGTCAGCTATACTCAATACCTTTTCTTTTATACTGGATATTATATTTATTTTATTGCAGAGCACTCATTTGAACTGTGACAACCCACAATGTTACCAGTTGTTAACAAAGGTGCAGATGTGCTGGAGGAGGTGGAGATGAGGATAATGTGCATAGAGGAACATTAACTAAATGAAAGGAAAGTTACTCATACCACTCTCAAAAATATGACATTGGTTTATGAAGGCACACAAAAAATGATTGGCTGTAATGGAAGATTTTTGCCAGGACATGAATGAACTGTTGTTTTACTTCCCTGTGCCTCTCTTGTCCCCTCCTTCTTCTTCTTCTTATTATTATTATTTGTGTAGAGGTGTCTATGACTCCAAGGTTGTAGTCATAGTTAGTTTTAGGCATATTTATTCAACCTCATCCTTTAAAATTTTAGTAACTTTTTAGTTGATTATAAGCCTGACCATTGGATGATTAAGAGTGCAGCTTTGCAGAGAGGGTGTCTGGTCCAAATTTAAGCATTACATCCAGCCATGAAATACAATAAAACAATTAAGTCTGGGTAGATGCAAGATACAGCATTAGCAAATCTAATGCAATCTTACTCACTCACTGCTGTGACCTCAACTTTCTGTTTTATAACTCCAAAAAGGAAGAAACCCTACACGATCAATCACAGCTCTGCACAACAGTCCTGCAATAAATCCAACCTTTATAATGTTCTGTTCTGTCAGCACTGTGCCACAAAAGCGCTGATTTTATTCTGTAATTTTGTAGGCCTCAGTGGTAGCGTCAGACTAGACTGTGTTATACAAGGTGTGTGAGCTGCAAGCAAATTCCAAGGCTGGGATTTGTTCAACCCCAGCTAATAGGGCTGAGGTATGAGAGAAAGTATCACCAGCCAGGAGGGGTGCCAATTAATTAATTCAATCATTTATTTATTTATTTTTTAATCTGACCAGCACTGTGTCCAAGTATCCATCTCATTTACACACAAATCAATTACACAAAACACAGGCCAAGGACGCAAGAGTTGTCAGAAATGGCCCAGCATACAAAGAAGACTGAAGAGGATTGAGTTATCTGCAAAAGAAGTGGAGTGATGGATACATGTTTGTGTGTGTGGGAGTGGGTGTTGGTGGTGGTGGTGGGGTGGGGTGGGGGGGTGGAGGGTATGTGGGTGTTGTTGGTTTCATAGTACTATAGTTGCTCCGGGGAAGTGTGACCCACTAAAGTTTATAAAGTGAGTTAAAGTTGATAAAGGGTGAAAAAGTCTGCTGAATAACACAAACAGACAGGAATGCTGAATTAATGTTGAATGAATTCTGAATGTACTAAATGTTTCATGACCGACCACAAAAAAAGCAATTAATTTTACAGTAGAGTGCACTTTGCCTCACCAAAGCTGAACCATATTGGCAGTCAGACTGTGTGTTTATGTCTGTCCTAGCCATTGACAGCAATACTGGGGAGCAAGCCAGGGTTACACTGTAGCACCTTCACAGATCTGCAGCCCCCCCACACACACACACACACACACACACACACAAGCATTTTGACAATACATAAAACTTTTGCCCATTCTTATAATGAGCAGGTCAGGACATTACTGAGACAACATGTCAGGGTGTGAAGGGGTGGTTGGCAACTGAAACATAGCTGCGTTTTTAAATCAAGCCACAGTGGACCTGTTTCAGAGCCAGAACAAGACCCAATCCAAATGGTTCCTGCTGACTATCAGTTTGTTTGGGTTGGTTCAGTCCATTTTGGCGCACAACCTATACTGGGCTTGGATTAATTATATTTAATAGTAATTTACTAAGAAACGTTCTCTCCTTATCTGTGGCAGCTGTTGGATGCATTTAACTGTTTGTAAGTAGACTAGCAAAACCAAGAGGAAAGAGAGATGGTGTGAGATGAAGTGAAACTACAGCCTCAGGTCAGGTTTAGTTCTTACATTTGGCAGCATAGTTGGGTTTAGCAGGGTCTGACTGTACTGAGGTGGATACGGGCCAGGTTCTTGTTGTAGATCCAAATGGAACCAAAGAGCAGTTATAATCAATATGTTCGTAGTAAGAGTGTATCAAATACAACACAGAGCTTTATAGTGAGTTTCAGCTCATTGTTTTGCTGCCCGACAAACAACTTCACTGCTTTGTCTCTACTCTCCTTGCATTGTTTTTGCCTGCAGCAGGATTTGATCTCAGTCTCTTTGACTGTGGCCTGATTGTTGATGCCAGACAGGCTGGTTGGTGTACTTCTGAAACTGCTAATCTCCTGGGATTTTCAAACACAGCAGTCTCTGGAGTTTTTACTCAGAATGGTGAGGAAAAACTAAAAGCATCCGGTGAGCGGAGCGTGAGAGTAAACGGACACACCTCTTTGCTGAGAGGGGTCAGGGGAGAGTGACTGGATTGGTTGGAGCTGACAGAAAAGCTACGGGTAACCTGGAGTACCACTCTTTACAACTGTGGTGAGAAGAAAAGCAACTCAGAATGAACAACACACCCAACCTTGAGCTGGATGAGCTACAACTGCAGGAGAACCACGTCAGGTTCCACTCTGTGAAGAACAGAAATGTGCAGTGGACACAGGCTGTCACGAGTCGTATCTGGGTTTCCCTCCTCTGGACCTACCATTCCCCTCTGCCTTTTTCCCTCAGGTGCAGTCAACTGACCTTCCCCGTCCTGTTCTATTCAATTTCAGTTCAGTGTTGTTTATATAGCTCCAAATCATAACATTCATTATCTCAATCCACTTTACAGAGAAAGGTCATGGAGAGAAACCCAACAGTTCACTGACTGAATAGTGTGTATTTGCAGAAGAAAAACTGTAGCATTCTTTTTCTGCGTTAAAGCAATGCACCGTGAATATTTGAATGATGAAATGCATCATTAAATATTCATTCGTAACATTCATTTCAAGCTAATTGTCAATCAGTGTACGATGTGCATTTGTAAATACTCATAGGTGACTTTCACACTTCAGAGATGTGGGAAAATAGACTTGGTACAGGAGAAGAGCTAAGTGGGGGAAAACAGAACCATGTATGAGCCACGAAAAATTCTGCATGGAACTCATCTACTGGGACCCGGCACAGCATGAATGGCGACGGATGGCAGTCAGAAAACTACACAGAAGTACCTGATATTCACTATGATACAGTATAGTTCTCCTTTTGCACCCTGGATGAAAACTTTGTGGCACTGCCACTGCCACCAGCATGTCAACTCTATGTCCTTGGAAATGTGTCCCTTCCTCTCTCTTTCTCTCTCTCTCTCTCTGTTGCTGTTGCTGTTGCTGAAACCAAAGGATCAAGCAGTATGTGGTTAACCTCACACCAACATCAACAGAGTGAGACCAACAGAAACCAGAAACCATTTTAATCTCAGTGTGTCTGTGTGTGAGAGAGTGTGACTAAAAGATAAGCAATGGGATATCAGCATTTCCTTCCAGTCCTTCAGAGAGAGTGTGTATCTGAAACACTGTCTACTGCTGAAATCTTAGAGGGGTAATTGCCTAAAGCCAGTGTTTGAACTCCTAGACACAGAAGACAAGGCCTTGTTTTATTTTTTCCGTGCTCACCACACTGTCAGCAGTGTGATTCATTGGAGTGGATTGAACAGTGTCTTTGGCACTGAGGTGTGCATGTTTGTGTGTATGTGTCTGGGGATGGACATCGAGGAGTCTTTTTTTATCATGTATATACAATGCTCACAAATAAAAACCCATCCCAGTTTTCAGTTTGTTTGTTTTTTTTACAACTTTCGGGGCAGTACAACAATCTGTGAAGGCAATACGTTTGCCACCTTTAATATGCCGAATATGTCAGAAAACAGTCGCCTATGTTGTACCAGACACAGAGCAACATTAGCAGGCATTTGGAGCCATGCTTCTACTCGCCTGATGAACTCAAGTGAAATAATCAGTCTCCTTTTTAACTCTCTTGAGGTCTCCACCAACTGACAAAAATTTAGCTACCTCTGTATAACAGCAAAGTGACTGCATACATACATGACAAGTGCATTACACATTTATCATTGTTTTTTACAGCATCGTCAGTAATGAAACCCACCTGGGATGTGGAACCATCAGCACTCAGGACCTACAGTGGAAAGGAGGTAACGGAACCACATGCTCTCCTATTGGATGATGCTTTGTGATTATACTTTCATTGTCCAGTCACATTCTGATGCAAAGACAGGGTCTTTATGACCACTGTGCCTTAGAACATCATGCAGTTTACAACATGGTTGTGGCCTCTTCTTTTGCCTGTGCAGGGAGAATGTATCATGAATATAATGATAAATTAGCAGCTATTGTAATCATCTCATGGTAAACTGCATTGAAAGAATGGGGACATAAATACTGGGTGATGTGATTGTTGCTGTCTGTTTATGCATTGAGACAGCCAACAGGTGTGGGTAAATCCCCTCAAGGCAAAAATTTACACTCATAAACAAGTTAATCTCTTCTTCACGGTTGGGAAACTTTGTGTTGCTGTTTCTCTGACAACTCCTCAGCGATATTGTGAAACAAGCTCCTCTTCACACCCTCTCTACTTTTTCTCTAGCACACATTCACTCTTAATTCCCACCATCAAACACCCTCTAAAGAGCCACAGAGCTTGCTAGCAGCTTTGACAGATAGGCGCTTCTCATGTTGGCATAAAAACAACAATGCAATGGGCACACACAAAAGCAATGGGCTTGTGTGTGTACTTCCCAGATTAAGTGTGTGTTTACAGAGCTTTGTCCATCTGTTTGAATCAACATTTAGCTAAGGGAAGAACATTAGAGATTTTGCAATGGAGCAAATCCCCTTTAGTCATTCAAATACCCCAAGAGCTCTCCATGTACTGTGCTTCTGATCTGGCTTCATGGATCCAACAGTCCAACTGGATCCCCCTCTTCTATTCTCCATTACTGTGAATCATAGATGGATAGAAAGGAAGGTAGACAGAGACTGAAGAGGAGGGAAGTAGATCAACCTTGGTCAACAATCAGCATATCTTCAATATTGAAATACTTGCTGTTATTAGTCAGTGAAATATGAAGAGACTTCATTGGATTGTACATCATGAATATCTAAATATATCCATAGATATGACTGAGGTCTTTTATAACACTGTCCTTCTTCACCATGGACTTGTACTTAATTTGCACAAAGTGCTTTGTGTATGAGTGAATTTTTTTTTATCACCATGGCTTACACTAGGACAAAATATGATCTGAACTCTTGGCCGAGTTTCCTAATGGCTCAAATGTGAAATGATTAACTCCCCATGAAAACAGATGACCTTAATGCTTTCAGCAGTGTCAGGACAGGACTTAAAAATGAGTTATGCACCTGTATATCAAAAGTAAAACTTTAGTGAAATCGATCTGCTGCTCAAGTGTGAACATAAGGGAACCAAGCAGTTCATGTGAACGATTAATAAAAGATATCAACCAGAAGCCAAATTAAGTATTTTGGCTTTCCTCAGTAATCTTCACAGTACATATATTTTTAGAGGGCATTTTGAAGTATTTGACCCAAAAAAGGCATACCTCAAAAGTTTCTAACTAGCTTTTTTTATAGCAATGAATTACAGCTCATGGTCTTGATCAGTGAATAGAATTTGTAGAGTTGTCATGGAGATTTATGCTATTTGTCTAGGGAGAACCATATGACTAGTTTGTACAAAATTACATTATAATCCCAACATTTATTTTTAATAATGAAGCCACAATCCTGGACATTGGTGCTACCATCTTGCATTGGTTAGGGCAACAAGGCATGAAAGCCATGGTTGTTTCCTCTTTGTGATGAAAATGGTAGAGCAGAAGGTCCAGTCACTCATGACTGTGCTCATACAATAGAACTTTTGATCTCTCCAACATTTATTGTTTGGTTCTTCCCTTATTTCAAAGATTTTGATGTGTTCCTGACTTCATAAAACGCATTTTTTCTGTTGTGCAAATCCATTGTAAACCTGAAATTTCAAGTATTTTTACTACATAAATCGTCTGCAAGACATGGCCTTGTTAAACTGGCATATTTTACGGTAATGTGGGTCATGGGAAGGGAACAGGCTGAACATGATTGATTTCTCATAAACTGAAAATAATTTTATTCTTATTTTTCAGAGGAATCATACTGGGCATTGTGTGGTTGACTGCTTGTTGGCCTGTTTGGTTTTCTTGTATTTTGTGTATGTATGTTTTCTTTTCAGTTTTGTCAAATCAGCTCATTTTTAGTTATAGATCATGTGAGGCCTCCGCTTCTTCGTCCAGCATTGGAGCAGCGGTTGTGGGGCCTAATCCAGAATTGTGATTATTTCAGCACATTTTACTTAATAAACTGATGCAACCAGCATGCTGATCATACAGGAAACTGTGACAGGGAAATGCTGAATGTTGCAGGATTATCTCCTCTGATTGTGCCACACCTACTGTAACAGTCAGGAGAAAGTTGCCAGACAGAAACAGTGTGATTTCTCTGTACGGTAATGCATTTTAAATATTGAATTTAATTTATTTAAAACAGGCAAGTTTGTTTTTCTAGGCAGTTATGAATGCTTTAGTGAAATTGTGTAATTGTGTTGATGGAATGATTGGGATTAGTTGTTTGGAGTGCAGATTTCAGTGTTCAGACCTTGAGTTCAGACTGGTGACATCAGGGAAGAGTCATGTGATAGAGTGGTGCATGTGAATTATCCTGACAAGACAAGTGATAACATGTAAGGAGTAATTAATGAAAAACAAGACTGAAGCTTACATTTATGCAGCTTTCATGAGTCAGCAACGGAGTTTCAGTCAGCACAGACAGCCAACTCTTCTAGTTCTGCTTTAGAAGGGGTTCAAGGATTTTAGAAGCCAGTAAGCTACCCTTTCCCCATTGATATTAACACATTTTCACTCCATTTTATAGCAGACATCAGACCACTTGCAATGGACTACAAATATGGATACCACAGGACTGTTTGCCTGGATACCTAACCTATCTACCATGAAGTCATCTTGAATCTAGACGATATTGTGAAGAACCAGCTGATACTAACAAGTGGAAAACATAAAGTCAAGAAGACTATGCAAGGAAGGAAACAAATCTGTGAAAACAAAACATTGGTGGTAGTGAGAAAGTAAAATGACAAACAAAATAGTTATATATTATTTGCCATCATCATTGTTGAGAAGACTCAACAACACGTGACATATTGGACATCCTTTTTACATTGCTGTTCGGATCACTTGGGAAAATGAAAAACTGTGCAACAGGTTCAGCTCAACATCACAGGTAAGCTGAGGCGCTGAGTTCTTCACTGGTGTCACAAGTAATGGTACAGAATCAGAAATATTATAGCTGTAAATATGTATGAACAATAGAGATTAGCAAGACCAAAGAATACTAAAGCTTAAATCACTTTAGGACATGGTTAGGGTGGGGGAATGAGTTGGCATTAGGAATCAACGGAGAGAGAACAGCTTATACATGCAGTGATTCTGAGTTGTAGTGCACTGTCAGAGCTAATGCCAAGCTTATTTACTTATTGGAAACCTTTACCTTGTGTTTATAACTTCTTTATTTTAAATCCAATTCAGGATTAAAAAAAATGGAGTTAAGTCTCGAGCCATGAGACTTGGCTGGGTCTGGCTCTGTATTGCGAACATGAATGATGACGTATTTCCTGAATGTTAGCATTATCTTAAGTTAGCAAATAAGCTTTAAAGCCACAGCGTACACAGCTACCAGCTCAAATCCAGTCCACCTGTGGTCATCACACAGCTCTTACGATGGTATGGTAATATTATCTATGATATCTAACTGTTTGAAATGCAAATATTGGTCTACTTCTATTGTTAGTGGTTCAATGGTAAGAGATTCAACATGTCTGTTCAGTCAACATATCGGCTATCTTAAGCGTACACTTTGAGCGATGTGTTGATATGCGGGGAGTTTTAATCTCTTCCTTTTATCATAACGCTTGAAAAAAGGAACTGTTTTTTCTAGCCTGGCTGTAGTCCATGAGGGTATGGACCTGTCTAACAAGTCAAACAACATGAACGCAAAACAGCATCTTTTAGCTTTCATGCAAACATTGAGCTTTAAAGATGGATTTTATTGTAGTGTAACCACTTAAACATTTGGTTTTCTCAGTAGACTTTTACTATACATTCTATAATGTCATTTCACGTTTTTTTGTAAAGACTTTTTGTATGTATTTGAACATTGTTTGAAAAAAGAGCCTTTAAAAATATGAAAAATTTCATAATTCGATCATTGCTTCTGGACAGAGGGAGCATTTGATGACATGTTGTCAACAATGATAGCAGTGAGTTGGAGAATTCTGGAGATTTATATGTAACAGTTAATAGGTTAAATGTTGATGTCTAACAACAAACTTGTAATTTTATGGTAACGTATTGTTGTTGTGGTGTTTCCGGTTCAGGTACAACCTATTGAAGTGGAGCAGTTGTCTTTTCCAGTGAGCGTAATTATTTCTCCCCTCCCTTGACATTAATGTCATCACACTGCATTGTTTCAATTTCAGACTCGACACACACAAATACATGGACACACAGTCTCACCATCACTGATGCTGCAGACTTCATATGTAACCGTGAAAAATCAGACATTTATACTCCAGCTCTGTGTTTGTTACCCCTCATTTCTTAGGTCCAGTGTGAGACCAACCCTACTGGTTTGAATGGAGTTGTGGTTTATGATGATGTAACTTATCCCATAAATTCTGTAAGTCTATACACATCATTAACATTTACCTAGTGATTTCCCTGAGTTATTATCACGTAGAGAAGTGGTTCCAGACCTTTTGACCCATATAAACCACATAACCCCCACCATTGGTTACCTTTGTCCACCTCTGTCAAAAATGATTTGTCTCTTACATATTTTAGAGTTCTGAAAATGTAAAATGATCAGATAATTCACAACAAAAGGGATAAAAAGCAACATAAAAACTGTTAATGCCAATGATTCTGTGACCCATCTGATCTACCGTGCTGTCCTCTGTGCTGGTCCTGACCCCCAGGCTGGAAGCCCCAGCCTAGATATCCGGCCATGTCTGTGGACTCAACTTATATGGATAGAGGGTTTATGCAGCAATTGAGCTCAGGTACAGTAAGTCTTCATTTGAGTTTAACTTACTAAAATCAATATTAACTCTACTATCAATTATTTTCAGATTTGATAAGTCGTGAGAGGGAACAGTTGATGTTCTGGCCTCATGGACAATTGACGTTTCGTGAGAGATGTCCCCTCTGCCAGAGTGAAACTAAACACAGAGGAAATATAACATGGTTATTATAGTATTAGTATACACTTCACAGGGTAGATAATGAGTTCCACACTCCTCACAGATCAGTGTGATTATATTGGCCAATGATATTAGGATTAGTATCGCAATGAACAGTGTAGTGCTTTGCCTCAAAAGGCCCTAAGGTCAAATGCACCAAAAACAACTTAAACAAAAGCAGGATGGGACTGCAGTATACTGTCTGAGTATGAAATAACCAAGAAATGTTGCTCCACATGCTATCAGTCACTTGAACGCAATGTTATTGTGCTAGAGAGGTGATCGAACTTAATGATCATTTTCTGCTTCTTTTGACTAGCAGGATTTTTATTTTTTTATTTTTTATGTAGTATTTTATGATTTTTATCAGTTTATTTCATAATATTTATTATTATATATCTTTTAAAGTTTCTTCCCACATGCCATCATATTGACAAACAGTTAAGCCGTGATCTTATCCCAGAAACAGTGCCTGTGCAATAACCCTAAATGGAAGTAAAACATCCAGTTGCTTACAAATCACATATATCTTAGATACACACCTCCACAACACTGGCAGTGGACACACATTTTTTTATGTACTGCTGAACATTTAAAGGTGGTGCAAGCAGCTTACCTCATCTAACAATGACCCAACCTTAGTTGAAGACATTGCAGTTAGAGAGGTGATAGGGAGTGAAGAGGAAAAATGCAGTGCAAACAGACACTGCCAAGGTCAAGTTAATTACCACAAAAATAGCCTTGAAAGGCCTGTAAAATATAATTGCCATTCAGCTTTTTTTTCTCCTTTTTTTCTATTTTTCCAATTGATATTGTTTCTGTGCAGCTCGGGATTAAATTTTCTGATTTTGGTAGATTCATTTCCAGGATGAATAATGTATAAATATCTGCATCATCAGTTTCATGTAAAGACAAGGCTTGAATTTGATCATTAAACAACAATATGCTGTATTAACAAAAATTAGTTAGCAGGGGAAAGTAATTTTCTTTAAAGCAACTTAACCCTTGCTTTTCCATTAGTTGTTGTGTCTTTTGAACTGCACACCTTACAGTTTGAATATATAGAGGCATTAATGTGAACAGTAGGCTAAGCAAAACTAGTATAAACCGCTTCATACAAGCATATTGCATATCGCTTCACATTACAGTTCCCATTCATCTGCCCCACCACCCCACCTCCAATTAGTCACTGATTTGTGCTGGATGAATTCATCAGGCAGGAAGATAATTAACTGGGCCACATTATAACTAAGAATTTTAAACTGCAAAACTCTCACCTGCTGCTAACGGCATTTAATAATTTACAGCCTGAATACATTTGGCTCTCCATTTCGTTGATGTTTTTTTAAACTTCATTTGTATTCATTAATATTCATATGATGTCAATATTTTTGGGTTGTTCATTTGTTATACCAGAAGAGGCCAAAGGAGGATAGAAGTACCGATAAGTAGAGTGTATTACTCACTGATAATTCAGTTTTCATCAGCTACAATCTGATAATATTTCTATCTGTCTTTTTCATTAACATTTTTGGTGGAGGAGTAGAAGAGCACAGCACAGGCTCTCATAAGGCACATTTATGAGTGGAACTAAAGTTCATCATCCTAGGGCAAAGCTCTCATTTAAATCACAGCGATAAGGACTGAGAATAAGTGTCAATCACTTCAGATGTTCATTGTCCCTGAACTATTCACCTCCACCTGACAATGTTTTATTATAATCTGGAGATAAATTAAGTCATTTACAATTATATTAAACCGGAAAATATCTCAGCAGTGGTTTTAAGGGGTTAAAAATAGTTGACCAAGATGTCAAAATTATAATCAATGTGTTTTACATGAACCCATATTTTATAGATGCAGCTTTAATGTTTTTAAAAGTTAGATACAGTGATTAAAAATGTGCCCAAAAGTAATTAGTTTATCAGGGAGATATCAGGGAATATAATCTTTTTAAATGTAAAATAATGATAGATTATAATTGGCCAGTTACATTTATTTTAATTGTGCTTTAAAATACAAGTACTTTGCTCCAGATGGGATTTAAAGTAGAGGTCAACCAGACAGGTAACAGGAAAGAAAAAGTAGATGGTGTCACTGTAATTATTATTGGATGGGGGGTGAAGAATTACTCACATACATGCTCAAGATAAGATTAAAATTACTGACCAGAGAGTGTGATGGTAAAGCCACTTCATCTCTGACAGAGAAATAAATCCCAGTCTGAATGTGGCTCAGTGCCAAAATACTGCAAATGTGATACTGCTGCAGATCAGGCCACATGATTCATCATTTTCATGCTCATCAAACCATTCAACGAGTCCCCAGGCCTTGTGTCCTTGATTCGTAATGTTCCTACTTTGTAATCTTTTGGCTTGTCTGTATATTTTCCCATGACTGTTGTTGTTAATTCATGAACTGTCTGTTCTTGTACACAGGTGGAGACAGACTGGTCCATGAATGTTGATGGCACTTGTCAATGCAATACTTTGGCTATTTGTATTTATTATTTTCATACTGTAATTTATCTTTGTAATATTTTTAGTAATACATAGTATTATATATATATATTATGAATACAATAAAAAAGAAAATAAGATGAGTATTTTTGATTTTTTGTGAATGTGAAGAGAAATTATTTACTGAGTCATCAATATAAAGTGATTGTAAAATGGTGTAATTCTCTGGTGTTTTAATGATGACTGATCTGTGGATATTGGTGGGCTGTTTTGAAAGTTTGCTCTTAACCATCAGTAGTATGAGTTTATTGACTTATATTAACTTATTGTGCAGTTTCCATGGCGTCATGGCTTGACTAAGTAAAAAACCTACACTGATCCACCACAAAGTTAAAACCAGAAACTTCCTTTAATGTTGTCGCTGATGAGTGTATGTATAAAATGTGTTGATTCTGTCTTCCGAGGCGTAACACCTGTTTTTTGTGGTGCAATGCTTGTTCCCCTATGCCATAGGGCATATGAGATGAATGAAGTACATACAGTGACAGCCTACATGCTGAATTCGGCTCTGTACCTGATATTTTAAAGTGGCACACAAACCCACTGGCATTACAATGTTCTACCTACGTGTGTACTTTAATAACCTGAGCTTGCTTATTCCTCCAACGCTCTCTTGGCACTGCAGCAGAACATTTTCTTCTTTTTGTGGGTGGAGAAGATGCAGCTAAGCCAGGATCCTCCTTTAATCCTTCTTACAAGGTTCAAATTCTTCCCTTCTCTACGGTAACATTGTTTTGTGTCTATGGTTGAGACATCGGAAGAGCTGACCTAAACTTTTGGTTTGGACTTTTTATGCATGCTCTTCTTTTGAGCATTTTTTTTTGCTGGGTAGTTAGTTGGGTGAAGTAGGAGCAGAATTTATGCATCATTGGCATTGGAAATGTCTACATGCTGTTTGACCTCCTTTGAGCTCGGAATTCATATTTTTCATTTATTACCAGTGGGTGCTGGGTGAATACAGGCACCATAACTGCTGCTGCTTTCAATTAGGCCTGTATGGTTTCAAAGCGAGGCCATACACTGCATCAGCAACCATTAGGCAGTCGATACAGTAATGCAGTTAATTATTGATCAAAAGACCTTCAGATATAGAATTGTGTAGGTGGGGAAGGCAGGAACAGGTGATGGATGAGTGTGTGATGGATGGGGTCAGCAGCTAGTGTCAGGTCTGACAGGATTTCCTTTTCTGATGCACTGTAGTACTGATTTACCATGAATGCCATAAACTGTATATTCATATATGTTTTTCAGTTTATTTTCTACATTTTCATGTCTTTTGTATGTGTCCGCATTCATTATTTGATTTGTAAAATGAAAATGAAGGCCATGACTGTTTTGACAGTTTTCCACAGAAAGCCTAACAGCAGTAAGACACTACTTTGGATTATTTTCAAGCTCAATAACCACAGTATGCACCCAGCTCTCCCAGCAATGGGCACCAGTAGCTAGCTGCAGGGCAATCCTTGGTACAATCATTTGACCTCACCTTTAGTGGCAGTTTTTTTTTCATATTGCAGTTTAGTCCTCAGGCCAATTTGTGAGATATTTTCTGTTGTCTTCATTCACTAAGTTTAACATGTTCCCATTATTCTTAAAAACACAGGCTGGGACTTAACCTGAGACTGCCACAGAAAGAAACACATCCTACAGGATGCCTCAAGCTATTCAAGGGTTTATCTAAGGCAACAACAAAAAGGTGACACATTGTGGAGGAGATGAATTAGTAATATCGAAGTGCTGTTAGTGTCTGTAATACTAGTTGTATTTCTCTTATTTAGTCAATGGCCCAGCCTGGCTACCACTTTACTGCACCAGCAAGCCAATCAACTCCATGCTTAGAAAACAATGAGGAAAAAATGTATCATAATCATAATGTCAATACTAATGTACTTTTGTAGACTTATTTTAATGTAAAATTTGGGTTGAAGTGATTAAAACTCACATAATATATAGGTAATGTAGGTAGCTTCATTTTTTTTAAGTGTTGTTTTTTGAAACTTTGCTCTTAGTTCATTAAGTTTTACATACCTTACATCTGAGAGTAAGCCAAACCAAACTTTGTAATATAAATATTGAGAGTGAGGGCAACAAAACAAAAGGACAACAATGTGCCTGCAGCCTGTGATGATGTCCTGACTGTGTTTTTCTCTCGCAGCTACTCCCTCATTGTGTATGCAAATGAACATAAAAATCAAAATGAAAAGTCTGGGCGTTTGTTTGTAGGCTACTTGATTCAAACTTTAGAAGAATTTTTACAGAGGTTATTATTCCCCTTGAAAGAGAGTCAACCCTGGCTGGTTGTTTTTTTTGATAAGTAGATTGATGTGAAAAGTATGAATAGTGTGATATCTGGGGGGGTTTGGTAGGTAGTATTAGTATGTGCTTCATATGATAAAAAATCTGCAACTTTATTTTACACAACAGATTCTTCTTCCTCCAATTACAGCTACACTTTGTCTATGCCAACACTGTGAAGGCATCATGGCCACCTGTGTTTATAGAGATTACCAGTAGCCCCAACAGTAGCTGTTCAAAAAAAATGTGTGTGTGTTTCTTTATGAATAATCTGATATTTGTGGGAAGAACAATGAACAAACAGGGTTATTCAGGAGAAAAAGCACACAGAGTAGAACAAACACGACACAGCAAGACAAAAATGGATTTAATTGATTAATTCCTTTCAGAAAGACGAAGAGGCAAGGCAAGGTAAGAGCCTTCAGTACCTGGTTAGTCCCAAGCTACTGTATACTGATTTTATCGATAAAATGTATGATTACAATGGCAGAGTACAGTGTAAAAGAGCAGGATTGTAGCTGATTTCAGGCCTGGTGAAAGGCTGTTTGAAGGGAATGGTTTAACTGTTATTTGTACTGGACTTACTGGGAGCTGTGGTCCTGAGTCCACTCTGCTGCTCTGCTCCTCCTCTCTGCTGACTCCCGGGTTAGTGCTGCTGGATGCACAACTATGGATGGATTTTTCCACTCTCTCGCTTTCCTTGTCTCTCACTGATGAGTTTTTGTGTAGGGGCCCACAAGTGTACACAGTTGATGCACCTGGCTGCCGTTTGGCAAGAAGTAGTTCAAGTACGTAACTCCCTATTATTATTATTATTATTATTATTATTATCATTATGGTTGTGTGCATGTACAAGTGAACACAGCAGATATATATTCATTTGTGACATTTGGTACAAGAAGATGTAGGTACTAGTTTTGCTTCACACGTTTCAGTGTCGCTCTCCCTTCATTATGCTAAGTTTAGCTAAACGTATCCCAGCTTCAGCACCACACTCTGTATAATGCAGAGACACAAAATTCACAATTCTTCTCGTCTCACTCAAAAAAAGAATTTGTCTAGGAGTATTAAAAAAAAAACACTGGTGCAGTACAAATGGGAATTATCATCTAGGCAGCAACCAATTATTTTCATTATCGATTCATCTCAGGATTACTGTCTTGATTAAAAACTCAGAAAACTGTGCAACATGTTCATCACACTTTCTTGAATTAGTAATGTTCAACTATACATATATTATATATATATATATATATATATATATATATATATATATATATATATGCACACACACACACACACACATATCTATAAAAGACTAAAAACAAACCTGAAAATATTTACTTTAAGAAACCAAAACAGAAGCTGAAGCAATGGCAGAAGCTGCAGATTAATTTTCTGTTGCTCAGCTAATCAAGTAATCAGTTAACAGCTTCAGCTCTAGTGTTATCGTTAACTTGGAATGGCCTCGTGATTAAAGAGCAGACACTTTTGAACCTGCATTCGCAGGGATTCAAGCAAGAATAATGATGGCAAACTGTGTCCAGCCCAGTCGAACATAGCGCAACTACAGTGCAACTTTACAGAGAACACCTTTAAAGTTGATGTGCCAGAGGCACCTGAGCCAATAAAGAGGAAGCTGAACATGAAACATTAAAAGAAAGATAATGTGAGATTCCAGACTGTACTACCCACGCTTTAGAAATTGGCTCGAAGTTTTTTTGGGGAGTGATTGTGAGTGATGAAAGCACAGGCTTTCTTCAGTAACATCTAGAGGTGCTGATGGGCACTGCTGAAAATCTTTAATAGGTCCTCACTTTTTTTCTGTACTGCAGTCAGTTTTGATCAGTGTGACCTGATGAAAATATCCAGAAATGGCACAAAAGCTGCACTATCGCATTTTGATACACAAAAGACCAAAGACAGCAAGTGGCGTGGTTTTAATTGGGCTGCCTCCTTCTGTCCGGCTGCGCCAGCATCATAGCTGAATGAATCATCAGGCGTCACATGTCCTCTGTATACCTCAGTGGTTATTTCACCAAATTACTTTCTCCGCTTGCTCCCTCAGTACACATTGACTGTGATGAAAATCCCCATCATGACACTCTGCGCTTGTCGTAATTGGTTCTTGAACCAGCTCCTGCCTGCGCTCAAGGAGACAACATAGTCTAATGAGGTGTAGTAAGCATCACTGTTGAGATCACCCTGAGAGGAAGCAGAGGCATCAGCAGTCGCTCTTCCTCAGCATGGGACAACTAGAGAGGTTGCCAGGGCCTCATCATATGCAGACACTCTCTCAGCCTGCTGGGTTAATATAGGTGAAGTGTGCTTGACAGAGTTGCTCCAGTTTTTGCAATTATAATAAACGCTGTTTTGACGAAATGTGACAGAGTGAAGCACAGCCTTACACCCGAGAAAGACGCACAGCTGGTGTTGTGGAATCATCAAGCATCAGACAGCCTGACTGTTAATATTGAGAAATCATTATTACATTCATTTTTAGACCTGACAACACGCACGCACACTGTGACAGGAGACTGCGCGCTTTTGTGATAAACATCACAGTCTTCAGTCTCAACTCATCTGTCACTTCTCACTCAGTAATCACATGAGGGTGTCACAAGTAACGATTCACCGAGATGTTGTTACGCATTTCACCTTTAAAGAGTGACTTTACACCTTGTCCCTGCATGAACACATTGCTTTCAAATGTTATGGAAATACATGAAAACTTTGGCTCCGGCCCCTTTATCGTGCCCTGTCTGCATCTTAATATTAGCATAACGGTAGTGGATGGAAATGCATTGCTTTTGCTCATTTATCAATTCACTGAGGTGTGTGAGGAGGGTGAGGGGCAAGTGTAAGCTAGACTCAGAGTTGCTTCAATGCTAATCTCGAACAGCCTATAATACTGGATCAGGTTTTGGCAAGTATGCAAGTCTGTGCGCTGAGCAGATGCAACATAATTTATTACTAAAGTGTATTGTTTCAATACCAGCAAAAGAGCCTCTTCCCCAGAACTTATTTCTTCTTCACTGCTCTAAAAGAGTAGCCAACATAGGATCTTGCACTCTGCAGCCACTGGTAGCTACTGTCTTATAGCGGTGAAGAAGAGTTAATGTCAGCATCATTGTTTTTTTGTTTTTTTCTTTAAAAGGAGTTGTCTCATAATTAAATTTTCTAAATTGTGACTGAAATTTAAGATTTTTTAAAAGAAATTTTGATTTGTTATTATTAATAAATAGTCTTGCCACATACAAAATAAGAACTCTTCTAGCCAATTACTTTTTTGTTGTTGTTTTCTTTCTAAATGAAAACTTTTTAAGTGCTCTCCATCTGTCTAAATTTATTAAGCAGTGGATGGACAGACACAGGCTGGAGGCACTCAGCTCAATAATCAAAGAAACACAGACTAAGAAAATGTCCAAAAAGGAAAAAACACCAGGAAAAAAAAGCGAAAACATGAAACAAGCCAGCATGATGAGCAAGTCACTGTTGTGCTGCCATCAGGGATAATGGTTTATTTAAAGTGTTTTCACTCTTAGGGGGTGATGGTTATTCTGCCAGTCAGGGAAACTGAGCTACACACTGTAATTAGATTGGTACCCAAGATGTAGCAGAGGCATATTCACCATTTCAGGACTACAGCCAGTTAATGTACACCTCCACAGCAGAGGTCGTCATTTTAATCACTCCGCTATGTGAAATAATAGGAAAGCATCACAGTGTATTACTGGGGAAGTAAAATTAAGAATACAGGCTGCGAATGAGCTTAGTTTTATGGGGAGCTATCAGCTCACAGAAATGTTCCCATCTATTAATTAGAGAGACAAAGACCTATCACATTTCATTGCAGGCAGAAATAATTTCATTGGTTAGAGATATGCCATGGTTTGTAGTTACTTGTCTGTTAAGGAGCCCAAATATAGAGGCGTGTTTTGATGAATGAATAAAATTTAGCTGAAATGAATGTAAAAATAAATCATTTGAGGAAAAACACTCTATTACTTTCTTTCCAGGAGTTAGGTAAGATTGATGCTATTCTTATAGTGGCATCAGTTTATGTCCTTTGGTAGAGGCAGCATTAGATATACCCACTAATGTCTCTCTTTGACAATGTCAGGATGTCCTCCAGACAAGCTGACCCTGTTTTTTTCTTTTCTTTTTTACAGAAGAGCCAATCTACAGAAATTCTCTTTTTTCTTGCTAGAAGCATATAAAGGTATGACACAGCCCACACAATAATACAGCCTCTCATAATGCCAATGACAATCAGTGGTTAAGCATATGAAGTCCGGGATGTCTGCACTCATAAAAACTGAGATTGAAAGTTTAGACAGAACCTGCAACCTGCGCAGTCATTCTGACAGTAAACAGACATGCTGACAGGACAGAGAGTGAAATTACAGGGTTCATTAAGCTGTCTCTAAATCCACACTCAGCTGGGAGCAACATCTGACATGCAGGTTAATGCTGCTGTACATCACACACCCACACATGCTTACACATGTGCCTACGCACTTGAATGCACCAACAGAAAACAGCTTACACATGCTTGTATAAGTATAGGGTGTCATTCAGGCCATGACACTGGTAATTCAGCACATATACTCATGCCATTGTTGGTAGATTTTCACCATTTGCGCTCCAATCTCCTGCGGGCCTGTTTAAGAGAACATGTTTCTCCAGTGAACCAGGGTGTAGACCTCTTTGACTCTCTAGTTTTTGGTGGAAAAAGCTGCCACTGAATCAAAGGAACTGGACAGTGCTGTCGCTGACACAATTTTCAGGAGAGCCTGTTGCTGCAGTCAAAGGAGCTGGGACCACGCGCAATCACTCCCTTGAGCTGTTAAAGTTAATGGACCAATGTGTTGAGTAGTGTAGACATCAGTGCAAACATTATGAGGACAGGCTAGCATCACTTCAGATTTAAAAAGAAAGTGATGGTCAGATCAGACATCACTATCAGTAGTTTCACACACAATCAAGAAGTGTCACGAAGACTTTACTTAGAGAGCCAGATGAATATTGAAGTCGCTTATAATTACGATGGATTATGTTGAATAGGACATGGTTGGTTATCAGTCTGTCTGAACTGTATGTACCTCATGTCGAGGCTGACTTTAACACCTTATGTTTTTAGATAAAATAGCAGCACCTATAGGATGAAGGTCATCCTCCTTCAGCAGTTTGAGGCGATGCCTTGGTGAGGCTAGCTTTTGGGAAGTCAACCTGCTTCGTCTTAACATTCTTGCTGCCAACATGGATAACATTGTTGCCAGAACTACTGGTTTCTACCCTGTCTCACTGGGTGAGGCCAGAACCCTAAGATTAGCGTCTGTTTGGAAAGCTCTGGCCTGAAGTAGACAGTAAACATTGGCTGGCAAAGCTAATCTAACACTGACCTGATAAAATCAATACAGGTACTATGGCTGAACCAAAAAAACAGGATAAACATATTCTTCTTCGAACACAAAGTCCAAATGAATCGACAGCCCCAACTCATTTACGCTCACATTCCTCATAGTACAGGCCAAGAGGAGGGATTGCAGCAATTATTCACTCCAGCTTGTTAATCAGCCTCAGATGAAAACCTGGTAATAACTCATTTGACAGCCTTACTCTTAATCTTTCAAGCTGAAATAAAACTGAAAAAAATCAGTTCTACTGGTTATTGGATATCGTCACGCTGGCCCTGGGGGGTATCAACATTCATGTAGATGTTGGAAGTGGCAGCCTCAGTTCTGCACTAGTAGGCTCAGTTGAACCCACTCACTGTTGTAATCACACCCTCAATCTTGTTCTGACATGCAGCATAGAAATTGGATGATTTCCCCAAAACCCTATTTTGTCTTACCATTTTATAGTATTTGGCTTTGCAACAATGGAGTTCACAGCATTTGGAAAAAAAAATATCACACTGTGTCTATCTGATGATGCTGTAACCAAATTTATGTAAAGAGTTCCATTGCTATTTACTCCAGTTCATGTGCCACTACCTGTTTCCCACCTGTACCTCTGTACAAAAAGACAAACACAATACAAATCACACTGACTGGATGAACTTGAGTATACAGCCCCATAATTATGCAGCAAGAAAATAGTCTGAATGAACAGCTAATGCAGAGACACTGAATGAGAACTTGAAAAACGCATTTTTGTTTTCAGTGCATGGGTCTTATTTAGGTTATCACACCACATAACCTCTTTGTGAGGAGGTTACATTTTGCTTGCACGAATGAATGAAACTGGTCATTCCATAAAAGGAACTACTTTCTGATTCTTCTAATAATCATTATTTTCCTAATACACAATAAAGGTTTATTATGTAATGTGAGTTGTCTTCTCATTAGGCAAATCAAGCAGGGATGACTTGCAGGGATCTTGCTTTCCTCCATCGCAAAAACAAACTGTAGACCCGAGCTCTTGTAGTAGCAGCATTTACTTTCTGTTTTGGTTTTCTTTTTTGGTATTCATTTTTTTGTCAGTCTTTGCCCTGCAGATAATATGAGAAAGTACTATCAGTGCACAGTTGAGAAGTTCATTGCTGTAGTGCCGCTGCAGGCAAGGAAACAACCGCATGCTGCTGGGCCACCAGCAGCTAGCTTCAAAACAATTGTCAAAATGATAGTTTGTTACTTTTAAAAATGAGTCAGCACCACAAATAGATGATAAAGAAAAATAGAGACTAAACAGACTTCCAACCATCAGGGATGTGTTGGCCGCTTTCAGTATGAGTCACAAATATGTGTGACTCATACTGCAGAGACTGTGTGTACTAAGTAACGTATGTGTGATGTTTGCTCTGAGTAATAACATCATTTAAATTAACTTTGAAGGTGCAACTGGAGTATTCAGGTCTGTCTTATAACTGTTCACCATGTATTCTGGAATATTTATTAAATTAAATTGATGAAATGAATGTCAATCTGGGGAAAATGATAAAATTTTAACATTTGTATTAATTTAAATGACACACAATCAGCAACACATTTTAAAAGGCATCACTAGATTATACTTGTGTTTCGTCTCCATTGGGTTAACACAAGAAAATAGAGACCCTAAAATGACCAAAGAATTTGACCATGTCAGGGTAGAAGTGGAAAATAAAGTGATTTATTGTTTAAAACAGGACTGTCAAAACATAAAAAGTTCTCAAAATATGAGGGAGGATTGGAAAAGGTGTATGTGCCAAATGAAATGAAATCAATATAAAGACCAGGCCATTTCTTTTCTGTCCTGAAAACACATACAAAAGACCAAACTTTCTTATTATTTTATGGAACAGGTTTCTTATCAAAAATGTTAGAAATGTTAAGGTGTTCGGCTGAGATATTGTACAGATATGTGTTAGATAGTGTACATGAACACCTTTCAGTTAGTGACAGCTCCTTACTGTTAGTAACAGTTATGGTAAATGCTGGAAATGATTTAAGCTGCAAGTACACTGTTGCTGCTATGGAAACATTATTTTTAGAGTCTCCTTTATGTATTAATTATGAGCAAATTGAAGTCAGAGTGCTATTTTTTAAAAAAAGGTATGCAGCAACTTTGTAGATTTTTTATCTGTCGAACATGTAAATTACTCTGCTTATTTAGCTATGCACTGTTTTTTTTCACTTGATTCACTTCATTTGATAAATTTCCTGACATAATAAATGGCAATTTTGTGTTGTGAATGATGAATGATGAACGTAAGATGACGAAAATTATGAAACATGGCTCTGTCTTTATCACATCAGCTCATAATTAATCAAATCACTTGATAATTTATCACTCCATTTATCATTTCACATCCATTCTTACTGCTACATTTTTCCATGCACGTGCATTTTCATCAGCACCACTTTTATCAATTAATTTTTGTTACTTCCACCCCTCAAATTTTAAGTTGCTAATCAAAATCACATTTATTCACCAAGTAGCAAGTACAAGGAGAAAATCAATTTCACCATTATTCATTCATAATTTCCCTCAAATTACCCTGAAAGCACTGAGCACTGACAGTCTTCTTCCGCCTCTTGAGTTAACGCATGTCTGTAAGTTCGTACCTTGAAAGTTACTGCAGTAGGATGAAGTTTATCTCCTTTAAAACTGTGTCGTGTATGGAAGAAATGAATCAGCTACAACTGTAATTAGCACATGAGCAAGGTTATCTTAAAAGCAGGGCAGTGGTAATGTAAGAGGATGGATTTTTTGCTGACCCTATGCACAGTTGTTCATGGCTCAGCATCTGTGTCACTGCTCCTCTGTGCTCCTTCCAAAGCAGGAGTGCAGCGAGTCAGATCTACTGCAGGTTATGAACCGACTGTACATCAGTACCTTATACAACCCCACTTCAAATGACCCCTTTTATCCCACATGATTGGCTGTTTGCCCAATTGCATGATGAAGCAGCTGTATAGGTGCTCCGTATGAGTGTAGTTGCATTATGCATTATGACTGTGCTTTCAGTGTTGTCAACAGCCACAAGTGAGTGGGAATGGTGAGACAAGATATTCACTCAGGGAGCCAGACAGAGGAAGTGGCAGAGGAACAGAGAGAAGCAGCATGAGGTGTTGTTAATTAGCTGCTGATTGACTGAGAGACAACCAGCAAGTAAGAAATGAAGGGCAAGCTTGAGACAAACGTCTCCTCAATAGCGAGGTTTATCAGCTCAGCTCAGAAGTCTTCTTGTGAACGGCGAGACGAGAGCGAGACAAGGAAGGTGCGCTCCTTATCTCAGACAGAGGTCAGCTCTCACAAGGAAAATATGCAGCAGGGACCAGACAGAGAGGGATTAACTCCAATCCTAATTAGGATACGCCTGGAAATGATGTCCCAGCCAGTCAATGTGGAAGGTCACAGTAATTCCTGTTTGTGTCACAGCAGGATTCTAAATGGAAATTGGTCGCACAGACACTTGGGAGGCCACCTCCCGCAGGAGTAATCTTCAGACAGGAAGCGCATTTTAATCATCTGTGCTGTAATTCATGGGCCCGACTATGCTCAGAGAATTTTTTCATATACAGTATGTCTGGGGTCAACATAATGTAATTCAAGGAAATGCCAGATGAGAGGCAGTGAACCAGAAGATTTAAAAAAACAAACTAAATAAAAACTAAAACTAGATAAGACACAAAAAGACACAACCAAATAAAGGGATTGATCACCACTGAGAAATAGTCAGTTGACTCATTCGTACTGTATATACTTGGTATAGATAGATATGGACTCCCCAGTAATAAAAATCCAAAGATTTTAAGAATTTAAACAGGTTTACTGAAGATACAAGAGGCATCCTGAGATTTTGTCAGTCGGAGATGGTGGGAAAAGGCAGTGTGCTGGGTTTGGGTGAGCTCAGATCAAGCCACAGTAATGAGTACTTTTACTTCTGCTACTTTCAAGTGTGATGGAAATCTGGTGGGTTGAAGTAGAAAGCTGAATGGAGATCTTTAGATGTCAAGAAGAATTGTAACAAGTTAACCAGTGTCATGCCATCCAGCTCTGTCAGCTGTCATTGGCAGGACACATTTAAAGACCCATGTGGCAGAAACCACATTTTATGACTGGCTTTGACGTGATATTTCATGCACGTTTAGAAAATCCTATTCAAACTCAGCCAGCTGGTGGAAACGGTAACACATACCTAACCTGCTGATTATGAGGAGTTACTGCACAATGGAGAGCTGCACACCATCCCCCAGTGTTGCCTAATAATATTAATGGTGTTGATATTGCTCTTGGAAATTAGTTTAATTGCAAAAGTTATTGAATTTCAAGGAAGTAATTAAAGCCAATAATTTAAGTAAGTAATCAAACTTTATGTGTTGAGTAGAAACTCTCTAATTGAGTTGTGTGGAAGGCCAGTTCCATTTTCTGTTATAAGAAAGCCACAGTACGCACAGTACTGCACCATAGCTATGTTCAACACCCTGACATTTTTCTCTTGTTATTTTCACAAACAACCAAAGAACTTAAAATGAGATTTATGCTTCAAGAAAACATGCAACAGTCCCCAAGTCAGTGTGGTAAAAGGTGGCTATACTGTGATATTTTAGCAAGGAAGTCCATGGAGGATGGGTCAAGAATTGTCAGCTGACACTTCAGTTCAGCTATGGAGCAATTTAGCGTCTGTCATAGTTTGATCCTCACATTTCCTGTTCGTCAACCTTATCTTCTTGTTTCCCATGGCGGCAGGCCAGATAAACCCACTGCACTCTGCCTGCTCAGCAGAACAAGGCAGACAGACACAGTGAGTGACGAGCTGAATATAACTCTCATATGGAATGACTCATCCAGCCAATTATTCCTAATTGGAAAATCTAAATATATTATTATGTATATTAGTGTATACATAACAACAGGGAAGTAGTCCTTGTTGCTGGCCAAACAACAGAATCAGTTGGCCTTATGACTGTTATTCATCTTAACTGGACTACAGATCTTTACAGAAAAATAGTGAGATCTTGGTGCAAACACAAGTTCAAAGGTGCACACATATTTATTACTTAAACTACAGCGACAAAAACTAAAATGACAACACAAAAGGAAAGTTGGGGGTGGGTTCATAAATTCATACTACAATTATATAAGGATTAAATGAATATTTTATAAGTTAGGCAGCAGCTTGCCCTTGCTTTTAGTGGTTTCAGACATAAAAGTAAATTTCTTTAAGGTTCTTTGTATTCAATCAGGCTGAAGCCTTCCTCTCACACCACACTACATTTATGTAACACGGTACAGCCGTACACACAGTCGCACTCCATGACAAACACTGTTATTTACAATGTTTCAGGATCAGTGCAGTTCTACCTTTTCTGCTGTTATAGCTGAGTTCACTGTAACTATATTTACAAGTATCAAATGAGTAAATGCCAAAGAAAATAGATTTCTGAGTTGAGATTTGACCTCAATGTCATTCATGAACATTTAAACCAGTTCCATAATTAATAAAGGCGGTCACAGCGAATTTATAATTATATTACTGTAGTATTGTGTGATGAATAATAATGACTTATAGTGACTAATGATTGCAGTATAAAGGTTTTTCTCAATCAGAACCTTTCATCTTTTCAATTACTTTTCTCTCATCGCATGTCACACACCATGTTGCGTCAAGCTTAGCAAGCACCTAGTTTAATTACAGGAGGAGAGAAACTACATCACTAATTCACGTAACAATCTCTTCAGTCAAAAATCAGTGTGAAGTTTATCTGATTACGCTCACATTACTGTGTAATTGCATTAAATGTTCAGATGAAATATAAACAAGGTTTGTGTTTTCTCCCAGTCAGAACTCTCTGGATGATAAATGCAGATAATCTAAATAGTTGTTCCCACAGGCGGCTGTTATGAGGGCTGACGTAATTTCACCTGAAATGACTCCATAAAGGGAATTTATGTTTGTGGTATAATTGCAGGGTGATTAGTGTTGTAGTCTGTAGGGGATCTGTTTTATGCAGCAGAACATTAGTCTAGAGTGCCAACATGATGCTAAATGGCCATTTTGTTTGCTTCATGCCTGTCCATCTGTATCCAGGTCTTTGTGATGAACCTTGACTCCCAGCAGACTGCCTTCTTCAGCGCTATGTTTTTCCCCCTTAGAAAGCTTGATGTTCTCTGCATCGTAGACAACACCCGACATTTTTTAATCATGAAATGAAGTCTGGCTAATCATCAGTATCAAACTATTTGCCCAAACCCCACTGGCAGAACAGAATCATGATTGTTGGTGGCTGTTGTTTTCTATCTTTGCCAAATTAATCAGAGCTGTGGTTCTACTGCCATGACTAACATTTTGCCTGTTTGCAGTGGCTCAGGCAGCTCATGGAGAAAATGACTGTGTCGGCCAAGCCAAGCCCACTCCTCCAGAGTGAAGTGCAGGAGCTGTGCGACCCTGCCAACCCTTTAACATGCACAGTCCCCGAGGAAATCACACCCCGAGCCTGACTGAATCCGAACACACAAATTAAAGCACAACTGCAGGTGAGCAACACCTGTCTCTGCAAAACACAAGCTGGTCAGGTCATTTTTAGACTTGATTACTGCTGTGATTGAAGGTAATTGTCTGTTTCAAATGGGTTGGGGGGTTTTCAGAGTTTAGAGAAAGGCAGGCAAAACAAGTTTTGTAATTTGATGATGCGCTTTTTGCATTCAATAATACTAATACATTTGGTGACATCAGAAGTGAAAGAGGAGGAGCAGCAGCAAAAAACAAGGATATTAAAATGGTAATAAATACTCTGTCATATTAAAACATATGAAAATTCTTGATAGGTCTTTTAGTAGGTCTGTAGATTAAAACACATTCAAGGGGTAATGTAATAACAATTCCTCTCAAAGGTGGAAAAACATCTGAGTGAGACTGGAGAAGAGCAAAAAATGGGGGGGGGGGGTGGGGGATTACAGCAAGGCCCCCACCTTAGCCTTACAATCTGGGTTGGGGTTAGAATAAGAAATCGGGAGTATGATTTAATGGGGTAGGCATATTCATCAGGATTAATCCAAGACTCTCAATGTTGTTCATAATAGAATGCTGTCAAATAAAAGTCTTTTTGGCAAGAGATCTAACAAAGTAAAAAAAAAAAAAACAGAAAAAGCTGTTTTTACTGAGGGAATGGAAGACGTGCCTTTTAACTATGATGCGTGGGTTGTGAGTAAATTGTGGTTTTACAGTGATCGAAAAAGGAATGAAGGAGAAATAAAACCAGCATTATTAATGTTGGGGGACAGGATGCTGGGCAGGGCAGAAACTGTCTTTTATGGCTAAAAGTAATAAAAATTAATGCACTTAGAAATTAGTTTTCCTGTTCCATTTCTGTAAGGAGGGAAATTTTAAAACGTTAAATATGATGATTTTGTTGACTTTGAAATTCCAGGAACTTTTTCTTAAAAGGGCTTTATCACTCACACACTGACTTTTTATATTGGTGTAAACATGTTCAAATTAAAGCTGGAACTTTGCACTTTATTTCATCCATTATTTTATTTTAAATTAAATGTCTGTGCATATATGTATAGTCTGGACTGTACAAAATGTCCATTTCACAGGTTTAATTCACTTCATATAGATTTGATTAGATGCTAATGACCGTGATGTTAAGTATGCAGCATCATACTACTTGAAATAAATCTTCTTTCATAAAACTCCTTACTGACACTCAGGAAATTTTGCCAGTTATCCACTGAATTACTAATGACTTGGCTCAGTCCCTCTCATGAATCATAAGTAGCATATGGTTAATTACAGCAGTTGACAATCAAACAAAACAAACAACAAAAAAGAGCAACAGCATATAGCCCACATTTCAGCGCATATCCTTGTTCCAATACCACAGGTGTTCATCCTTCCATTTTTTTCATTCTTCCATTATTTCCCCAATTTGCTTTTTACATCAAGCCAGTGCCCAGACACTGAAGCTGTTTCAGCGGGCTGCAGAGCGTAGCATCACTGTAGGAAAGGAGCAGTCAAACCATGAAAAATGCCCATGTTAAAAAAAAAATGTTGGAGAGAAAGATGAGGAATAAGAATGAAGAGAGAAATAAGAGGTGGTGAGCAGATGGAAATACACAGTAACACACTGGATAGCTTTCCTGTGAAACTCATGTCTCCCAGACGGTCAGGACATCCATCATGGTGCAGCTGGCAGGGTAGAGTCAGGGCAGAGTGTCACATGAATACTTTATAGCGCCAACATTTATTCATTTTCCTTACTTTAACTGAACTAAAAGTGTGTTTCTTCTGATGTAATCTATAATCAGTTTTCCACCTTTGTTAGAATCCCATGGAGTCAATGTAAACCTCAAATGCAAAGATTAAAAAGGTGCCAGGATTACAGAATATACTCTTCTGCATTGCTGCAAAAGTGACCTCGCTCCGTCTGAGATTGATTATAAATCTGCATTTTCACTCAACAAAATCACGCCATGCCATGTATTTGGATTGGTCTAAGCTAAAGATGTGGATCACACTGTTACTGTGTGTTTAGGGATGTTTGATGATAAGTCATGGCTCTTGTGACCTTGTGCACAGCAGGTCATGGTTCGGCATCTGTGTCACTACTCTGTTTCTCCAAAGTGGGAGTGCACGGACCAAACTCTACTGCAGGCAATAAACTGATTATACATTAGTACCTCATACAGACCCACTTCAAGTAACAAACTATCCCTTTAGGGCCACTTGTCACACACACCAAAAGAGAGTCTCTTTCTTTTCTTCCTAAAGGGAGTTTACCACATATGTCAGGACTTTCACCTCTTATTCTGCTTTTGAATTGTTTTTAGATATTATCAAGATTTCTATCAAAGAACAGAATTCCATTTGGTTTTATTGGGTGTGCATATATTTCCTTCAGTTTGGTACAACACTGGTAGATTGGGGTGGGGCCTCAGTAATTTCTATGTTTATGTAGATGAATGAATTGATCACACCCACATTTTTGAGATTTTGAGTCCTAAACTTTTTATTTTGTGTGTTTGTTATTTCTGTAATATTTATTAACTTTGATTGTTGTTTATTTAGTAATGAATATTTAATGTTATGGAGAAATACTTTTCATTAAAGTAAACAGTAGGGTTCGATATAAAGTGGAACAGGAGTCTGCAGGCATAGAAACTGTACAAACACTCTCTACTGAGGGCTGAAGCTCTTATCACCACAAATTAAAAGGCTAGTTGTTGTTTTTAAAAAGTTGTAAGTCACCTTCAGATGATCTCAGTGGCTTTGAAGCCCCTGTACTGAAAACTCAGCTGAGAGTTGCATGCTGTATCATAGAAGAAGAGATACTGACAGGTAAATAAAAAGATCCAGGTTTGATTCCACCTGGGGAACGTGGTTGCATGTCATCAGGTCCCCTCTTTCCCCTTTTTCAGCATGGATTTAGTGGATGTGTTTGAAAGTAGCATAACCCCTTTTAGACTCACAACACTGTAAGCTTCACAGTGACTTCAGGGTGAGAGTCTCCCACTGAGCTCTTGTTAATCCAAAATTAATTGCCCTCTGAAATATGCAACCAAGGTTGCACTCTGGATTGATTCAGTGTGTGCACAGCAGAATGCAGCCAATACATCATGTCACATATAAATGTGCTTTATTCTGTGGAACAGAAAGAAGCCTGAGAGAAACAAAGAGACAGACAGAGATGGGAGGCTTTTCGAAAAAATATCTGGAGTGCTAAGACATTTCTATTCAGCTCTCGAGTATGCAGTGTTCCCAGACGTTTCCACCCAAACATTTCCATCCACTTTAAACATGCCTCGGAGACTGAGGGATTTTACTGTGTCAGACTTGTTCTTTTAATGGCTTTGTCTGCCATTTCCTTTTAAGTTCATGAAGTTTGACCACCTTAACCTGATTGCTAAGCGTGAGTTGCTGCAGGGAAATGATTTAACATGCCAGCCCTGTCAGATATTGGTGTTTAAAACAAAAAAAAACACTTATAATTCATATAATCTGACAAGTAAATCATATACAGTAAATCTGAAGTGTGACTTGTGTGTAACTCATTAGCAAGTAAAATAAAATATGGATATGAAGACAGATGCTGTTTATTCAAACAAAGACTACTGTACGACTGTAGCAATACAAAAGTAGTTCAGCAGTAGTTCAACAGTAGCAAAAGAAACACAATGGAGTGCTTGTGCAAATAATAGATATTAAATATTTATATTTATCACTGCAACATTTTTTAGCTAGTATTCTTTACATTACAAAAGGTAGATCTAGGCTGAGAAACATTTCCATTAACATGTCTTGCATGTGGTAACGCACTCTTAGCCAGTGTATGAAGGAACAAGATAAAGAAGGTTAAATGGGGTTAAGTGCAGTGTGAAAAAGCCTCTGGTGTCAGCTATTGATTACAATAAACATCACTGCTTTAAAGAAAGCATGCTGTGAGTGAAACAACGGGTGGAAACAGGCTTTGCCGGTGGTGTTTCACACACATTTAATTGCAGAAATAATCGTTTATTGAAATTTAACTAATACAAACAAAGCCATGGATGCATACACACTCACAACGTGCAAGATCCCACTCCACATGCACATTAGTCTTCCATAGACTGCCCATTGTAATGATTTCATGAAAGTGAAACTCATTTTTCTAAGAAATGGGAACAGTTAACAAATATAAAACCAAAATATATAATGATATATAATTCATTACAAAAATTGTTTGTACTTGGAGGTGTCCTGTCAACAGTTTTACAAAGGTCTCTTTTATAAAGGTGGTCTATGGGAAAAATACTCTTGATTCATATTTTTGTTTGGCCTGTCTTGGCCCAATATTTCCCACACTACTGCAAGGCGTGTATCAGATTTCAGAAAAGTGTGTTCTTCTGTACAGATCAAGATCTGTTCGATCCCTTGGGGCAATTTGTTTTGCACTCTGCACTGCAATGCCACAATAAATTGACAAATGAACAGCATACAACAGCAGGCAATCTCCTGAGTGCAGTACCTGAGCAGCTCACACATGTGTGTACAGTAATAAAAAACAACATCTGCATATCTCTTAACACTCGGTCCAGGCTGACATTTCTCATGCTGAAAATTGAGTATCGAGGAACTCGTCATCCTGGGACCCGAAATATTATAGTCCTCAGTCTCCCTTTGCTTTCTGTGACTCTTCTTCTCTTTTCAAAGTCAAATTTCAGTACCATGTCATTAGCTTTGTCCTTATGAAACACTTTAAAATATGCTGAGCATCAATGCTCAGCATATTTTTTAATCTTGTTAAGCATGCTTGCAGTGGGCCATGTTCTCAATCCTGGGACCTGTTTCAGCAGTATCATAATGTATCCTTCAGCATCAGTTTACAGGTAGCGTGTTATTAGCAGCTGGAAGTGACGATCCATCATCCTCAGTCACATCACCTAATAAGTTGTTTTCTCAAGTTTTTGTGTATTTTAAGTTCCAACTGTTGATGATATCCAGCTCTATTTTAGTTTTTCTGTGGGGCCAAAGACATCACATGTATAGGGTTTTTTAATCTACCCATATAGTTAATACTTCAGAGTTATTATAATGAATCATGTAGCACACAGAGTGCAAAGCACTTGTAAATTTATGCATAGGAATTTGATGTGCAAAATAATGTGTATTTTCTCAACACAAGCAGTGAATGCTGAGAAATGTTTATATAATTTTCCCCATTCTCGTCATTTCCAAATTCCGAGTTGTGAGTTAACTTCTGTTAATCCTCACTGTGTAAATGAAGATGTAGTGAAATGTAAAGGTAGGTTGAGCGAGGGCCTGACATTCACAGGGTCTTGGTTTAGCCTTGGGTTGACTTGATGTGTTAGAGTTCATATGAGTTAACAAGTTCACAAGGTTGCCTCCAGTTAGAGTCTGCTGCCATTTTTCTCTCACAGCATGAAATATGTAACATCTGCAGGGAAATTTAAGAACTTGTAAGGGAAGAGACAAAGGCCAAAATAATAGTTTGTGAAAGGCTTCTGTTCAGTTTCTTTTTTCTGCACACTTATTTTGCATTGCATCCCGTCTTTAGAGCAAATATTCCTCTTTTTGACCACAGACAGAACCTATAACTATAGCCATCTGGTTAGATTAGCTGAAACCACATAAATGTCCATTTGTATATTTAACAAAAAGAAAATAAATGTATCCTCTTAAGTTTTGCAGTTACCAGTCTTTATTCCTCCTTTATTTTTTGTCCCTTTAAGCCGTTTAAGGTTATGGATTAATTCATTTGAATTAACTTATTGTCAAAGCTTGTATTATTCATCTTGAGTATGGAAAAATAACCCGAGACCCCAGGAAAAGAAAGTGAAAATAAAATCTAATTCTCCTCAGTTACATTCCCTGTGATTGGTTTCCTACCTCCCCGTATACAGTGGCCCAGTTGGCTCAACACAATTCAAAAGCATGACACGAACGTAAAACCCACAATAGAGGTGAGCAGTCCTGGTTGCCAGGGGTGGACTGTTATTGTCGGCCGACGAGTGGGTTGGACGATGTTGACTGGGGGAGTTTTCGAAGAGTGAAATGTTGTTGCTTGATAACTGATTAACGTTGCTGTGATTGTCACAAATGAGCAAAGCTGTAAACACATTGAACAACATTGCTCACTTGTGACAATCGTGGTGAATCATTTTGCATTGTGGCTTTTGCGTTCCTGCTGTGGTGTTTGCATCCATTCTGTGGCTTTTGCATGCAAAATAGATTTAATGGAAAGAATCATCCTCATAAATAAATAAATACATTTTAAAAACAGCCAGGATAATCCACATAATTGAAGGAACCGCCTGGCAGAGTTTGTCCCGTTGATAACTTCTCTCTCAACAGCAACTCGGCTTAGTAGTTTCCTCCCTCTGGCGATACTGCCAGCTCCAGTCAGTTTCACTTCCAAATCTCAGAAAAATAAGTTATTTTACTTTTCTCCAGGCTGAACTGAGCTTTCCTCATACACCTGTCGAGTTGCGTATGCTGCAGTTGCCATGTCAGGGGACAGGTTTGAAATCCAGTGTCCCGTCAGTTCAGTATTTTTAACCGTGAATGTGACTTTATCTGCTGTCAATAAGGTTCGAGACAAACGGTTTGTGTTATATGTATTATGGCTGTGTGCTACTTTTACACAACTTTTTTTGTGCACCATGCAAAATTATTATGTGGATTATTAAACACAAGCTGTGATTTGTGATGCATTAGTAAATTGTGTAGTGTTGGCTGTGCTGTGACAGACTGTTGTGAAAAAAGGGCCATATTTGGCACCAAGTGATAACATTTTATTATTTACTATGATAATATATTTCTGCAAATTAGCTAATAGCAGTTGTTTGCAGTGTAGCCACGGGTGTATGGTCTTCTCTGGCAATATTGTGTATTCTATAGACACTTATAATAGTGACAAGTATGTGCATCCTGTCTGTGTGTTTGTGTGTGTCTGTGGTATGACTCTAAGAAGGATTTTTACCTCTAACAGTAGGTTTTCCACTACTGTAATCATCTCTGCAGCCTGTGCATCACACTTGCATTCACCTGTCCTTTTCACCATGCTCTATCTGTGTCTCACTTTGACCCCCCCAAACCTCCCAACCCAGTTTGAAAACCTATTATTCATACAGTATGAGTTCATTTTATCAGTAATAGAAGCCAGAGGTGGTGGTTGGTAACGTTCATTGTATTCATGTATCAGTCTTTCCCATAAAAAAGCTTATATACAATGTGTAAGTCAAAGAGTGTTGTCACAAAGATAGTGTGTGTGTGCATGTAGGTGGGTGGTTGGGTTGGTGTATAGACTCAGAAGACAGTATTGTATTTGTACAGGCATTACACGCACAAACATTGTCCTGCAGATGGAACAACCATCAACAAACAAGCAGCATCTCATGAGCCGTAAACCTTGTTCTCTGTATCTGTCTCCACAGAAACACTCCTTGCCAAGATGGCTGCGTGTGATTGTGTGTGTACACATGCATGTTTTCCCACTCTGGATTTTTCTATGCAGAAATGGTGATAGGGTGTGAGTGTATAGATGTAGATAAAGACAAATGTGGATGACATTCACAAGTATATATATACCTAACCATATAAGGCAAGTCACATTGTTAGGCACACTTGATAATGATAATGGATAGTGAGATCTTATACAAACAAATGCACGCAACACCTGAGGAGTTAAATCAACACTTCCAATGCTTTACAAGGCAATATTGACAGCTTTTCTGTGGGGTTGAGTGCTTTTGATTACACAGGTCTTGATGAATTGTGTCCACCGCTTCTTACTGATGCCTTCCACTTCAGACTGCTAGTCATTTCATTTCCCTTCATCAGCCCTGGCTCAGCCACACCAGCCTGCCCAATGCCGCTTTCTTCTCCATCACCTTTTCATGTTTGCCACGTAATTACCTGCGGAGAAAAACCCTCCCCCTGCTGGTGCATTTTATATAATAACCAGCGACCTTGGGACGCAGGGGCAAAGAGGGGGTGGCTCTTGAAATGTGCAAATGAAGGGAGCTGTGCCTGCAGTCAGCAGCAGGATTCAAATTTCTATTGCGCAGACACACACATACATGCACGAGGAAACAAATACACATACTGCCTGCTCCTCAGAGCAGAGACAGAAAGGAGCATGGCCTTATTCTCTGTCACGATTCACCACCAGCATGTGTGGGTTGTCTCCTTCTACAGCCTTCTTTTCTGTCACTGTCTGCTGTCGCTGACTGCCATTTCTCCCCTAATTTCTTTGTCTCTATTACTGCAATTCATTCCTGTCTGGCTCGATCTCGCTCCTCTTTTTCATTTTGTTCATCTGTCTCTTTTGCATAACTGCTCCCATGCCCCTGTCATTTGACTTTGACTGTGTAATCAGACAGCTCTGGGTACGTTTTTTTTCAGTTGAACTGTAGAACTGCAGGACTAAACTGAACATTCAGTAATTTGTATTTTAGGTGTTTGAGTGGTTCTATCATCCAGGTTTTTTCAAGGTGACTTGTAGCCTTTTGTCAGCAGGGCACACCTTGAGCTGAGTTGAGGCAGCCACAGAGTGGTGTTTCTGCCTTAATTGAGAAATTGTAGATCAACTCAAGAGATGCAAAATAATTTAAGGTGCCACATTTCTGGAGGATATGCCCTCTTCTCCAAATGGAAGGTCTGTTCAGACTAAATACAAATTTAAGAGGTGGCAGGACTACTCGTAAGTGCAGAGATAAGCAGACACACATGCACATCACTCCAGTCTCTTTAGAGCAATTTGACAAAAAGTTGCATCCACACAAGTTGAAAATGTTTGACTTGAGTGAAAATTTCTGTTTAACCTGAGGTTTTATTTGCCTGATAATCAGGCTGAAGTGCCATTTCTTTTAATTTAGCCCAATATTGCGCCATTTGCCATCATGTTATTTAAATTCTGTTCGGGAGGCTGTTTTGTCTCTCCCCAACAGATCTGAGTGAGTTACATTGCTAACGATCCTGCCACCACCCGGAAGCTGCTGTACCGTGTAGTATGTGGCTTTTCACATTGTGTTCTCACCATATCTCAAACCAACTGAACACCAAGGGAAGATTTTGGACCCACATGTTTGACGGTGCCCTTAACTGCCATCATCAAAACACCAAATGTCCCAAATTATATCTTTTGGGAGAATGATGATTGTCTGTCCAGTAGAGCTCAAAGACTTGGAGAATCAACATCAAGGCGATGTTGATGCTGTTCTCGTGGCTTGTGACGGCCCAACACTCTACCAAGACACTTTATGTGTTTTTTTTCTCCTTTCATTTGTCACCTGTCTGTATTTCTCAGGCTGCAAATGAGGCAGTGAATGATGCCTGACAGCAATGTGATATTGGGTCAGCATGAAAAATGACTGGACCCACCTTTTCATTTTTAAAGTGGAAGTCAGTTCCCCCCGTTAACTACTCAAGTGCTTGTTTTTTCTAACAAGATCTCTGTCACTCTGGCTCAGCCTTTGCTCTCCCCATTATAGCAATCAAAAGTTCAGGTTGAAATTTCAAGTCACTCGGGGTGAGGTACGGTAAGTGCATGCACTATCTTGCCTTACCCACTTGACACCTTTGGTTTAAAGCAGAAGAAGGTTTGGCTGCTCCTGCTATCAGGGAGCTTTTCTGCTCTTTAATGAGAACATCTGAGGGAGAGGCAGAAAGACAGACAGACAGGAGCGAGAGAGCAAACCTCAGTACATGCTCATCGCCCCAGCAGCTGGTATGAGCTAAGTATTGCTGCTCAGTTATCCTGGCAGCCTGATGCCACTTCGGTAACAAGTCTAGAATAACAAGCTACTCCACCCCAAAGCCCAATTCTCACTAAGTGTGAAAGTTAACACTTGTTCCCCCTACCGAGGGAAATATTACTCAAGTCCCACTGCAGTCCTCGAAGATTTATTCTTGGTAAATACTTGGTATTTAGAGCTGTCTGCAATTTTTTCATAAGAAATGAAATGTAAATCATTCTGGTTGTCACTGTGGGTATGATCATTTTTAATTTACCTATTAATATTCATATAATGGGTTTGACTCTAGACATTTTAGTTTAAAATTTGTGGCAAATTAAAAGTTCCAGTGGAAAGACAAAGCTGGAAACCCTTTGGAATGACTTTGTTTTTTGCAGTTAACTGGTAATAAACCTACTGTAGATGATGCAATATTGTCAAAGATGTCACTCACTACAGTTAACTGCAGGCTCTTTATCCAAAACCCCACTTCCACGTAATACTGAATTCTCTGAGATAAACCTATATTTCATTCTCTATTTTCACATGGAGCAGAGTACACCATAGAACGTGAAGATTGGTTCTGCATTCTCTGTAGTGACCCACACAACCTCCTGCAACTCACTTTTTAAAAAATCTATAATTAGTGAGGTGCAGTCTGCTGTAAAGGCTTTTGAGGGGGAGCAGGCAGATATGCTCTAACTGCTTGACTGTTTAATGAGGCTTAGAAAGTCTGCCAGCAGCAGTCATTAAACCAATGTCAAAAATTGATGTTGAAAGAGTCAATAGATAGATACATCTCTCCAAAGCAATACCTTGGCTATACTTTTGGGTGCAAGGCAGCACAGCTGAACCACTCTCCTGAGGAGGAGAAGTGGGAGCCACACCATCTCCTTAGCAAAGGAAGAGCAAGGCTACCAGACAATGTGGAGATTTTGCAGCACGTCTTTGTTCAATGATGTGGAGATACTCCATCCATGTTGATAGATCTCAAACTACCTAACCTGTCAATGTTCCTCAGGCCTTCTCCCACCTGTTGCTGCACCTTTCTGAAGTTGTTTTGGTCCCAATGAGTCATTATATGACCTCCCAAGACACTTGATTGGGTTTCCCCTGCACCTTTCCTTTTCTGAAGTTTAGAGTCCTAGACTGGAGCTTTAAATGTCATTCTGGCCAAAGTGGTGGCTTCCTGTAGTGCCTTTAAGATCTGTCTAGCATGGATGTGTGTGTAGTGTTTTTTTATAGATCATCCATGTATCCTCTGCATGGTAGTTGTCTCACCTTTAGTATCTGTTTGTGAACCTCTGGTCTCTCCGGCTTTTATGATGAGTTTCATTCCCATCTCAAACAAGATCACAGAGAAGGTACAGCCAGTCAGTGGTCCAGCTTTGCCATGAAGTTGTGATGGTGATGGTCATGAAAAATTCTGTTGTACTTTTAATAAACCAATCTTTGGAGCAGTGTTCGACATCTCCTGACTCAGAAGAAACTTTCCAAAAAATGAGGCAAGGCAATTTTATTTGTGGAGCCACAACCCAATTCAAGGTGCCTTACATTAGACCTGAAAAAGCACTAAAAAACTAAAATCACTTGCCAGCAATATTCTACATGAAATTGTTAACTGTGCCTGCCTTCTTCTACTTCTCTTCAAGATTGTCATCACACAACAACACTTACTTACACTTACTTACCAGGATACTTACACTGCCTCTGTCATACCCAGTCACACCTATGGGATCGCTGAAGCCCACAGTACTATAGAAAAACAAGCACTGTGAGAATTTTCTGAATTTCTTCATTGAATTGTTACCAATTATTGTTTTTTTTGTACCATCCCTACTTTTTACTGCACTCTGAAACACCCCACTGTAATAAAATTACTGTAGTAGTTAAACTAATTACTGGATAATAGCAACCTAGTGGTTAACTACACACTAACCATATGTAGACAAGCTATGCAAGCAAAACTTGCTTGCATAGCTTGCCTTATTAAAATTAAGGTCTCTTCTCTCTATCTTTGCAGGTAGATATGCAATTACCCTCAACAGCCAAAACAAGGATGAAGGTCCTCTCACAACTTTGAACTCTGCAACTCTGCAAAATAAACTTGACTTCAGGTCATCAAGTAATTTGGCTGCCATCACAAAAAAAGAAGAGTGAGCAGTTTACCCGATCGTTCTGACCAGAAATGGAGGAAAGTGTTGTCTTTTTGGTTCCTGATACATTTCCAGCCTAAGATGATTAATGCTGGTGGGACATCAGTCATATCAATGGTATTGAGAAACAATGTCACTCTACAGCTCTGCCATTAACATTGCTGAGTATACTTTGTGTCTTGACAGTTGAATAACAATACTGCGCTCTACTAATGACATTTTAAATGATTTACAGGTCAGTTCCTAAATTTCAGTGACTTTTATTTCCAAAGAATTTGTTGCACATAGAGTGTCATCTTCTACTTGTGTCATCTTAAGTAAAACACTGTCTTTCACTTTCTGATCTCCTAATCACACTCCCTAGTCTCCCTAACAACCAATAAAATGTTGCCCTGTCTTTTTACAAATTTAACACTGGTATCCCTTGGAACTTGCAACACTATGCTCAAAAGTTGTTGGGGTTTTTGTCTTTGTTTGTGTGTGTGTGTGTGTGTGTGTGTGTGTGTGTGTGTGTGTGTGTGTTATAAAGGACTGTTGCAACCCAATCTTGTAATGGTTGAAAAACTCTTGATACCACGTACTTTATGTAATAGTATTTTGTAATTTTTGAGTCATAATTGTGTATCTGAATAACTTACAATGGAACAGTTAACACATATGCTTAATTTTAGTTGATGCTGGTGCAGATTACTTTCAGACTTGTGAAAATCAACATTTTGATTGTGGTTTTAAGCATAATTTTTCAAAATTTAAGCATAATTCAAGGGAGGAAGAAAACCCAATTCATTTTTGTGTTGTAAGACTGGATGCTGGAACTGCTCTGTGAAAGCCTGTAAACTGTAAATTCATCATATTATGTGTGAAATAAATCACATGGGAGATGGTCTCCAGTGATTCTCAGTGTTTCTTATTCACAGATGAAAAGTGACTGACCCAAGCCTGCTTCAAAGGCACTCATTCATATTAACTGTAGATCTGTAGACTGCGAAATGCTGTGCATGACTCTTTCTAATTGGCAGGGATGTGATGAAGCAGTGAACATGGAAGTGTGTTGAGATGGAGATGCACCAGAGGAAGTATGCTGAGAAATTAACCATCCCATCCTCATCTAGTATTTAATTTAAGTATTTAACCTTTAATGACTTCCCTTAACGTCAAACTTCCCCAGATAATGGTCACATTGAAACAAAAAGAGAAGGACAAGATACTGTGGAGCAATGCTTCCACCATTTGGTGACACTAAGAACAACACTAGAACAAAAATGACTGCAAGTATAGAAAATAAAGGCACTCATGGGATAGTTCAAAGTGAAAAAATATTGATGCATTAAGACAGCAGTTGGATGAGTCAAAATTTTACATGTCATGATTACCTGTTTTTAAGATCTCCACTTGTTTATATGTTCAGTGTTTTAATTTGGCTTTTTTTATGGAATTTTAACAGGTGACATTGATACGCTATGACCAGTTTACACTTTTGACCAGGATATGCTTTTGTTTTTTTTGCATTTGTAACACCTTTCATGCTATGAGAGTGTCTATTCGACACTGTGAATGAGCTTTTTTGATGTATCTATGGTGAAGTTGCTTTTCTGTTACTCAGAGAGCTAAGCTTGAAGTGCGTTTTTAGCACTTTTTATTTTTTGACATTTTTTAGCCTAACATTTTTTGACATACTATTGTATGGCTTTTTTGTGTTTTCGTGACATGATACGCTATGACCATTTTTGACCTTTTTTTGCATTTGTAACACCTTTCATGCTATGGAGTGTCTATTCGACACTGTATTTTGATGTTTTTTAGGCGTTTTTAGCACTTTTTTATTTTTTGACATTTTTCATTTTTTTTTGACATACTATTGTATGGCTTTTTTGTGTTTTTGTGACATGATACGCTATGACCATTTTTGACCTTTTTTTTGCATTTGTAACAACTTTCATGCTATGGAGTGTGTATTCAACACTGTATTTTGATGTTTTGGGGCGTTTTTAGCACTTTTTATTTTTTGACATTTTTCTCATTTTTTTTGACATACTATTGTATGGCTTTTTTGTGTTTTCGTGACATGATACGCTATGACCATTTTTGACCTTTTTTTGCATTTGTAACACCTTTCATGCTATGGAGTGTCTATTCGACACTGTATTTTGATGTTTTGGGGCGTTTTAGCACTTTTATTTTTTGACATTTTTCACATTTTTTTTGACATACTATTGTATGGCTTTTTTGTGTTTTCGTGACATGATACGCTATGACCATTTTTGACCTTTTTTTGCATTTGTAACACCTTTCATGCTATGGAGTGTCTATTCGACACTGTATTTTGATGTTTTGGGGCGTTTTTAGCACTTTTTATTTTTTGACATTTTTCACATTTTTTTTGACATACTATTGTATGGCTTTTTTGTGTTTTCGTGACATGATACGCTATGACCATTTTTGACCTTTTTTTTGCATTTGTAACACCTTTCATGCTATGGAGTGTCTATTCAACACTGTATTTTGATGTTTTGGGGCGTTTTTAGCACTTTTTATTTTTTGACATTTTTCACATTTTTTTGACATACTATTGTATGGCTTTTTTGTGTTTTCGTGACATGATACGCTATGACCATTTTTGACCTTTTTTTGCATTTGTAACACCTTTCATGCTATGGAGTGTCTATTCGACACTGTATTTTGATGTTTTGGAGTGTTTTTAGCACTTTTTATTTTTTGACATTTTTCACATTTTTTGACATACTATTGTATGGCTTTTTGTGTTTTCGTGACATGATACGCTATGACCATTTTTGACCTTTTTTTGCATTTGTAACACCTTTCATGCTATGGAGTGTCTATTCGACACTGTATTTTGATGTTTTGGGGCGTTTTTAGCACTTTTTATTTTTTGACATTTTTCACATTTTTTTGACATACTATTGTATGCTTTTTTTTTTTGTGTTTTGACATGATGATACGCTATGACCATTTTTGACCTTTTTTTTTTGCATTTGTAACACCTTTCATGCTATGGAGTGTCTATTCGACACTGTATTTTTGATGTTTTGGGGCGTTTTTAGCACTTTTTATTTTTGACATTTTTCACATTTTTTTTTTTTGACATACTATTGTATGGCGTTTTTTTTTGTGTTTTTCGTGACATGATACGCTATGACCATTTTTGACCTTTTTTTTGCATTTGTAACACCTTTCATGCTATGGAGTGTCTATTCGACACTGTATTTTGATGATGTTTTTGGGCGTTTTTTTAGCACTTTTTATTTTTTGACATTTTTCACATTTTTTTGACATACTATTGTATGGCTTTTTTTGTGTTTTCGTGACATGATAATGCTGCTATGACCATTTTTGACCTTTTTTTGCATTTGTAACACCTTTCATGCTATGGAGTGTCTATTCGACACTGTATTTTTGATGTTTTTGGGCGTTTTTAGCACTTTTTATTTTTTGACATTTTTCACATTTTTTTTGACATACTATTGTATGGCTTTTTTTGTGTTTTTCGTGACATGATACGCTATGACATTTTTGACCTTTTTTTTTGCATTTGTAACACCTTTCATGCTATGGAGTGTCTATTCGACACTGTATTTTGATGTTTTGGGGAGTGTTTTTAGCACTTTTTTTTTTTGACATTTTTCACATTTTTTTTTTTGACATACTATTGTATGGCTTTTTTGTGTTTTCGTGACATGATACGCTATATGACCATTTTTTTTTTTTTGCATTTGTAACACCTTTCATGCTATGGAGTGTCTATTCGACACTGTATTTTGATGTTTTAGGTGTTTTTAGCACTTTTTATTTTTTGACATTTTTTCATTTTTTTTTTGACATACTATTGTATGGCTTTTTTTGTGTTTTCGTGACATGATACGCTATGACCATTTTTGACCTTTTTTTTGCATTTGTAACACCTTTCATGCTATGGAGTGTCTATTCGACACTGTGTTTTGATGATTTTTTGGGCGTTTTTAGCACTTTTTATTTTTTGACATTTTTCACATTTTTTTGACATACTATTGTATGGCTTTTTGTGTTTTCGTGACATGATACGCTATGACCATTTTTGACCTTTTTTTGCATTTGTAACACCTTTCATGCTATGGAGTGTCTATTCGACACTGTATTTTGATGTTTTGGGGCGTTTTTAGCACTTTTTTTTTTTTTTTGACATTTTTCTCATTTTTTTTTGACATACTATTGTATGGCTTTTTTGTGTTTTCGTGACATGATACGCTATGACCATTTTTGACCTTTTTTTTTGCATTTGTAACACCTTTCATGCTATGGATTGTCAATTCGACACTGTGTTTTGATGTTTTGGAGTGTTTTTAGCACTTTTTATTTTTTGACATTTTTCTCATTTTTTTTGACATACTATTGTATGGCTTTTTTGTGTTTTCGTGACATGATACGCTATGACCATTTTTGACCTTTTTTTGCATTTGTAACACCTTTCATGCTATGGAGTGTCTATTCAATACTGTATTTTGATGTTTTGGGGCGTTTTTAGCACTTTTTAGTTTTTGACATTTTTCTCATTTTTTTGACATACTATTGTATGGCTTTTTTGTGTTTTCATGACATGATACGCTATGACCATTTTTGACCTTTCTTTGCATCTGTAACACCTTTCATGCTGTGGAGTGTGTATTCGACACTGTATTTTGATGTTTTGTGGCGTTTTTAGCACTTTTTATTTTTTGACATTTTTCGCATTTTTTTTTTTACATACTATTGTATGGCTTTTTTGTGTTTTCGTGACATGATACGCTATGACCATTTTTGACCTTTTTTTGCATTTGTAACACCTTTCATGCTATGGAGTGTCTATTCAACACTGTATTTTGATGTTTTGGGGCATTTTTAGCACTTTTTATTTTTTTACATTTTTCTCATTTTTTTTGACATACTATTGTATGGCTTTTTTGTGTTTTCTTGACATGATACGCTATGATCATTTTTGACCATTTTATGAAACAGTATTCATTGATGGGGATTTTTTGTGTTTTTACAATATTTTGAATTTCACATTTTTGCATTGTTTACAACATATCGTAGCATGGGGTCATTTTAAAAAATATATTACTATGACATATTATACTGACACAGTGTTTACCAGAGGAAAAAAAGTTTATTTTTGTCATCCTGAACATGGTCCAGGGCAGCTATAATGATCACAGGTGAGAGATGGTTTATTGATTCATGGAAACAAACACCAGCGATCACAACCATGTTTGGGTCACTTGCTGGGCATACTGCACAGAGGCTACTCAAAACAATATATTTAAATATCGGCTTCTCATCCTGGTTCATCACAGTCACAATGTGTCATTAGTAGCTCACATGATGAAGAGAAACTCACTTAGTTTGGGAGCAAAACACAGCAGTACTACTTTGGTCTATGACAAAGCAATGATGTGTATAGAAAACACTCTTAACTGATTGGGACTTCGTCATAATTCTGTGGCAGTGAAAAACAGCAACATATGCCTGGGAGATTTTTCAAGAAGCATCCGGTCAGCCAGACTGCAGAATTTTTCATTCAGCAAAGGATGACTATTTTCTTGTATAGGGACACTGCACATTTATGATGATAAATAAATGTGTTGCACCAATGTCAATATTCTTGAAATTTACATGAAATTGTCAGATTTTACCATTTAAGTGACATCAACATAATGTGACTGCAAAACATCCTGATGTATTAACATTTTTATCATGAAGATTTGCATTCAGCAAATACACACTGTCAGTCTAACAGGGATGCTGTGACTTGAAACCCCCCACTCGCTGAGAATTAAACCCCAAAATATTTTGATGTGCCATGTCATTGATGATTAACACCAGGAATCACCTCCACCGTTTGCTGATAGAAGTGGCTAACTTAATGCAAGACAACAGTCTGTCAGTTGCTCCACAGACAATTTTAAGTACAGAACTGTGATGAACTGTGTGACACAAAACATTTAGTGTTGCATATCTGAAGTTAATTTAAATCTACACTGCATCAATGCCATCATCAGTGTGAGGCCTAAAATGTCTGATTCTTAAATTCGATCTGTGATCATTTTACCCCCCCCCACCCACCCACCCACCCACACACACACACACACACACACACACACACACACACAGGCACACACACGCATCTGGAAAGTTGAACACCAATATAAAATAAAATTAAGAAAAAAAAAGATGAAATCTAAAATACATTTCCAATCACAGTGCAATAAATTATGGGAAGATTAACCAAAACCAATCCACCATCTACTCAAATTGTGTCTGTTTCACACTGAGCTGAGATCAGTTATATGACCAAGGACCAGTAAGGAAAATGCAGAAGATCTCAGTATCAGTACTGCACTATAACTGTTCACCAGCAAGTGGTGCTATTACATTGTGCTGCATATGAAGACATTGAAAAACAGAAATATGTGAACTGTGAATGCAGAACAAAAATGACCTGCGTCTCAAAAACCCAAAGGTTGTGTGAAGTAAAACAAATATGCTAACAGCTGCAGAAAAGGCTGTTCCTTTCTTAATGCATATAAACTTAAGAATTATGTTAATGCAGTTCATTCTTTCAAACATAAACTGGGATAACTGGCTTTCGGCAGTGGCCACTGTCATTTTTCTCTCCAACACTAAGTTGGTTGCAGGAGCATAGTTCCCATGGGCACCATGGAACTTCAGAAGAAAATTGAAATCTTCACATTTTACATACTCAAAAATGACTGAATTATGAAACATCATTGTACTATAAAACACTGACGCATCCAATGTATTCCAACAGATTCTCGTAACATTTCTGAACTGAACTTGAGAATCAGTGCTGTTCATGTTGTGATAAATCTATCCCCCAGAGGATCAGCATTTTTAGTAGAGGCCTGAAAATTTGCTTCACTTGTGACATAAAATATTTACAAGCTCATTACATTTTGTGACATTAAAATAGTTTCTTGCATCATAGGTTTAAGGGAGCTTTTTTGTTTTGTTTTGTTTTTTAACAGAGATACCATACTCATCTGTGTCCACAGTCGATCACTGGTTCCAAAATACAATGCAAACATATCAACAACTGTGCGTGATTTATTCTGACCAAGCAGTTAACCCAGTTTAGTGTGAATTCAGGGAATGTAATCTAGTATTTTGTTATATTCAATTCTCCAATGACAGCACTGACAGCATTAGACAATAAATTACTTCAAAGGGTAAGTCTGGTTATATTGAGTATCTTTCTTCCTGTCAACAACTTCCATGAAAAGTCCAAAACCAACCATGTATGTATCCCGCTAAAATTTATATATGTTGGTGGGTGTATGTGTGTGCAACCAAAACCTGATATATTTTTTTCTATAAATCACAGAACTCCATTGTTTTCCAAAAACACAGCATTAATGAGCCATACGTTCACTGGTTTACATATTCCTACATTACCATAAACACAAACACACAGCAGTTTGTTTTTACGCAATCCTGTTCAAACAGTCCTGCTGCTGGAAATACTCATTAGAGCAACAGATGTGGATTCATCTGCAGCTAAATGTACCCCCCACAAAAGAAAAATGTATGTCTGTGTATGTCTGTAGTTGTGACCTGTTTTTAAAATGTACTTATTAGGAATTAAGGCTTTGGGATTAAGAACAACAAACAGGCTAGAGAGTCGGAAAGTACTGAAAGACCATCAAACACTAAGTTGGTTTTGGTGTTTTCATGGAATTTGTTGACATCAAAAATAAAAATATATCGCTTCTTTTATCCTTTTAAGCTCGTTACGACTTTTTCCAATTCTGAGGTTATAATGGCAAGCAATCCAACACAGGATGTAACACTGTTAAGACCTCAATATGCTTCACACAAAGTGTTTGACGGATTCTCAACCAACATGGTCTCCAACCCTGTTTCTAATTAGCAGAATTGAAGGGGACATTTTTTGCAACTTCCTCAAAAAGACAATCTGACAAGCTCATCCACTTTACACAGCCACTGGCCACGTGTGTGCACTTTTAAAAGTTGGCCGGGTTTGAACTTTAAAGCTCTCTTTTTTCCCTTTAATCACACCACACTGTTAAAGCATGAAACCAGATGCAGCACCATGCTGTCTTTGAGGGGAAAAATGTGTTGCAACTGAAAAGTCATTTTTAAAAAAGGACGTTAGAGACCTTTGAGTGCTGCCATTTTCACCTGACACAGTCAGATGACCTGCTTTGTTTTAAGCATAGTGAGGCCTTTGGGATTCAGCACTGGAGCCAACAATAAACCAGCAACATGACTGAATGATTATGGTGTCCAAGATCTTTCCAGTGAAGAGCTGTCGGCACTGCGATCATCTGAACTGAAATCTTTAAACATCCAAGGTAACAAACAGCTACAGTAGCCTCCTGTAAAGTGCAGCAGTCCCGTTCATTGACAGTGAGAAAATGAGTAGCAGTAATGTCCTCATATGTGTATTTCCTGATCATCTCCCTTGCTGGCAAAAAGAGATGAAATCCACCCTCTGGGTATCCAAGTGACTGAATGCGGAAGGAAACTACCTGACACTTTTCTATGATTTAGTGCTACACATGAGGCCCAGAGACATGACAGCTGCAGTTGAGATGTATGCAAAGCCCAAGCCAAGTGGAGACAGAAAGAGAGACCAGGTCGTATGCAATGCTGCAGCCCCATGAAATGATCAAACTCACACAATAAACACATGGTTTTCTGGTCAGCTAGATGTTTCTTAACTCGTTCTGGGCAGTTGTCACTAGCCAGAATTTGTGGGATGGCATTTTAAGACAAGGGAAGGTGATGGGGGTCTCACAGTTGGAAAGACTTAAAATGCCCTATTCTAGTGACCAACGCTTCAGACCTTCTTAAACTTCAGAAAGGTGATATAATCTCCCCGAACAGCAAACTCAATCAAGATTAGTTCCATTCACTTTCAAATATCCAGGATCGAGGAGCCTGGAGGATGAAGATCCAAAGAGGTCACAGGACCATCATCTCCTACATGGAAGCTTAAATGTACTTGGTAACTTCTGCTCTCTGCACTTCATGGTGACCATGGCCAATCCAAGACAACCGAAGTTCGTCACGTTAGAGCGGCATTGGGGGTGAACTAGAGTTCAAAAGTTTGTTCATCTTGCGTCTCGTCTCCCCCATCCCCGACGTTCCTCTCATCCTCACGTGACTTAACATTGTCTCTTTTGGAGGCACGAGAGTTGGTGAAAAGAGGCATCCACTGCAACGTGATGAGAAGTGAGTGTGTGACTGGGGGTTGGGGGGGGTGGCGTTACCATATGTGGGATTCACAATGAGTCATTTTGATGACACCCACGCCTCCGCCAAGCCGGCGGTAGTTCATTCCTCCATACAACCTGGACAGAGAGACAATCAGATGGCAGATTAGAAGAAAACCGGGTTTGGGATTTTTTTTTCCCAGTATTTCCCATGGAAATGTTATCTTCTTTGTAATGACAACTGCCCATCAATACATGTATGTATTCTTCGTCTACTATTGTGTGTTGTATGATGTCAATACGTTTGTGCAGAAGTGCTTTGGGAAACTAAAAGCTCGAATCATGTGGAATGAACTGGAAAGACACGTTTACACCAAATATTTGTGATGAGATGAAACGGCTTTAGAACGTTGCAGGGGGAGATGCAGTGGTGTAAAATGGCCCATCTCATGATTTCTATATTGTTGGGTTTCACAGTTGTATTATGGAAACACATTTTGAAGATTTGCACCACCTACCTCCACGTGTTGGCGTCAGGGTCGTAAACTTCTATCGTTTTGAGATATGTCGTCCCATCAAAGCCTCCTACTGCCATTAGCTGGCCATTCACCACAGCCAAGCCCACCTGCAGGTACAGTTACACTTCAGCCTCATGCATTCAGTGCCTTACACAATGGCATCTTAAGTGACACGTAATTAAACCTTTTAACAGATTAAAAGCAGTGAAAACCATGCTCGTTATTGACATAAGACTGTGAAATAATAGATAACACCCAAACCTTATGTTTCAACCCCACAAAATCCAAACACACACTCACTCCACTCCGTCTAGATGTCATGGCCACTACTGGAGACCACTGGTTGGTCCTGGGGTTGTATCGCTCTGCACTGCTCAGCTCTGTGGTGTCATCTCTGCCTCCAACCGAGTAAATCATGTCCTGGTAGACTGCACAGCCCAGGTGCTTCCTCCTGGTCCCCATCGGAGATACAGTGTGCCAGCGGTTCTCTTGAGGATTGTAACGTTCCACTAAGGAAAATAGAAACACCCACTCAATGTCTCTTCAGTGCATAATTAACATGTACTTGATCTTTATTCTCAGTCCACTGCATTGAGCACCATACCTGTGTTTAATGGTGATGTCCCATCAGATCCTCCCACAGCATAAAGAAATCCCCCCAGCACAGCCACAGCTACACCCAATCGCCTGGTGCTCATTGATGCCACACGAGTCCATTTATTCTCCTTGGGATCATATCTAGAGGACAGGAGGGATGGTGTCCACTTATATAGAACTACTGTATAGTCACATTTTAAGTCATAAATATAGAAGGCAATGCATAATCTGTATGTGAAGTGGGTGCATGTGAGCAGTAAAGCACTAACAAAAACCTGAATGGTGAAGCTAAACATGCAGAGTTTTGATTGATACCTTTCCACAATGTTGAGACAGGAAACCCCATCCTGTCCTCCTACAGCGTACAGGTAACCCCCAAGGACAGCCACACCCACACTGGTACGACAGGTGCTTGTAGGAGCCACATCACTGCTCCACTGGTTGGTCTTCGGATCATATCTGACCGAGAGAAATGGAAAAAAAAAAATCGCTTTACTTTGATAAATGTCAGTAACGGAGAATAGAGAGCCATGGAGAGAATGAAGACAGAACTATTTCGCCAAAAGGTTTAGTGATAGCGGCACACCTCTCCACAGAGTTGAGGTACGACGAGCCATCGTGACCGCCCACCGCGTACAGCAAGTCGTCCAGAACACTGACTCCGACCCCACATCGCCGTTTGCTCATCGATGCGACCATCCGCCACTCGTTGGTCTGAGGATCGTAACGCTCCACGCTGGAAATGGCGTCTCCGCTGCACCAGCCACCAACTACAGGAAGAGGAAACACGGGAGAGGGGACACAGGAGGGAGTACACAATATAAAATTCGCCAATTCACACAGGCAAGTCAATTTTCTCAGAATGATACTTTTTCCAGGCCTCCACACTGCGGTGTATACAGAGCAAAATCAACCAATCCTAAAAATAGATATTTTGGCTTCAGTGCATGAAAGAACTGACCTGCAAAAAGCACCTCTCCACATCGGATGGGTTTCCTTGGCCGTGTTCTGGGGCCCTGCATGAGTGGCCTCTCCTGTGGCAGCAGCAGGTAGTTCTTCGCCTCATCGACAAGGTCTCTGAAAAAACAGAAAAGCAAGATGTATATGACACCAATCATAAAGTTAAATACTTTCACTCTTTCAGCATGTAAATATAGGTGTGTGAAATCCAAGTGCAGGATGGATTTGGATCTAGATGTGCACAAGCAGCAGTTTTCCACAAGAGCTAATTGAATGTTTGACAACTTTGCCGTCCACCCACCTGCACTCCTCGTCACTCTTGATGAGCGGATCTGAACCCACGGTGCCCACCAGAAACTTGGGACTGAGCAGCGGCAGACGGACATGCTGCAGGACCTGCAGAAAACACACAATCCATTGTGTTTCCCATGAGTACTTGCGAGTTAGAGGTTATTCTGAAAGTATGATTCAGAATTAATGCACTGATTACTGTCCTGGCTGCTACAGCTGTGATGGTCGTGTTATAAAATGCTTTCCAGCACAAACCTGGGAAAGCTGTGGCCTGCGCTCCTGGATGCTGTACTTCACCCAGGCCATCACGGCATTGAAAACCTGCTCCTCGCTGCGCACGTTGAGCTCATCGCTGGAAATAATGTCAATCAGCTGGTTGGCAGGCAGCAGCATGAACTCTTCACTTTCCATTACCTACCACAAAGCAGAGTGGAACAGTTAGTCAGCAGCTTAGCCACGAGAGAACAGTGAATATAATTCTCTACAGATCCATCAGTAAATCAAATGAAATATACATTTTCATAAACCATACAGTGTAGTAATCTTCACACAGCATCCCCCCTCCCCCCAATTCTAAAAGCAATTTAAGTCTATCACAAAACAACAACAACACGTTCTACAAATGAAGTGTCATCAAGTCTATCTGCAACATTAATGATCACCACGGTCGATTTAGTTTTAGTTTAGTGAGACCTCACAGGAAGGTTTAGCTGCTCATGCTCCAGCCAGACTGAAGGACGCAGAAGTTTGCATTTAATTCTGGGACCAGTTTCACAAAGATATATTTAGACTATGGCTTAGGTGTAAGAAAGATGTAAAAATTAATCAGTTGAATAAAGCTGTCTACTTCTTAATTTTCCCAGACATGACTCATTTGCATTGAATTCTGGGTTGACTTTTTTCAAACTAAAAAACACAGCCAACAGAGCAACAGTGCCAATCCAGAAAAACTCCTTCATGACTGCACAGCGAGTCAAGAATCCTCTCTCCTTTCCTATGCTCAAGAGAAGACTTCATGGCCGTGATGGCTCTCGGTGGACTGCGCATACTGAGACACATCCAGTTAATGTGATGCTCTCCTCCTCTGTGCTGTGGGAGCACAAAGTCACATGCCTCCAGCTGTTGTTTATAATCATGAATCACTGGACTGTCTGCACTTTTTCCATGTTTACACCCCCCCCAGCAAAACGACTCACACAGAATCACACCAACAGCCGTGTGCACACATCCTAAGGCTTAGAAAAAGGGCAGGTCAGCTACAGCGATGACAGAACGACATAAACTATGTAAACACAGACACATGCTTGTTTCCACATTTTCTGCTGTTCATATATGCACAGGATCCATGTTACACGACAACCCCCCCCAAAACGTGGAAAAGTAGATCTTAAATATAAAATATTTTTTAAAAACTGTTATCACAGCACATTTCCCTTTTCTGTACCATCTAAATCTACCTGCGTTATTTTTGTAGCACAGTGCCACATGTGAACTTTATAAAAGGGACTGCTGACAGTTTTTCTTGTTTATCAAAGTTCTTACCTCCTGAAAATTGTGCTGGGTGAACTTGTCTGCGATGCGGAGCAGCTCGCGGCAGGAGTGTGTGTCAGCGAAGGCCCTGATGCCCAGACAATTGGAAGGATCCAGCTGCCTCTTAAGGAACTCGCAGCAGGCCTCCTGGATCTCGGCCAGCTGGAGAAGGCAGGCTGCAGGGAGCAGCGTCTGGACGTTCCCCTCCTCTACAGTCACCTAGGAGCAGGGAGGGGAGGACACCACAGACTCTTCACATATAGTTCACCATCTTCCCACCATTCCCAGGGCTAAGGGATGTGTCGCACCAGGGGATAGATAAATGTTTTTCTTTTTTTTCTACTTTTCATGTGTTGTCCCTGGTCGGTGGCCACCAGGGACACACAGGTTTCACAGTGAATTAAAAACTTACTCTTTGAAAACATGGCGTGAACCCTATGAAAACAGTTTGTACATTTGAAAACAAAACTTGTCAAAACTACTCAAAACAAATAACAGAAAAATTAATTTGGTTCCCAATTACACCCTAAGTAATCAATGAAACTTAACAACCAAAAAGTCAAGTCTGAGAGATACTGAGCACAAACGTGGTAACGCTAACATGTAAATGTTTGTTAAAAAAGTTTGTTTTAGTCTTGCCTTTTTTGGTGTAAGAAAGCACACCTAGAATCAGAGGCACCGTTCTTTCAAAAAATGTACAATTTTAATGAGGTCCTACAGAACACATCTACAGTAGCACCAGAAAGGCCCAAAAAATTACAAAAACCTTACGAAGCTATTTTTCCTCACACGTGTGATGTCACACATGAAGAAATGGTTAAATAAATTCAAACCTCGTCAAACTTTTCCTTCACTGACTTTCAGTAGATGTGAAAGAAATCCCTCTCTTGTCAGTATTTGTTCAAATGTAAATACCCTCGGAGCAACTGAAATTTTTTAATTTTCTTGCATTTCAACCAACAGTGTCGCATGGAATGTTGTGGGCATCAATGCGAGTGCAATCAACACAGCACCAATCCCTGGAGCCAAACACTAATTAAAAGTGTTCTATGGCACTGCTGTTACCTGTGAGGTGTAGGCAAAGTCAATGAGCAGCTCCATGGCTCTTTCGTCGATGTCACGGATAACTACCTCAGTCTGCCTGCTTTCTGCCAGCTCTCCAGTAAACATTGCCCTGTCAGGAACATTGAAATAAATCAAGAGATATAATATTGTTACAGGCAGCAGCCTCAACTTTGATGTTAATACACTGGCCAGTGGATTCATTTCCAGGTATATTTAACTAACAGATGTGAAATGAAATCAAATGTTTGTCTCAAAGTACCTGAAGTAAGGGCTGCAGGCAGACAGGATCACACGATGAGCGTAAATCTTCTTGGCGCCCACCACCAGCACCACGTCACAGAGCTCACGGTGTTTCCTCAGCAGGTTGATCACCTCCAGGGTCTGCCGCGGGTGTTTGTCGGAGACGTAGGGCATGCGTGCAGGCTGGGGGACCCCTTCAGGGAGTTTGTTGGGGTCCCCCAGAGTACATCGGCTGGTGATGTCCATTCCAGTGGCGTCTTGGCGTGCGCTGGTGGCCCTGGATGTTAACAATGACGTACTTGGTTTTCACTTAACAACTTCAGTAACTTTGAGCTACACACATTCATCTTGTTGAACACAAACACAAAATTTTTTTGTAATCGGGTGAGTTGCTACTTTTAACATAATGGTATAGAGTTCAAAAACATTAGTGTGAGATGTGCAGATTGCAAATTACTGGAATTGCTGTTGCAAAGGAAAACAGAACATGTATTATATACAAATATATGCAGTGTACCAGTTAATTTGAAGACCTCTCACCATTTGACACACTTGACATATGGTTTCAGTCTGTGACTATCTGCTGACCTGTATGTATAGTTGGGTCACTGGCCACTAGACCAAGAGTGTAAAACTATGTACACCATTTAGTCCATATCTTTTTAGAGCTGTTGGCACAGGACCAGTCGGGTTAATGGGGGACATGGATGGATTCAAATCTTGTTCCCAATCCAAACCAAAACTCCAGGTCATTTAGACACATCAACATGTGCTCTAATCATTATGGGTTAGACACATTTATATTCTCACTCGGAACAGAGTTCAATGTTGAGCCCGGGGTACTCATGATGCTCAAAACGCCTTCAAATACATTCACACAAAGTATTAACATTAACTGCAGGATCATGCATCTGATTTCTAAACTTCAGAAGTCAGGATCTCTGTATAAAAGGGGGCTACTATTTCAAATATACAAGGGAGATAAATCATTGTTTGTGACTTCCAAAATGAAGTTAGACTTTCCAACAAATTAATCTCTTTTCCCATAGTAACTTGTCTATTCCCCATAAAAGTGCATCTGGTAATCCATTCAGTGCAGTTTTTATTTCTGAGTTGTGGGCCTGGATTTGGTGGTTCCCCGAAATGTGAAGGCATTAGTTTATTTTTACCAGGCATGTGTTTCTCAGACTATAAAAAGAGCAGTTTGGATTTCCTGCTCAACATCATCCCATCACCTAACCCTTCATCAAGCCATTAACCTGTCAGAGGACAGGCGCTGACCATAGGCTTAAATTAACAACCATAGCAGAGCTGTGATCAGATCCACCCAGTCCTCTTTGGGCTGGCAGATGGGGGTTCCTCATAGAACCCCTCAATGACCAGTCTTCAAGGGTAAATTGTATAGCAGGGATACACCTGCCTTGTGTTCAAGCTCATGTGGTGATGTAACCAAACGGACAGGTGTCACTGAGTCATGGAGGTTCATACGAGATCTCTAAATAATTCTGAGCAAATTCCAATACTAGAGTTTATATTTGTGATTGCTGTGGTGACGTTCAGTTTTCATTCTTGTTTAACATTGGAAAGTGACACCCATAGACTTATCATTCTGTAAAAGATCACAGACTCGTTCCTCCATACTTGAATACCACACTTACCTGCGCATTGGCTTTGCTTCCATGCACTGTAGAACAATGTTTGGTCCCACACCTTGAGGTTGACCTAGAAAGCAGCCAACAAAAGAAATCAGGCTCTCTGCAGAGTCAGTTTAAAAATTGCATATCAATGCAGCAGTGCTTGCCAGACAGAGTTTTTCTACAAATTTGCATCTGGTTTCAGCTGATTCCTTTCAGAAAATGTGCTCAGTCTGCTGACAAGAACCTACAACATCTTGTAAGAGCAGACCCATTGCTTTTTCTTTGTTCATTGTAGTTTGTGCCATAACCCTCTCCTGCTACCTACTGACCTGCATTTCTCTCAAAGTTCTGTATCTTGTAATCAAATGCGTCACCATGCCATAAAGTTTATGATGTGTGGGTTTTGTTGACACTGTGATTAACAGGCAACTCTGTGGCTGTTTGGAAGATATAACCTGTTGTAGTAATACTGCTGCTACACTAGGCAGAGAGTAAAATACACCTTTCAATATCCTGTTTTATTGTAATAAAAACTGGGATCCTTGGGCAACCAGTCACTCATTATTGAAGTAGCTGTCAATTTGCCTCTGAAAAAGGAGCTAGCTGGAGTTTGGCCTCCAGATAGGTGCTGACAGCTGACTTCCTGATGCTTTCAGATAACATTACCCTCACAAATCAAGATTAATTAGTGGGTGCTCAGGAAGGCAGAACAGATAGTGCTGCACGAGATCAGCCAGACGCAGTCTGAGACGTTCACTCAATATTAGCATCAGGTCTGGGTCAAAATATGAGACCATAAAACGACGATAAATGGTCGCTCCTTGTGAAGTACTTGTTTCTAACTAGCTACATTATCTGCATGACTAACAAGTGGCTTAAGCTAACCGCTTATGTGTTAGCAATTTCAGCACATAGACAGACCCGGATACGCAGTGCTAACATATTAGCTTAACTCAATCTTCAATAGTGTGGTAGGAATTGAAGTTCACTGAGGTTTGTCGATAGTTGTAGTAGAAACTAACTGGCTAAACAGACGTAACTCGGGGTTTCGGGATTTTTTTTTATTAGCGAAAACAAATAAAAATCTCAGAGCTAGCAAACATTGGATCACTTCCCGGGATGTCTGGGGATATTATGTGCTATCGCTACCCCTTGGGTAGGGAATCCACAGGCGAATCAGATCACAAAAAACGAATAACGTTACACTGAAACCATACAACCATGTAACAAAGATACTTTTTGTTAGCAAAAATGTTCAGGGTATCCGCGGTCGCCCAAGAGTCTGTCTCAGCATCAGGTTAGAAACCATGGGTTGGATATCAGAAACTGTTATGCTAACATTAACTAAGTTAACGTCAGCGCTTCGCAAATGGTATTTGTTGATAGTGAAGCCACAAATAACTATCTGACAAAGAGCAGACACAGTTAAGACGGGGGTTACCTTATATTTCCATGCTAACAACGCAAAGAAGTCACCCGGCTAATGTTTACAATTTTATGCCTTCGGTTAAACACTGGTGCTTTTCCTCCTCGACAGTATGCGCATGCCAATTACCAAACGCCACTTCCGGACAGTGCGTTTTCAAAATAAAGGTACGCCATTCATACACAGCATGTCGACAACAGACAAGCAGACGATGTAAATTTTAGACAAAATTGCCATCGATTAAATTGTATTAATTCCAAGTAAATTTGCACCGCGTGTCTCCGAAACAACGACAAAACGAGCAAAAAGTTCATTTCACAAAGTTTTCGAAATGTTTCTTCTACCAATGTATCAATATTTAACATATATTCAGATGGTAAAAATGTAAATGTAGTTCAATAAGGAAAAACACATCAGTGTGGTCATACTTGTTAGTTTGCATGAAAATGGCATAGTAATGACATCTATCATCCACTATTAAGTGTTTGACCCACTCGCTTCCATATTGTTGTCACTTATTATATAATACTGAAGAATCTGAGGCCCCATAACTAGGAGCAGAGTACATTCTTTAGGATAGTTTGTGCTCCTCCTGTGTCCCCATGTTGTGAAGACACTGCCTGTTCTCATGTGTCAGCAGAAATACAGAAAGTGTAGAAGACCTAAAAGAGGGAAAAGCAAAGAGAAAGAAGTGAGAGCAGAGAGACAGAAGTGAAGAGTGAGAGAAGTTTATTGACAGGTTGACAGGTAAGACAGATGAGAGCAGAGGTCTGAACCCAGTCCAAACATACAGAAAGACACACAATTTAACTTGGGCTCCTTGGTAAAAAAGAAAAAAGATGTTTAATTTGTGCTAATCTGAAATCTTAAGGGGAAAACATTAAATTGAATTCAAATAAAGAAATTACATCAATCCCCTAAGAGAAGAGCTATCCAAAAATAAATTCTGCCACTGCAAGTATGAATCAGAGATGATAAAAAAATAAAAACACTTTGGAGATGACCTCAGTTCAAACAGGGACAGTTTTCTGTGCATTCTCTGCTTGATAAATAAACTCATGTTGTCAGACCGGGAAGACCAGGTTCACATCTATTTTTTAAAAATTTAACAAAATAATCTCTTTCTACAGGTTTACAACACAGGATCAAAAACATTACCAGTAAAATAAATGTGTTTAAAGACACAAAAGAATAAACTGTAAAATCAGACCACAGACTAAAGGCGCATGTACTTTGGTCCCAACTGATCTCCTCCCAAAATCAGAGACCAAGACCAGAATCACACATTGAAACCTTGTCTAAACACAAAGCATTTAGCATGCATCCTGTCTGTGTATGCGTGTGTGTGTATATGAGTGTGCATGCTCAGACTCACAGCAATGGTTCGCAAAAGACTCAGATGGAGCAAGAACATTTCAGCTCCACCTTTGTATCCTCAATATTATTACAAAGTGTTAATGTCAATACAGTCCAAGTTATTTTGTAAAGGAATTCTAGGGACCACTCAATTGTCAAATTATTATTCAAAGTTCCCACAATGCCTTTGAACATCCCCACAGAATGCCTGTGATGAACTTGCTGCTTTTAATCAAATGGGCATCAGGTATAAATAGCCTCAGAGTGATTGTTCGCAGTTCACAAAAAATGTCTGTTCAAACTGCACCTCATGTAGTTTACTCCAACTCCTTTGAGGATTTCTGAGTCCTCAAATTTCAGTTAAGTTGGGTGCTTGTATATTTGAAGTGATTGTGTGCAGCGCAGCAACATTTTTTATGCCGCAAGCTGTTTCAGTCCAGGTTGCTAAACTTCCTTCACAGCAACATTGGGAGCTGCTGGCATATATAAAACTGGTCGTATTTGTAATTACAGAAGGGAGGAGAGAAAAGTTAATCGCACTTGAGCGAAAACACCATTCACTCCTTTATTCTTGGAAGTTGGATGCAATGTTCAAGATATTTGTTTTTCATTTTCTCTGAATGCAAAGTGCACAAACAAACAGGATGAAGTTTGGAGGAGTGAATCAGCACACTGAGGGTGTGTTTGTTAGAAACCACACTGTCAAAACAGACATCTTCAAATGACCAAAAATGGAAGAGAAGTCAAATAATTAATGTAATAAGACGTTGAAGGTACTACCACTGAGAATCGGGAGTGACTGAACGACGGTAGTAAAATGGGCCTGTGCTTGGGGACAGGAAACGTTCAGGTCACGACACAATTTACATAAAAATAACAGATTGTTTACAGGAACACAAAATCTCAACAGACAATCCCAGAAAAAAGAGAGTCTACTGCCATGCTGACAGGTGAGAGAGGGAGGGTTCGACCATGCTCTGCAGTGCTGCTGGGTGTGGTCGGATGTAGGCTCTGTTGGACCTGTAACCACACCCAACAGTGATCTCACAATGTACCGACACAGCCAGTGTGTACATCTCTATGTCACTGCAGCAACAATTTTCTCTTTACGAATGGTAAAAGGAAACTGCCCATGGGCTGGGCTAAGTCCTGTTTCTCTTGGTCAGGAGGTGGAATTTGGATTTCCTGTATTTTTTAACTGTAAGCAATTCTAATAATATTTAACTTTAAACTTAAGATTTGGACACTGAATCACATCATGTGTGATACTGTACCACTTCATTTAGCACAGAAGAGTTTAACAGAACATGTTGAAAACGGTAGTGTTCCTCCTCACTCGTCACAGATCTCAAGGATTAGGAGTCGATGTGAGAATTAAATGGTGGACTTCGAAAAGGAAACTTTTAGATGGTGATTCCCTCCCATGTCATAGTTGTGAAGATCCATCAGTGCTTGGATTGCCTCCTCCACCGACGACATCTGGATCAAGGCCATCTTACGGTCCCTAATGAAGAAAGAGGCAAACAAGTGATTTTTATGAAAAGTAACTATAAGAATTAATATTTCATAAGTGTATTAAAAAGATTTCAGGATAGACACTGTAGATGGGTGGTTTGGCTTCACATTGAACTGTTTCCTTACTGGAAGAACTTGAAGGCCTTGACAGTTCCTCCACTGTTAGAGAACAGCAGACGTAGATCATCCTCTCCGACACCATCCCTGGGTGTGCAAACAACAAAAGTACCATAAAGTCAAAGTGCCTGCTACACTAATTTAACTATATGTCTGACTGACAAAAGAGGGAGTAACTGGACTAATGTGTGTATTGTTGTACTACCGGATATTGGAGAGATGAAGTGTTGCAGAGGGAGGAAAGATATTCTGGAAGTTCTTAGATCCTGGCTTCTTAAAGCGATGGAGTGGAGAGCCAGCAAAATCTTCCCAACAAAAACAAATACACAATGACAATACTGTTAGGGGAAATAACAGCTATTACTTTTACATCATTGCTATTATTATTCTAACCATAACATTGTATATTAGTGCTTTAACACCACCTATACAGAGTCAGAAAATATAAATAAACCTGGAGTGAAAAAAACATCTGTGCCAAGACTTTTCATTGCAGTTTAAGAGACAATCAGTGCAGCAGACACATTGTCTTTTTCATTCCACACATGAATGTAAGAATTACCTTTAGTTAGCAGTTGGTCATCCAATCCTTCTCTGGGTAAAGCCACAGTCTGATGTTTTGACAGTGTCACTCTCATCACTTTACCAAACACCTTTTGACCATTCAAGTGGCTCATAGCTACAAGTGTGAAAAAAGACAATATGAGCAGAAGACTAATAGCAAGAAATATCAAATAGCTTAGACCTGCAAGTGACTTTATGAAGATTTAAAACAACAACTTCTGATTTTTATAAATATATTTATAATAAATCATGTTTTCATTAATGCCATTTTGCCATCCAACATCAGTGAGTGACATGATGAACATTCAAAACTCACCCAGCTGAGCCTGGTTGCCATCGGACAGCTGGATCAGAGCACTGTCCTTTTTGTTGTAGAGAATCTTTACCCTCTGGACATCACCATAGACTCCTAGAAGGTAGAGAGAGAGAGAGAGAGAGAGAGAGAGAGAGAGAGACAGAGGCAGACCGAGAGAGGGAGAGAGCAAGCAGGAGAGAGCAGGGTAGAGGAGAAGATGAGGAGGAGGACAGTACAGACAGAGCAGGAGAGATGAAGCCGACGAAGATAAAAAAAGGAGAGGTGTGAAGGATGGAAGGAATAAAGTTAGTGCCAGAAAGACAAATGAAAAGAAAAGATGGAGTCTTCCACTAGAAACTCAATCAAATGCTTCTGTGTAACCAAGTAGTCTGACAAGTGAGAAAAGTCAGACGTCCCTGCCAAGCTTTACCACTGACACACACCTGAAACTGACTGCTTAATGTTTTGACTGAACAGCCGTGTGCACGATTCTGGAATTCCATCTTGTTTAAGTGATTAACGATGTAAAATTACAGACGGACAGTGTAGGAGAAAAGACAAAACCTAAAACAGAACATACTGTATGAGGAAACGTATAAAGGAGAATTATGTTCTTTTGAGACCCTTAAGGAGGATTTATTAAAGAGAATAAGGACATACTGTATATGTAAAAACAAGTGCTGGTTGATTGTCTAATGGGACCCTTGTGTCTAATTTAGGTGACTGAGTGGCAGGTAATCCCAACTGCAATGTTGTAGAATAAAATGCAAAGGTGCACCACGACTGCACTTGGTTAATACAAAATCTAGAGAAAGAGGCAAAAAAGGAAGGAAGAGATGCAGAGGCTTTAAAAGCTAGAATGAGTCTTAGTGAGTACACTGGAACGTCCTGATCAACCTAACCATTAACGTGGTGAGAACATAAACACTAAAATGTTTGCTGATCAACAAGAAAAACATTAGACAGACGCTATCCTGAAAACAGACTCTGGGTTGATGTTTTACCATGGAAAAAAGTTAAATTATTCCTAATACAGTCCCAAACCGTCCGTTCATGCAATAAGAGAATCACTGGAGAATGGTTTTTCTTTTTCAATTTTTTTTCTTGTAATAATCTGGGACTGTGAGAGACTGGCTTGCAGAGAGCATCATTTATAAAATTTAAATGAGAAATGTACCAGGATGAAATATTTCAATGATTGTCCTGCTGGTAAAAAAAAAGGGAAATGGTTTGATAAGAAGTCCATTATTAAACTGGGTGGGTTTTTTATCAACTTGGTAAAAGATTGAGAGTGGAACCTGCTATTGAATCCAACCAATGGTGTTCCTCATCCTTATCTAACAGATAAGACCCTCATCATTTTCCATTTTAAAGAGAGGAGGCTAAAGAAGGCATGCCACAATGTTTGGACACAGATTTGCAAATCTGTTTCAGCTTTTGCGCATGTCTCCACCACACATTTATGATTTTGGTGTCTTTGTTCTCATCAGTTAAGAGACAGGCTGACCAAACACACTTTCTCTGAGACTCACTCTTTCTCATGTAGAGACAGAAGTAGATTTTAACTCTGTAGTGTAGAAAATGATAGAGGAAGGCTTGCAGACACAGAAAGATATAGAAGAATAAGCGTGTCCACGACATCACTGAAGAAAGTGAACAAAACTGGATTAACAGAGAGAGATATACAGATAGAATAGTAGAGGTTGAACATACCGAAGAGGGTAAAGAGACTTTGAGGCGTGACCATCTTTAGAGAGAGAGACCGCAGAGCAGAGGACAGGAAGAGGAGGAGCAGAGGAGGAGGAAGAAGGAGAGACGAAGGTAGAGATCAGACCGCCCAGCGTTGGACGAGGGGGGAGGTGGTGGTTTCCATGATGATGAGGAGTGGAGCAAAGATGGAAGGCATGGGGGGGGGGGGGGGGTTTGGAGAGCGGGTCAAAACAGCAAAGCCAATCAGGACAGACCAGAAGAAGAAAAGTGAAGGGAGCAGAAAGAGATGAAAGAAAATTGGGGTAAACAAATATGGGGAGGGGGTTAATAGCAGTGCATGACATTAAAGAATGTATGGCCAAAAAGGAGAGTCCAATGGAGAGAAAATAAATGTGTGAAGGAAGGAGTAGAGGAGGGAGGAAAGGAGGGGGAGGGAGAAAGGAGGAGAGGAGGACAAAAACCAAAGCAGAGGTCAGTAAACAGAGCATCAGTGGGACATCAACGGAGTCTGAATGATCGCTGGTTTGTTTCCACAAACAAATGTGCGCGCACACACACACACACACACACACATTTGTTTCACTATCCTCGTGGGGACAACTCAACTCTTAACCTTTACCCTAACCAAACTGTACCCTACACCATAAAACCAAGTCACAAAAACCAGTCTGGACCCATGGGGACCTTACAAATGACACGAGTCCCTGTGGGTTGGTGTTTATTCAGTTTCAAGTCCCCACCAGTATATAAAAACAAGCACACTCACCAGCACACGGACGGACGGACAGACACACACACACACACACACACACACACACACACACACACCCTGCTCGATGCATTTCTCGGTGAGGAAAATAAAAGCTGAGAGGAAAGTCGAAAATAATGCATTTGAGAATGGACAGGTGAATAAGTGAATGAAAGACGAGGGGGAGGACCATGATGCAGACGTCCAACCAGGTCACATGTAACTGGTGGTAAATGTTGGCGGGATAACAGTCTATGACTGGCAGGTCAGACAAACAGACTTACATGTGGAAGAAATGTAGGTAAACAACGCAACTACACTGCTTTAATGGAAAAAACAATTATCAAAGTCTTCTGAGAAAAATTCCTCAAATATAATGATGGGAAATTATTTTTACTGTGAAGGATGTCCAACATTGCACGAGACCTGCATCATCATGGCATAAAGCCATCACCTTTAAATGGAACATGTGATATACTGGGAGGTGAACAAGCTTCAAGGAAATTTCCGTTCCTCCCAGGCAAAGAAGGCCTGCAACACGGGCAGGTGTTCAACCAACATGACATTTTGAGTCTGCGATCACTGCCACACGGACACAAACTACCCAAACAAGTTTCTCCTGTCAAGCTCAGCTGTGGCTCTGCACTAAATAAAGGACATAACACAACACAATCCATCATTGGCGGCAGATGTTTTAACAGCAATAACATGTTTGGGGCTTGGTCTTAACTGACTATTACTGGTCTGCTATGCTACCTGGAAATATGGCTCTGTATGAAAATGCCACAAATGTGCCAAAGATGTCAGTCTGCCCATACGAGGGCACAGTTGAGAGAGGATGAACAAGTAACTGAAAAAAATAACTAAACACCCATTGGACTCAACACTCACAACATGAAGAGTGGTCGCACCATACTCAACCGCTACCTAGTCACTGGATTGTACTGAGCATGCTCCCACATGTATACAGGAGCTGCTGCTACCAAGCTGAGGGGGCAGCAGAGGGAACTGCACGGCGTTACCAAGGTCAGGATACAACTGCCGCAACAGGACTTTACCAGAAGGAGGGCAGAAGTGTGCAAACCACCACTCCACTATGGAGTCCCTCTCCGCAGAGGTGCGAGAGGGATAAAGACAGAGAGATGGGCTCTGATAGAGAGATTGAACATACAGAAACAGGTACAGTAGGTTTAGAGATACAGATGACAGAGTTGGCAAAGATTTACAATTAGAGAATTAACAGAAAACTGACAGAAGAAACAGAAATTCAAGATAAGAGTATATGGTTATGTGTTAAACTTTGGCCATCGCAGGACAAATTTCATTTTTCTGGTCATTTCTGAAAGTGAACAGAAGTAAATACAACTCCTTGAGCAAACAGGTGCCAAAAATGATCCTTTCCTCTAATGCATGGTTATAATTATAATAATAATAATAATTATTATTTCATAAACAGTAATGGTGGCCTGTACACATTTTGGGCACCCTGTACCAGTCTGTACCGCCCCACCCCCTTGGAAGATATCCAGCTGTGAAATGCTTTTATACAATAATTTCAGTATTAAACACTGTGACTTTAATCCATCTTAAATAATATTAGATGGACCTCACCTCAGTGGAAGATGCATGATAAACCATGCTGTAAAGTGGACTAAGCGCACACACAGCCACACATCCACACAGGGGACTCGCACGCTGACCAAGAAAATCATTCAGCAGCGTCTGTTCAATAGTTGAAAATGAGTTACTTAAAGCAGAGCTGTATTTCTGGTTAGTGTACCTCTTCGTTTAGGTTGGATGCCAACAGGACTCCTGACACTCCGGACCCAGACAGAGCAACGCGACCTGCAGCTGCTGCTGCCGCTGCTGCGGCACTCAGAGGGCTGATTGCTCCTGTTAGGAAAGCACAAGGCCACAAACAGTTCAGAATCCAGCATGGAATGCAACAGCAGAAATTTCATCTCAGCAACATTAACCTCAAAGCCCTCTTCAATGGAGTAATTGATTCTATGCAACAGAAATATTGTCATTAGAAATGCAACTTATCCCATAGTTAGCCCAGTATGCTACAGCACTGACATACACACAAGTATTAAAATATGATTTGATCTTTCTTTCTCTTCTTCTGCTATTCAAAGTGTGCGTGGGGGGGGTATTAGTGTAACATGTTGGGAGTTAGCCCAAGTGCTCGCCTCGACATGCATAAACAATGAAAACAGAACAATGCAATCAATATTGTTTCAACCAACAATCTCAGCCCCTTCCCTAAGGCCACGTGGGAGAAAACCTTTGCATCCCTGGTGCATTCAGACAACCATAGCGGGACATGACACGCAGGACAGCAGCAGAGACAGAGAGATGGAAAAACACGATTTAAAAAATAAATAAATACCTCCACTCTGCGAGAGGGAGAGAGAAGATGAGTAACCTCCTCCACTAGAGTAGGATGCTAGCGCTCCAGATGGGGTACCTATAAGACAAGAACAACTAGATTTGTACCACAAAATATTTATCTTCGCTAGCACTAAAGAATACAATCAGACACCACATTGACCTCAGTCAGTAGAATATTAAAACTGAATTTATGTGTAAAAGGCAGATCATGCTAAATTTATAAAAAATAAAAAATAAATATCACACAGTGGGGCAGCAATACGCTGGCTTTACCCAATAAAGAATGATCCTTGTTGGTTGTCTCGCCATCTCCAGTAGGAAGGTCAGGTCGGGTGTAATCTCGACTCTTATCGTTGTTGTATTTGACGTTGAGGTTGACCAGTTTACTGAAGTCTATCCGCAGAGTACAGCATGAATTGTAGATATTCTGTCCATCCAAAGACTGGTGTGGAGTGAAAGAGGGAGAAAGAATCATAATGTGTTTAACAGCACTATTTATACAGATTGTTATATGCTAGGTATAGTAAAACTGAACATATTTGTTTTAGGTCAATACTGATAAGGATAATAGGACTTCAAAATTCAAAAACCAAGTAGCATTTTCTTTAGATACACAAACAATCTTGGATTTTTTAAGCACCGTGACCATGTGTTGTGATTCAAACAGGAGGTGCATGGTACAAGTAACGCTGCTCGAACTCAGGGACATGAGGAACAGAGGGGATGTGGAGTACTTCAAAACCTATTATTTCACACACACGAACCATGGAAGACTGGTTGCTGATCGATCAGTCATGACTTTCATATGTGTGATCCTACCAGTTTGGCTTGCTGTGCGTTGACAGGGTCACTGAACTGCAAAAGAGCCTGAAACTGGTTGTTCTTGGTGAAGGTTATAATCTTCATCACGGTTCCAAACTTGCTGAAGATCTGCAAAAGACAAATGATTCAAAGAGAATAAAAGAAGCAAGTTTGTTTATAACGATGAATGAATATGGATAATCTACACTGGAGCATTACTGAAAGATGCATCAGATGGGATGGGGTGGGGACGTCTTTGTAAAGTGTTCAGGTTTTACCTGTTGTAGAACATCCAGTGTCACAGGATAAAACATGTTGTCAATGATAATTCGCAGGACAGGGCTGGGGGGTGGAGCGAGGTCAAGAACTCCTGGGTCAGAAGTTGGAGAGCTTCCATCCTGTACAGCAGACACTGCCTGCAGCACTGCCTGGGCCCTCTGGGTGGAAAGATAGAAAGGTGGACACATGGTGAGGGAAAGGCGGAAGCAAAGTGTACAAATATATCGACTGTGTGCATACCTGGTTCAGAGCTGAGTCTGTTTTCAGTTCTTTATGGTTGGAGTACTGGATGAAGACAGTTGTGTTTCTGACCTAAATAGAATAAGATCCATATAATGAACAATTCAATTAGTATCCCTCACAACAAAAACAGACAAAAAGAACAGCAACGTGTGACATGAGTGGACACTGATGCACTGCAGACCTGTGGTGTGACAGCTGTGTAGTAGTTGACCATAGTGATGGCTGCCTCTTCTGTACCCAACTCCAGAAACGCCTAAAAAAACCCAAAGTAATATAACTCGTGAGGAGTAATAAATCACTGAATACTCCTGTGTTGTTCTATCATTTTCACCCCTGGCTGACAGTGCAGACTTTTGTTATAGCTTACCTGGTTTTTCCCCTTGAGCATCAGAATGTTGGTGACCTTTCCAAAGGGTAGCCCTAAGGCAATGACTTCTGTCTCCGACACTTCATTGGGAAGTTTCCTGATGTGGAGAACTCTGGAGGGAGGCGATTCATCCAGACGCTGTTTCTTACTATCACTGCCATTCGCTGAACATGAGACACACACAAAAAGATAATTACCACTTTCCACTTACTAAAGATATTATGGATTACTGCCTCAAATGAGGGTGGGTTGCGTTTGCCAATTGAATGAGGGTTACGGTTGATCTTACCAGTCATAGAGTTGGGGCTGCTACCATACATGTTGAGCTCATCTGAGCCTCTCTGGAAAGTTAAGAACAAAACAGAAACATGAATTAAAACTTTCATTTACATCTCAATTTCTAACAAACTCTACATCTGTCATTAATGGTGTAATACTGCTAAACATATGACAAAAATACTGTATAATCTATATGCCTTATGAAACAGCAATGCAACAAAAAGCAGCTGACAGCCTGTTATTGCTCATCATAAAATATGACACACTCACATACGAGCAGCAAATAAAAGACAAAATTATAAATTAGCATCTTTCAAAGTTTAATTTAAATCTTTATAGTATGTCATCATGTAAGATAACATCCATCACTAATAATGTTTTAATACTTTTGAACTGGTGTATCCTGAAATCCAACAACTGTATTTTACATTCAGCCTATTTTTGAACAACGTCATGCAGACATAGCAAATGCATGTGTGTTAATGTAAAATTTAAAAAAAAGTTAAAAGTGAGTCAGCTTGCCTTCACACCAACCGCGACATCTCTGCCAATGGATAGGATGCAGCGAGATGAAGAAAAACAAGAAAAACAAGAGAAAATTATTTCAAATTTTCAAGGAATTATTTAACTCAGAGGGAAAGGGAAGAGAAGCTGATGAGACTGTAACCTGGATGAAAATGCAACAACTCTCCTACACTGCCCACAAATATGGGATTAAATGTGTCCATTAATAAAAATCCAAATGCATGCACATGCTCTTACGAACGTTGTATACAGTAATCGCAGGTGGTATGTAGCTTGCATTAGCTTCAGACAAAGGATCCTTTCGAACTGACAGGTGCACGGAGCATGTCGGCTGGAACATGGTTCACTTATAACTCACAAGGATAGTAACTTGTGTCACAGTAACAACAACCGACGAAAATGTCCGTTTTTTAATAATATAAGCATTTAACGCGCATATTGCACCCTCGCCGGTAGTTAGGTTAGATTAATCTACTGTTAGCTAACGTTCACGCGTCGTTCACGCTCGCGATAAGGTGATACTATGATGAACTGTAGCATTAGCTTATGACTACGCGGTTGCTAACTATCACACCGCCGATGTCAGAAAGACCCAATGACATGTACAGCAAGCTTTTGAGCTATGTTCTTCATGTGTGTGCATTTCCGTACAAGTAAGACAACAACAAACTACCCACGTTTCTTGGTTGCGAATTAGGTAGCTAACGTCGGTCTCGAGAGCTAACAGTTGGCGTATCTTACACTGAGTAAGGTAAACGGCTCTTCTCTGTCACACGCTCAGCTGTGGAAAGTGTACCCAGAAGCAATAGCTGTAATGTGAATTATTTTACCCGTCCATTGCAGCTTTTTGTCCTCTTCTGTCTGTCTGTTGATATTTCAGTCCACTTCGATGCCTGGACAGTGTGAGCAAAATGGGCGTTCTTCTTCTTCCTGTCTAATAACGACTACTGCTGCTGGCAGCCTACAGTAATGTTAGGTACATCATCACCACCTGCAGCTCAGGAGGGTAACAGCTGGTGATGTCACTGACTTCGCTGTTTGGCCAAGGGACCAGTACGGGTATGATACCAGACCCAGTCAAAATTCAGCAATCAGTTAATTTTGAATGTCAATCCTTTTATGATTGCTGATTAAGGCATACAAATGTTATTATATATTGGAATAGAAAGAGAAGAGATGGGCGGATGTGTTTAGTAAATATGTACAATATGTATAATGATGTACAGCGAAGCTGTATCTAATATTAACTAAATCACACCATTCAGGCAGTAATGTAGCAGGGTCAGCAGTCTGTCTTCTAATCGTTATATTAGGTCAGGGTCCCTATGGAAAGAAGTCTTAACTTGAGTTTTAATCAGGTTTATGCATAGCACATAACTGCTTCTAATTGCTTGTCTTTGCTTTATGTTTCTGCATATTTGTGCTGAATATATGGACGTGTGGTTGTGGTTTGCTTCATTAGAAACCCTTTATTCAAATCAGTGTCTATATAGACTGTATCAAAGATGCATTTCCTTTTACATGAATACATTTAACATACAGTAAATGCATGTTTAATTTAAAAATGGGCTAACATTACATTGAACATACAGTTTGTTAACAGAAGGATAACAACAAAGCAGAAAGCACAACTACTAATGTGATTTGAATCAGAATTATGAGAATTATTGAGAAAATTGATTTTGATTCCATCATTGTGATCATTTAGTATTAATAGGTTGGTTTCATCTTCCTACATTGGCAATATTGATGCTAGAACTTCATATTGGACATATTGGATGCCATTATTCTATCACTTTTGATCTCTTTGTATCATCCCAATTACTTATTGCATTAACAAGAGATAATATCTCAAACTTCATGTGGCAGATTGAACCAAACTTCATAATATCTGATGTACACAGGTAAAACAGGTTGAAAGTCCCGTTAGCAGATAGGACCAACGGGTATGCCCCTCTTGGGTTGATAGGGTGTTGTCCTGGTTGTCATGTTGATGCAGTCTATGATTGGACAGACGCTGAGGCACAGAGTGCAGCCTGTACAGCTGTCAGTCACCAAGGGGAGGTGGGTCTCTGGATCAAATATTATGGCCTGTGAGGAAAATAAGTTATATAAGAATAATAATTCTTTGTCTGTAAAAGCAGAGGAAGAGACAAATGCTAAAGGAATGAGAAAATTTGCTTTACGTCACCAACAGACTGACATACCTGGTATCCAGAGTCATTGCAGGTCATGTAACATTTGCCACAGTTTATGCACATCTCTTCATCTATCAGAGCCTGGACCTGAGAATACGAGGGGGGGCATGTTTATGATCAGTTTATATTCATTTTATTATGAAGAAATTATTTATTTCAAATTTCTTTTGAATAAATAACTGTTTTACTCATCTTCATCTCGACTCAACACACGTAACATTCAGAGACAAAGTCTGGCCATTATTTGATTCACACTACACACTGCACCTAGTTAAAAATCTCTGAAATCCTCTTAAATGGCTATAATTAGTTATTTAAGACTGTGTACCTGCTCCATGTTGTTCAGTTCCTGGTATGCTCCAATGTGGCGCAATGCTCTGGCTATCACATCCTACAAACAAACAAAGTATGCTCAAATCACAGAGGTTTGCTTATCTAAAAACATTTTTTTCACAGAAGCACAACATGAATAGAGTGTGTGTATCACACCTTGACAGCAGGAACAGGCTTTTTGGGTGTGCTGACCCGAGTGATGCTTGCTTCCATCACATCAGTTGTACCAGCATCTCTGAGCTTTTTCTTGTACTCTGCAATGGTTTCTGTCTTCTGCTGGAGGTATGGCCCAAAGCTAGGGAGGCTCTACACACCCATGCACACACACACACGCACACACAGGGACACATATACCGTGAAGTGTGTGGAGGACATACAAAAAGATGTGTGCAGTGTCTTCAAGAACAGCTAATCCAGCTGCCTTCGATGAACTACTTCTACAGACAAGCAGTGCTGATGACACCAGTAATCACTATAACTTTATTAACAGAATGATTGGTAGTAAGTAGCAGTACCTTTCCAACCAGGTCTTCCAGTCTGGGAACTGGCTTTCCTTTCTGGTGTTTCTCTGTTGGAGGAGACTGACCATCCCAATCCTTCAGCTCCAGGCTCTTGAGGTACAACAAGGCCTTCAGACCTAAACACATCCATTTACCATGATGTTACAGTCACACACAGTAAATACTTCAACGAAGCCACAGTAACTCTTCAGACCTGGATCGACGAGTGACTTTAGCCTTATATAAAGCACTCTGGTAACTTTATTGACACCAGTGATGCAAAACAGTTTGAAATCTGCCTCATTAAAATGTCACAATATGGATTTAAGTTCAAAATACAGCAGAATAGATGTTGTTTAAAAAAAACAGGGCACCAGTAAACATCATTCTTTAGGATTATAACTGCTTCAAAGAATGAAAACCACCAAATGAAATACAGAAATACAGTTACATACCTACACAGTAATCCTCAATGACTGTGAAATCCTGGTTTTGAATTGCACTGCACACCTGTTGTTATCAGACACAGGGAGACACGCAGATGTCGATTAGCAAGAAAATAATGAACCAAAAAATGTAGGTTTTATTTTGCTAAGAACCATTGCAGGTTTTAATAGGTTATGCATCACCATTAAAAGAATTTTAGATGTGATTTTTAATGAAGGCACAATAGGTCCATGTATCATCAAATCACTACCACAGTCTCATCTTATCAGTAGTAACAGTAATGTAATTATCACCTGTAACACTGAAGCCCCAGCGTGGAGAAACTGTAGTCCAGCCTCTGCGGAGTCGATACCCCCGGTCGCCAATACAGGGAAACCAGGAATTGCTCTGGCGATGGCTGATACTGCTCTGAGAGCAATGGGTCTGATGGCATTACCTGCACACATCATTATCTCATTAAGCATTTGAGTGAAGCACTTTGTGAGGAGATGCAATACAAGTAGTTGCAAAAAAAGAAATTTGCTGAATGCTTTTTCAACTACTGGTAATTAACAGTAACAGGGGTTTTGTATATGTTTGTTGGCTCTTGTGTGTGTCCCTACCAGACACCCCTCCGTACGTGGTGCGTTTTTCCATTCCGACACTCGGCCAGGGGGTGCCGTCTGCCTTCAGTCCCATCAAACCTGACACTGTGTTGGTGGCGGTTACTCCATCTGCTCCACCTACGAAACAACAAAACAATAACATATGGAGTATGGTACATATGTACAGTATATGGTTCAAATTTTATTTCCCTAATTTTCCCTAAGACGCAATGAAATCCAGTAGCAGAAAGAACATGGAGCGATGTAAAAGAAGTGAGCAAGGTGTGTCAAAGTATGCTTACCATCTTTAGCAGCCTTGGCGATGTCAACAACACTGGTGACGTTTGGTGTCAGTTTGGCGAAGAATGGAATGGAAATGGCTGCACGCACCCAGCGGCAGATGTTGAGCACAAGCACTGGGTCCTAATGACGGACGCACACATAAAAGCACAGCACTTATCAGACAGTTCTTTTTTGTGAGATTAAGAATGTGCATGTATTTGTATGTGTACCTGTCCACAGGCCAGTCCCATGCCTCTCTCTCCCATCCCATGAGGGCAAGAAAGGTTCAGCTCCAACGCATCTGCTCCAGATTTCTGAACACACACATTTTTCTATTCAACACCTTCCCAAACACGAAATAGCTTTAACTTTTGCATGCATAGTAAATACACCACACTGCACACATTATGTGATTGATGAAGATTATGTTACAGGCTTGTGGTCTGTCTCACCTCTGCCATCTGGGCCAGTTCTGTCCAGTCCTCCTTGTTGTAACTACACATTATACTGGAGATCACCACCTGACAGAGGCACACAAAGAGGTTATTTTTCACCTGTTCACCATCTTCTTGGCTCCCATGAGAAATGTGTGGCGATGTGATGGGAAAACTGACATTGTTTGGAAAGTCCTTCTTCAGCTCAGCCACTGACTGACACCAGTAGGCTGCTGTCTTCTCACTGATGAGCTCGATGTTGAGGAATGAGCCCTGGCCTGGTCCATACATGTGACCAGAGGTGGTGCCACGCACAATGCGAGGAGAAACGTTGGTCACCAGGTCCTGCAGAGGGACAGATGTGACATGGAAATAGTTTTTCAGATGCCACTATAGACAGGAGAAAGTAGAGAACTGACAGGGAATGAGGGGAGGCATGACAAAGGTTCCTGGCTGGACTCGAACCAAGGACATTAAAATTACATGGTAAATATCTCAACTTCTAGGCCACAAGGAATCCTGACTCTCCACTTTCATTTTAGTTTTGCTACTAGTAAAATATTAAAGAATATTAAAGAACACTTCCAATCCATGTGAGTGCTGTGTATGTGTACCTTATCCAGTCCAAACGTCTTAGTGAGAGCAAAACCCCATCCTTGTTCAAAAGCTCTCCTGATCATGGCTGTGCTGGTGGTGGGAGGAGCAGACGCCAGGCCAAATGGGTTGGGAAACTTTATTCCACAAACCTCAACGCTGATATCCACCTGATCAATAGCACTGTAGAATAATGGCAGCTTTGGGACTGGATCCACTGTCTGTCCATGCAGGGACTATGGAGGGAAGTTTTACAAAGATTAGATTTTTTTGAGATTTTGATTTTGTGGTGATGGGCTGGATGGGAAGAGGTGGGTGGATTTCCAGACCTTACATATGTCTGATATATCTGGTGAATCTTGGCAGATCTACCTGTAGATATCTGTGAATGTGCCATGAGGCTTGTTTGCCATCGTTCACGGATTCCACCGTTGTGTTTGCCAAACCAGCGATGTCTCCTCCTGCAAACACCCAGGGCTCACTGGTCTGCATGGTGTCTGTGTTCACCTCAGGAGTACCCCAGCGGGTCATCTTCACAGGCGCCATGGCATCAGTCACTAAAAACAGTAAAACATATAGATCAGGTTAACAGCTTCAGGTCAGGTTGAAACTCCATCAAATTTGAAAAGGTCAAAGACTCTCTTTCTCTTACGTAACAATGAAAATATGTGTCATCTAGGACATTTTCAGACATCGTCTGTCAGACCAAGACTTTGTCACAAGCCATTCTGGTTGATGTATGATACAGTCATCCTATGTTTATTATATTAAATTATTAAACAATACATATGCAAAAAAAAAACATTCAGTGGGTGTCTTAACTGATTGTTTCATTACCTTGGCGCTCATTCAGTATGGAACCAAAGGCACTGATGATGTAATCAGCCTTCAGCCTGACAACTTGGTCTTCATCTTCCAGCCAATCACCTTTCTCCGTCTGCTCGGTGCGACAGAACTGTAACCCGGCAACTCGTCCGTTCTTCATGATGACCTCACGAGGAGACAGGAAGGGCAGGAACTCACACTTCTCTTCCTTAGCCAGCTCCATCTAACAGAAAATAAAACAGATATATTAGATTATTCTCCATTTCTCCATTTGTTTATAGATCTGTTTATGCCGCATCCATACCTCTTCAGGAACCGCCCTGATGTTAGTGAACCCCTTCCTGAAGCAGACGAACACTCTCTTGGCACCGCATCGAAGAGCTGAGGTGGCGCAGTCGAATGCAGTGTCTCCAGCCCCCAGAACTATCACTGTGCCTTTTACCTCTGGCAGAGAAGAGCGGCACTGACACATACCTGGCCAGAGTGAGACAGACAGGCATAGAGACACAAAGGTGTGAGGCTGCTTCTGTCTAGGGGATATTTTACCAGATGTGAAACGCTCAGTGGGATTTTGCTTGAGGATTTGTGATTTAAATTTGATTTAATCTGTACCTTTCTTGCTGGCTGAGGCCACCATGGGCAGAAAGTCTTTGGAAGTGAAGAAACCCTGCTCCATTGTTAAATCCTGGAAGATTTTAGCTCTGTTGGCCTGAGGAAGACCTGAAGTAACACATGTACAAAACATGTACAGACACAAATGCACGGATATGGGCGATAGTTAGAGGAGCAGTCCAAAGATTCACAAAATCCATGATAACTGAAAAACTTTACAAAGTTAAAAACCAAAGGCTCACATGCATTTACTGTATGCAACCATGCTTGCATAATAATTGAAAACACGTACAGGATATATACTGTATATACTTTATACCACTGCAGATGAATTCAAAGGTTTAAATACCCCACTGGGTAAACTATATGATGTATATCCATGACTTTTTGACATCATATACAACTGGCACTCACCAATCCCAATAAAGACAGCCTTGTACCCTTTCTCTTTCAGTGATGTCAGAGTCATTCCATTAACACCCAGACCCTTCTCACATATCACCTGTGCACATAAACAGACACACTATTTATATGTAGAATATATTGCATTTAATAAATAAAAGCAGTCTAGTTATGTTGTTTTTGGAGTTTTGCTTTTCTCTCATTTGATCACAATATGAATCATCATGTAAATAAGAGCTTTTTATGTGGTGAGGCCATTACAACTATTAACAACCAAAAAATATAACAAAATGCAATTGTTGCAATAATTATTACATCAGGCATTCCATCATTAATGTTACATTATGGACACTGTAAACACCATTTTAGAATATTCAGCAGAAAAATACAGGATGCTGCAGTTCATACCTTGACTCCCAGATCTTTCATCAGGTTTACTTCAAACTGGACAACCTCATAGGGCAGCCGGAACTGGGGGATTTCGGATACGCTGCATGGAAGAATGTGTATTTTTTTTACTGTCTTATATACTCTATCTCTCCTCTTGCCATCTTCATTTCCAACCATGCAAATTAATGAAGTTTTAGGTGTCACTCCCTGCAGCTTTTCAAACTTTCAATTTTCTCTCTTATCATTAACAGGCCTGCATTCAACACTCCCTCATAAGTTACAACCAATTTACAAATTACTTTGTTTCATAAAAACAAACAAAAAAAGAGCATATAGTTGCCAAGTAACTAAATAGTCAGATGATGTCTTAGCGCAACATATTTTGCTGATTTAATTATATGTAAAGTTAAATGTGTTAGGATATACAGTATTGAAATGATGATAAGTTACCTCAGCCCTCCAATGTACTTCTGTCTCTCAAATATAGTAATGTTGTCATATCCGAGACGTGCCAGGAAGGAAGCACAGCTGATTGATGCTGGGCCACAGCCAATCAGAGCAATAGGGGCATGGTAAGAATCAGGTATCTTGTCGCATGGTGGTAGTTCAGGATTTCTGATCTGGGCGATGCCCATCTTACTAAAAACCTGTGAAAAATACAATAATAGCTTTGTAAATTGCTTTAATACACTGAATTCATATCACAACCTTATTATAACTTTCAATACAACATGGCTGAGACCACTGTGTCCACAACTGACAAGTTGGCTACAAGATGATGGCTAACTTTAAAATGATGTGTATCATGCAATAGAAAAGGGCAAGGAAGTGGTTGAATCATTGGTGGCTAAGAACTTCTACAGTTCTGGTTCTTAAAGAAAATTGTAGAAACTGTTAATGACAAGTTTTACACAGACAGCCTGACAGCTGTAAATATTCTACCTCGGTGGCAAACTGCTGTAACCCGCCGATGTTAATAGGTCCTTCCTCAGAGGCGTACAGGTTGCAGCCTCCAACACACAGATCTGATGTGGGACAAACCATTCCACAGGTCAAACCCAGGGGGTTGTCAGATAGGATGGCCCGTGCTGCCCCATAGTAGTTCTGGTACATGCACACACACACACACACACACACACACACACACAAACCCTGACTTAAGTGCTGCGTTACCTGTCATGATAGCATGTTCATTAATAATCTTCCTTCCTTTAAATGGTTCTTGTGAAGCATCATGACTGCAGGCAACAGGGTGTGTATATTTTACCGTACCTTGTTAGAGATGCTTGTAATAAATGACTTGATGTCCAGGTTCGTCGGGCAGCTCTTCTGACAGGGAGCATCAGCACATTTTAGACACCTAAACGACATTTTAATGAAATTATTGAAATAAAAAAAATGTGTAGTTAAAGTATATGCTGTCTGCCAAAGTTTTTATGAGAGCCATCACAAAATTAAAAAATGTAAAAAGAAAAAATAGGGGTTTGCACCTCAGTGCTTCTCGCAGAGCTCCGCGTTCACTCAGAGTTGTGTGTTTGATATCATCAAAGTTGTTCTCCAGCTTAACACAATCCTGAAGAAGAAGATGAATACAGGCATTGAAAGGGATAAAGAATACTTTAAAGGAACTGGAGAAAAGAGGAGAAAAATATGCTAATGGCCACACCATACAACCAAAATCCAGTTGTGTGTGGTGTATCTTACATCACAGTTCCTTTCAGGGTTTCTTTTCCAGTGTTTCTTTTCTTTCTTCTTGTTTGCCGTGGACATGATCTGGGCATGAGTTTTCACCCTGGGATTCAGAGCCAGGATGCTCTGTAAGAAATGCAAGTGAAACAGGTCAACACATCAGTAAAAAGAGACAGACCTCTAACTCTTGAGTGTTAGACTGACAGACAGAAATAGAACGGTTTTCTATCACAGTCAAACAAATGGCATATACTTTCTGTCTGACCAAAAGTTTTATGATTGTGGAATATAAACGGAAACCTGCATCTTAATGTTGCTTTCCATCTGTTACTCATGGTGAACTCCTGTTATCTGGCTTTAAAACACAAATACAGATCTTCTGGTGAAAATACACTAAGACTATGTAACATTCTAGGAAGTTTGCTTGTTTGGATGGTTGAGGTCAAGATGATAAGATAACGATGTCCTGATGGGTTATTGCACTGACGTTATATGACCTGTCACGTGGATACATAACAGTGGGAATGAAGAAATGATTTACTATCACCTGTCACAACAGGGAAAAAAACAACATCCATATCAAATTTGGAATTTCTAATAGTTTAATAGCAGGTATCTTTATAGTTCCAACTTACATTATTTAGAGGGTAGTTTATAATATTTTGTTACGCTATTACCAAGCAGTTATTGAATTACAATTTGCTTCACACATGCAAAACTCAGTTTGCAAGTATACAGATTTTACTGAAGATTTTCATGACTTCTCTTCAAACTCTTGCCTCATCTCTACATGTGCTCACAATACCTCCATTCTGACCACACAACACTTATCTTACAGCTTGTTACACATGGCAAAAAACACATGGTCCTTCACACAAGGCCAAAAAAGCATATGAGGACATTATGACATTTTTTATTTTATTTATTATTTTATTTTTATGACATTTTCCCCTTTAATTCTTACTGCTGAAACATGTTTAAGCAGCCGACTAGCATGTTTTATTTTCTCTAAAAAATAGAGCTTACAACTGTTACTGGATTTCTTTATGATGTATTTCTATTTCTTCCTCAACGATGTGCTCTCAAGTATTTAGAGCCAGTAGTGTGTAAATGCTTGCTAGATGGGAAAGACTCACCAAAGACAGATTTCATATGATGCAATGTGTCTTTCCTAAATGTCTACTTTGAAATCCAAACATGTCCATTATTTGATGTAGGTTTTCTTTTGAGAATTTTACTCAATATTATATACTAATATACTAATTTAACCCAAACGGAGAAGACTGAAGATGTCCTGAGGTTTTGGGTTTTTTTTTGAAGTCCCAAGCAAAGCCACTGAGGGGACAATACAAATGTTTCACAGGCTGTGTGGTACTCCTCGTGACTGGTAAACGAATAAGCGACCCTCATGCGGAAAATTATTGGGAGGCCCCTTTTTAGTGGTAATCCTTGAAATCCTCTGAAACTGTGGTGTTTCTGTAAGAGTCCGTAGTTTCTACCTGTGAGTAAGAAGTAGTCTGCTTCCTCTTTTCTAAGGGACTTGTAAGGGTAATTTGAAGTTGTTTACAGTGACTTTGTACTTGTACGGTATTTTCATCATGAGCAACAGGTAAAAAGATTAGATTGTTAGATAACAAAAAAATCCTGTAAAACAAAAATGATCATAAAGGTTTTCTGCACTGTCAACATAACATTCATGACAGAATAAATGAGTTTTTATTGTGAATTTGAGGCAGCTATGCAAAAGAATGTTTGTTACATGAAATGTAGATACATGGTATGTTAATGAATACAGAAAACAAGAAAAACCTTGAAGAGGGGAAAAAAGAAACGTGCATGCAGTACATTTACCTCAATGTCTGGAAGATCTTTACTCAACATGGTGCCTCTGTCCATTCTGTTACAGGAAAGCTCTTCAATGCTTTCTGGAGATCTTCTGGAGATTCTTGTCAGTTTCTGGATTAGAGGTCCGAAGCACTGTCCGGGACTGCTCCGCTCCCAAGTGGAAACTACCTAAGAGCTCGCTGTTCTTAACAAACCTGCTGACCTCAGAAACAGAGAGGTTGGACAACAGGTTTTAAATGGTTCAAGCCAACAAGCATCATATTTTCACAGGGTAACCTGTCGATAAGGCAGACAGACAAACAGTGCTGTTATCACTCTTTGGAGGTGAAAGTTCAGCAGAGGTGGGCAGCGGGCAGCTTTCTAGGCGATTGAACATGAACTCGACAAATCAAACGTTGACCATAGAGGAACTGTCAAGTCCGAACTCCGCCTCTTGTGAGTGGAATGGAGCCCTGTGTACTTTTTTCTTTCACATATCGTTGTTTAACTCCTTCCTTCCTGTCTGAAGAAATCTCATCCACTTTTCCACCCCAACGACAGTCACTCCTACGACTGTCGTTGTGTCGACTATCACTCTAACGACTGTCGTTGCACACTCATGACCCTATCACATCATTGTGACAATCCCCCACAGAGGTCAAATGCCCTGGACCTCCCCACCAGTTTGTCAGACTAGCTCACCCTAGTCAGACCAGCACGAACTGTTGAAGCCTCTTGGATGAGAGGCAAAACTTATTCAAGACCTACAAAGTCCAGTTGATTTCGAGTCAAATTTCCTCGACATAACCATGACCTGGGCAAATGAGAATATTCACAGAGGAACTGTCAAGTCCAAACTCCACCTCTTGTGAGTGGAATGGAGCCCTGTATACTTTTTTTTCTTTAACATATCGTTGTTTAACTCTTTCCTTCCTGTCTGAAGAAATCTCATCCACTTTTTTCTTTTCCTCCGGAAATCACTTACAGAAGGCGTCATCGAAAGACAGGAAAATTATCACCTCTGCGGTAAAAAAAAAAAAAAAAAAAAAAAAAAAAAAGCACCCCACAATAGCGACGGTTATGACCGTTATAAGTTGCTCCACAACACCTACCTCGTCAGTGCGTGCTGGAGAGTGTGGTCAGTATGACAATTTACCGATCTGAGATGATACTGTCAAAGTGAATTTTCTAATGCGAAACTGAAACCTTCCCGCACGCATCTGCACATGCGCGGAATAATATGCGCAATATGATAACTGATCTCAGTACGGTGAAAGATGAGTAGCTACAGCTCATACCCATGAAAACACAAAATAAAACAATAAAGGAGTCGAGCAGTGTTATAGACATAACACTGTTAAAAGCATAATGCCGTAGACCAGACACACAAGTCTTACTTTGTGCCAGTAGATGGTGCTGTGCCCGTGACTAGATGTGGGTATACAAGTGAGATGTTAGGACTATAATCCAACACGCGACGTTTGGGGCAGATAAGGCAAAGTACATTGGAGTTCCTTCAAATTCTTGTGTCACGGTGACACATCAAGACTTACCACGGCGCCGTTAAAAAAACCTTCATTAAAAATCTTCGCAATTTAACATCACAAACATCAGACTGACAAAATTTGAAGTCGATATGATAAATTCTGTAGGAGTTGTTCGTTAAAGAACACCGTCTTTAAACAACAAAATACGTGAAAACTGCACACTTTGCACAGTTTTCAGGGCATGGCTCCAGGAAGCTGTAGATTGTAGAGCTCAATATGATATATGATACACAGCCTACCTGTTTTCATAACTTTCATATCTCTGCACGTATAGAAAGCTAAAGTCTCTGATGATTGTCAGAATCTCTCCAAAAATCCACCATTTTCACACAACAGATGATGAGTCACATACTCTGGTCTGTCCTGAGGCTCAGTTACAATAAATGTTTAACCACCTAACTTAACTCAGTAAAAAATGAGTGATCATACAAAATGTTAACTTTGTTTGCTAATGTTTGACCTGTTTAAAGAAAAAAATCACCATCAGTCATTTTCCGACTACATCAAGTGGCTGCTCTTACAGCTGAATAAAACACATTGGTGCTGAGTCTAGTATCATGGGCTGCAGATCCTGACTGTTGTTTGGGATGTTGTGTATGGGATGATACATTTTGTGGGCAAAGTTAAACAGTTCAAGAGAAACTTGTTAGACTTTCTCAGAAGCAAACAGGAAGTAGTGTTTTATTTTCTCTGACACAGCATTAACCAATACAGTGAAGAGAGACCATTGAGACAACACATTGTAAGAGCAAACACACTGGGTGACACAGCAATGTCAAAGATGGAAGACAGTCCAGATACAAATATTCTACTCAGCAATGTACCATACACAACACAACAACAACAACAATAATAATAAAAAAATCAAATAAAGAAACAAAACAGTTTGCCAGCTAGAGCTTGGTGGATTTCCTGCTGTCAGCCATGTTGGACTCACTTCCACTCTCCCAAGCAGTAATATTCCTAAAATGAAAAGGAGCACAACATTAAGATTACATAAATATGACCTTTACCCTTTTACTTTCAGTAAAGCGTTATCTTTAACGTTATCTAGCTAGTGAGTGCAGTCACTGTTTTTGATATAAGTGACTTCCTGGAGTCTTAAGTTGTCAGGGGGTTTTGTACAGATTTAGCAAATAGATATAATTAGTGATGGTTAATTCATAAATGTATCTTTCCTTACGTGGTGCCCACAGCCTCATCAGTTGAATCTGGTAGTTCTTTTCTGCAGGTCTCAGGCAGGAGGAGGACAAGAGCTCCACTGACCACTGTGAGGCTGCTGAAGACTATTATGGGTATGGACTGATGATATACAGCCAACATGTTGAGCAACGGAGACAGCAACCCTGCAAATCTAAACATCGTGGAGCCCAAGCCAACAGCTGTTTGCCTGAAAGAATGGAACATGGAGTTCATTTTCAAAAACGTAGCCTACATTGTATGTAGAATATCTTTAATTATATATTTTGTATACCTGACAGAAGTGGGAAACAGCTCCAGAATGTAGACCATACAGACTGAACCAGCCCAGTTCAAAAAGAACTTTCCTGTGGTTGCCAGGGCTGTGATAACAACAGCGCTGTCTGGAGCTAAAATTTAAGTACAATATATGAAACCACTGACAGTCAAAGGAACGTATCCTCATGTAATGAATGTGAAGGAGAGGGAATTCACCTTGAGGGAAAACCAGGATTAAGAAGCAAACAAAACCGCCTGTCAGGAGGGTTGATATCAGGGATTTCTTTCTCCCCACCAACTCCAGAACCCAGATACAAAGGAGATGTGCTGGAATCTCAGAGATCCCAAACAGAAGCTGGACCAGGAAGATGCTCAGGCCAAACTTACCCACATTCAGAACGAGACAGAAGTAGCCTAGATTTACAGAAAACCTTAATACCACAAAACACAAATGAAAATTAAAGTATATCGAATAAAAAATGCATTCCAAAATGTGCTTGACTTACCAGGCAAAAGACATGATGCAGAAATATTTCATTAGGACTTTTGAGGTAAAGATGGTTTTTATTCTTCCACCCTGAACGACTCGTTCCCCTGTTGCCTGAAGGACAAATATATAATTAATAATCAGAGAATATAACTTAAAAAAACACAGATGCTAGTGCTGATTTTCACAGTCCCCAGAGGATGACTCCTGATTACTTTTATCACCTCACTTTCCCTTTAGCAACACCATGAGGTTGACATTGAAAGATGACAATTACTGGATGGATTGTTTTGTGGTTGTAATTAATGTAATGTAAAATGTAATTAAAATTTAATCTGACTTGCCATGTCAAGCAGGTTCTCTGGAATTTTCTTTTTATTGATTTCTGCAACTCTATGGATCAACTTCTTAGCCTCTTTGGTTCTTCCATTCCCCAGCAACCATCGTGCAGATTCAGGAATCCACCTTTAATGGTAACATTGAAAAATGTCAAACTAACAAACCCTTCATCAGAGACTTAAACAACGAGCAAGGCTAATTATGCAGCAAATTTCCTGAAAAGGCATCAAACAAACTGGGTTTGCATTATTACATTATGTGACTTAATGCAAAAGTAATAGAGTCAGACACATGTGGGTAAATTGGTTTTAACCAGGTAGATATGACCTGGGAGTGTGTTCGAGTCTGAATACAGCACTGTGCAAAGAATAAGCATAAAAAAGCATAAACCACACATACCATATGTACAAGAATACAAAGGCCTGTGCTCCTGTCATGACATACTGTGCTATTCTCCAGTCACGAATAGCATAGACCAGACCAGCCATGGCACACTGTCCAAGAGCTGCAAACATCTGACTCATACAGGAGGCAATGGACCTTTTGGTGACCCCAATCCACTCGGTAGCTACACACAGAATTGACAAATTAAAATCACAGCAGAGCTGGAACAGGTTTTTAAAGTTGAGGGTAATTTTGTGCCTGTAATACATATCGAAGAAAAAAATACTATCAAGAAGTCATACCTAATACATTGGAGTTCATTCTGTATCCTCCAAGTGCAGCTCCAACAATGAACTGTGACACTATGTAAACATAGAAATTTGGAGACACACCAGCAACTAAAACGAATATTAGCAGAAGGACAACTGGTAGCTGGGTTGTTCTCCTGCGGCCATACCTGATTGTTTAGAGAGTGACCATGAAATGATGGCTTTAAGGGTTTGTTTCCCAACATTTTACGGACAACCTCATGAATTGCTTTCAGATCACTTACGATTCAGCTGTAGGTCCAAAGATGAAAGAACCAGCGAGCATGCCAGTCATGAAGATTGTCTGTGCAACTTCAGCCATATTAGCTCTGTCGCAGACAAGATCAAACTGCATAAAGTAAAAATACATACATAAATCAGCAGGAGGCAGCACAGACTATACCAAAGAAGAAATCACAAATCATATTTAACTTACATCAGTGACTATGGTGGCTTCGTACAGAGTGTTGTAGTACACCCAACTATTCTGGCATCCCGTGGTTTCATTGAGTCCATATTTCCTGATGGTATCGATATCCCATTCAACAGGGACAAACATCCGACACCTGCTGAAAGTCCCATCCTCCTCCCGTGGCAAAGTCAGGTTCAGCTGCTCATCTGTGGTCAGGTTGGGATCAGCTCTGAGGATCCATCCTGTGTTACAGTGTCGCTCTGGATCTGACTGGATAAAAAGAAAACTACAAAAGAAAACCGGCAATAAGAAATTTGGGAAGGACAACGCAAGAACGACAACCTTCTGGAAGAAACCAAAGTCTCCGATGGTTGTTAGAATCTCTCCAAAATCCATCATTTTCACACAACAGATGATGAGTCACTCAAACTGTGGTAGACTGTCTTATTAAGGCTCGGCCAATGGGCCAAATAAATGTTTAACCTCCTGCCTTAAGTCAGTAACCAACTGTGTGATCATACATATTGCAGAGAATGTTAACTTTGCTAATGTTTGACAATTAAACTAAAGAAAAAACTATTTAAAAAAACATGGATTTCGACATCACATTTTCAACAATCAACATCCTCCACCACTGAATTCCATCATGTGACTTTATTCAACAACTAAATATCATTTTGCATGAGCATTTTCCAACAATGCATGTCATTTGTCAAGGAATCTCTTTTGTATGTAATCTCACAAATAATCCACTTCCAATGATGAATTTGTAGATGTACACATTTTATGATTGAGCATATTTAAAAATATATGTAATGATCTGTAAAAATTAAAAAAAAACTTCAAAGAGAAAAATTTTATTTTCCAATCATTTTACTGAATGAATATGAATCATCAAGAGCTACCACAAGGCAGAATTATGGGATTTTTTATATAAGTAAACAATGGAAGGAAATAAATTTTGAAAATCTAGGTGAATTTCAGCTCAAAGCTTTTGATGATGAATCATTTTATCCCCAAGACCACACACATACACACACACACTGGCAGATGAAAGTGTAACCTGTGCCATCCGTCTTGTTAAAATAACATTTGATCCATTAGCCTTGGACAGGTTTCAGTGAAAAAAAACTGCACATCATAACATCAAAGCACAGTGTGTGTGATTACAAGCCCCATGTAGTTCCAAAAATAGGCATGTTAACATACTGTATCAATAAGGTGCCAATTGAACAAATAATTTGTGCATGACTAGTAATGCTCTAACAAAGGCCAACAGAGGAAAACAAAACAAATTTAACTCTTGCGTGCTGAACATGATGAGTCTCAGTCCGTTTTCCTTAATCCATATATACAAGAAAAATGTTCCTTTTATCTGACATTTAAACAGTCAATGCATCATTACATGCAAACCTGTTGGTGTTACAGTGCATGGAGTTGCCATCATACGTACATTTATAACTTCTTTACATATACCATTTACATCAGTACCTGAACTAGGAGCTTTATCACAGCCCTTTGTACGTGGTACAAAATAACCACACAGCTACACTGGGAGTGACGACAGTGATTTGTTAATGAGTGTTTACAAAGAAAAGACACTAAAGTACTGTGAAAACAAGTTGCTTAGTGACAAAAAAAAACTTAACAACTTACTAATGGAGAAGTTTAAAGGGTTATTTCACCCAATATATGATGTTCTCGACACACTCTAGCAATATCCAACCATGCTGCCACCATCTGAAATTGTCTGCTGAGATTCCTGCTGCCCCTCATTACAGTGGGGACAAAGGGTGTTTGTTTGTGGTGTTCACAGCAATGAAAACTTGTTTACGTGTTTACAGTCATCCTAGCCATTCTTACACTGCTGTACATGCCAATATCAGCATGCTGAATGTTGGGCATCTTAGTTCAGTCTTTCAACAAGCAAACACTGGAGCGCTAAACATAAAGATCACCTAAGGTTGAGTTTCACAAGTAATTGGTTTTGGAAGTAAAGTCAGGGGATCAACATCCATGGAGCCATGCTGCTAGCATGGCTAAAAAACAGCAGTAAGTTTCCTTTCCAAACAGCGTCTCTTCTATTTTTGGATAATCAATAGAAGACACTATCATTCTTTTAAACAACTACTTCTTCCATAATATATTTCAGTAAGGTGAGTACCTTACTGAAGAGTCTAGTCATACTTGTAGCCATGCTTTAGCACAGCTGTGTCTTTCACTACATGCTAACATGTTCACAATGAATTCTGAGGCCGATAGGAATGTCATTAGTTTTGCAGATTTTTGGTCAGAAACCAAAGTATTGAGCAAAATGAAATGGTAGAGCCTGATGGTAGAGCTGGATGAAAAGTTATGTATGCGAGTATGTATCTAGTACATTTTCAGAGCCATGGTACTAGCGTGGCTAAAAATTAAATTTCTTTTACCTCTATTGTATTAGGGTGGAGGCAGAGGCTGAAAAGCTTCACAGTTAAGAGCATCTGCATGGCTGAATGCCACTGAGGCAAGTAACAACATCTTTTTTTTTTTGCCATACGGGTGAACTGCCCCTTTAAGCTTTGTTTCACACTGGTGGAACATTTTTTTAGTTTTTGAGCCTGCACTCCTCCACAGAAGTTCATTAGCAGTCAGCCTGTCACACAAGCTGCCTCAGGCTCAACACTCAGCACCAGCATTCAGGATTCTTCCCAGCTGTTATATCAATAATTGCAAAAAGGGTAAATTACATCTTACAAACGGGTATACCCGTGTTGGTGTATTAAGGTGTCACTTGATTGACATGCTTGCGAAAAGTGAAAATGAATCCTCACTGCAGGTTCTTAAAGCTGCCCATTTTGCTGGTTGACTCTTTATGAACTACTTTTGAGGTACAAGCACAAAAAGTGGTTTTATTCAACCCAAGGGAAATATCATTTGCGACTGGTCACATACGTTAAAAAGTAAATAATGATTGCATAGTACACAAATATTAAGAAGGGCTCAATCTGAAAATAAACCTGTCAATATTACCCCAGGGAAAGCCCCTTTGACAAAGTACTGTAACTAGAGATATGAGACAGAGCACTTCCAGCTGATTTGCGTATATTTGAATGGTTTCAGCAGTGCAGTCAGAGCAAAAACACTTTGGTTATGTTTTAACAAAACCACCACACATTGACATTGTGGTAAGATAGGAGAATTCATTGCACTGTCTTGGGCTACCTTCTATAGTAATCTGGTAATTTTTAGGTAAATTTCCATGTGGATTTTTATAGAACTAACAAAAACTATGCTGCAGTATGTTAACAGAAGATATTTCCCCATAAGATATCAGGGGTTTTTTTTTCTTTTAGATTGGCTGGATAGGTGTACATAAAATACAGCAAATAATCACACAGACTAAAATCTTCACCTATCACACTAAGGCTGAATTTACTCTTGTTTTCAATTTCAGTGTATCATAAAGTGCCATATAAAGGTGGCACGATACACTGAGTTTTGTGGCACAGTCAAAAAAAAAAAAAAAAAAAAAAAAGGCAATCACTTCCAGTACTGGCGGGAGATGGTTTGAATTATGGATTGTGCTTATGTATGAAGAGGAAGAGGGGAAAAAAAGAAATTAGGAGTTCACATAGTTGATTGCATCTGTCCTCCCATTTACTGTATAAGCGCACTGTAAACGTTTCAAGTGTGATTCCTGTGAACTGAGCCTCTTCCCAATGTGGTCCTCATGCATCCTGCAGTAGTGTCACACTGCTGCAAGCCTCATGTCTCATCCTTAACTTCTTCCTCGTCTCTTTGGCAGTAGTGGTTTCTTGGAATTGACTACAATGCAGCTGTGCAATACCATTAGTTTCTGTCCTTTGTTGCTGGCTCGGCTCGACTTAACTGATGCTGAGCTGCGCAAATCCAATGAGTTTAACATCATCAGGAATTTCAGACTCCTCCACACCAGATGCCTGGCAGACAGGGAGCAATATTAACATCTCTATGATTAATACTGATCATAGTAAAGACATCAGCATCTATTGTATTACCATAAATGGTTATGTATTTCTACTTACCAGTTTAAAGGTCAAATTTTTGTTACTATGAGGATCATCAACAATCTTTTGTAAATTGGCAGCAACTAGACAGAAGATAAAAGGAAGTGAGAGGACTTCATCATATGACCAACTAAAGTTAGAAATGATTAGGAACACTTTTCCCTCGTGGTCAGTGGTGAAAACGGGAAGTAACGGACTGTGGCACTATATGCTCGCTATAAAAAAATAATGCCCAGTTAATTTTTTTTTGTATCATACATACCAGTGCTTTTGGAAGCTTTATCACATTTACTACACATCACATATTCTTATCATCTTTTTCCAAAACATTTTTGTTTTTCTAGGCATGAAAAGCTAACGTTCACAAATGTCAATCTAGCGAGTGAATTGACTTCAGATAATCTATGCTGCTGTAAATATTCCATTCAAACATTTCTCCAACTTACCAATGACTAAGTCCCTCCCATCCACCAGCCCAGCTGAAACCAACTCCTGAGAAACTCCATCAGCTGAGTCTAAGGGGAGGAAAATGCAAAAAGACATGAGACTCGAGTGTAATAGCATTGTGAAAAAAGAAAAAGTTATGCAATTATTCCTACCTCTACCAGACATGAACTCAAATCGGATGTCATTGAGTTCCTTTTTGGTGTTCCTCAGTCTCAGGACAAGGCTGATGGGAACACTGGAACTAGCTGCAGCTGGATCCTGCAACAGCAACGGTAAAGGAATGACTATGCAGAAATTCCTGTTTTCAAACGTGTCACACATTTGCACTGGCCTGAGCCAACTAAGCACCCTGGCCATTTGTTTTCACCTGAGCAGTAGGCGCGTGTGAGGGGCTCGCTGTCTGAGCGGGAGCCTGCGGTGCAGCCTCCTCTGCTGTGTGGCCCACGTTTGCAGGGCGCTCATGTGCTGCAGCAGGTGGCTGCAGATGTCCTGCAGAGCTATCTGCTGGTGGGAAAAGCTAAGACACAAATTGGCAAATAAATCAGCAGCTGTTTTCAGTTTTACATGAATTTGAAAAAAAAAAAAAGAAAAAAGGAGGACACACATAAGACAGTCATGCAGATCGCTCTGTCAAGGCATTACGGTGAATCACAATTTTAAGGTCATGTCCACTACAAAAGGGCTCACCTCCATATTCTGGGACCCGTCCTTCACTCTGGGTGACTGCAGAATGGACATGACAGATTGTCAGGATTAGAAACATGCAATTCTCCTTTTTATCCCCCGAATATATGGACTGATGGAGTATTGTAGGATTGAAGGAATTTAGACACAAGGTAGGTAACGTTAAACACAAGGCTTAACTGAAATCACAGTTAAGATAACAGACAGTACAATCCCACACGAAGACATGAAATGAGTGTGAACACACATAGGAAGATTACTTAAACATGTAACATGAGCAGGTGGTTTTGGCCAGTTGACACCTTTTACCCTTTATGTTTAAACACACACTTTTAATTCCTAAAAGACCGCAGCATATAATACAACAAAGGCAAGCTGATTCCAGGTCAGATCAAGTTTAAAAATGAGGTGTTCCTTAGTTGATTCAGACTGAACTAAACTTTCACTAAACTGACAACAAGACAGGAGGCCTGCTTGGTTGGAAACCAGTTGTCCAACAGCACCGCCTGCTGGTCAAAAGGATACAGTGTGCACTGAGAATATACTGTATGGTGACCTCGTAAAAGTAAACCAGATTGACTCTTGGAAGGCGCAGGCATGCAGAGTCTCACCCGCAGAGCTGCCACAGCAGCTTTGCCCTCCTCACTCTCCTCGTCCAACTCATCATCGCTCCACTCCCAACCACCGTCCTCCGTCTTGTGGAGGCGGCCACTCGAGCCGGGCACACGACGCACCTAGACGATGCATTTTTTCAAAAAACAAACGAAGATAACAACTTACTGAGAAACATGCATCGCTTAAGAATTACTCATTTGTTATGTCTTCCTCGTTCCACAGGCACATCCCAGCACGCCTTAGGCATACAATGGGACACACCTTGGACAAGACAACACACCAGTGCACAGCAACATAATGTTGTATATTCACAGTGCTTTATTAATGGTAGACCTTTTTTGATCGCTCTGTTATTGTTGGGCCTTTCTGCAGAAGCCTCTCCTGCAAGTACTCGTTGTTCTGTGAAAGAAAGAAACATTTCTTTCAGGATCTCTAATGGTTCTCTTTGAAACACTGCAGAAACATTTTCACTTTATCTGTCTCATAGTGTTGCAGCGCTAACCTTGGCCTTTGTGAAGAATTTGTGCTTTAGCAACTCAGCAGCAGTTGGCCTACATAGGAAAGAACAGTTCCTCATTACATTCATTACAGAAATGGGGAAACTGAAAGAAAGCAAACACCAACTATAATCCAGCATTAGGCAAAAAAAGGTTTCAGGGGCTAACTGACCTTTTTTCAGGATCTTTCTGTAAACACAGGGAGATCATCTTCCTGAAGGACTTGCCGTACTTCTTCACCATTTCCTTGTCTGTGATGCCCGTCTCCAGACAGGGAGGGTCATTTTGCAAAGTCAACATCAGCACCTACAGGCGTGCAAAGATCAGCATTAGGCCTGTCACTCATAAAATAAACTGTTAAAGAAAAGCAGGGGGCATCTTTATCAAAGCAAACAGACTACCAAACTTTGTTCAGAATTAAAGATATCAACAATTTTATCATATGCTCTAGTAGCAGCAATAGGCTACATAACTTCAAGATGGTCTCAACTTTGGATCTTTAAAGTGCTTTTCTCTAATTAAAACAAGATAGATATGTACAGTAAGTGCACAGATAGTTACCTTCATTGGTGGGTATTTGTGATATGGTGCTGCCCCTGTGGCAAGTTCAATGGCTGTTATTCCAAAACTCCAGATGTCTGCTTTGAAGTCATAGCCACGGACCTGTGAAGTAAAAAACAGACGCAAGTGAACAAAGCTCTGGAGTCTTCCCTTTACAATCCCAGTTATGAGGCATTACTGCAAAGTTTCTCTCCTATCTTTATTCAAGAGCTTGGCCTTGGCAGGGCCGTTTCACAAAACCAAAGACCAATGTAGAAACCTGAAAGCAGAAGCTTTGCAAGTGCACTGAAGCTGCCCGAGTACAAGGAGAAAGGTTCAAACTGAGCACGGGGCATTTGTGCAAGCAGCAGCATAACTGAGTGCAGAGAAACTGTTTTGAGCGGAGCAGATTTGCCCTTGAGCAGGGAGTATTTGAGAGATAGAGCAGGGTTTTGAGGGAAAGCATCTGAATGTGAACATGGAATGAAGAAATAACGCTCTCAAAATGAAAGACCACGCCCTTCAAAAAAGAAAGGAAATAAACTCCATACATTTCAGAATGAAAATGTAGGCCTCCTACCTGCTCCATGACCTCTGGGGCCATCCAGCACGGCGTCCCCACAAATGTCTTCCGAACCTTGTTCCTTGTCATGTCTCCACCTGCTGCTAAAAAGGCACTCACACCAAAGTCTATGATGTGAGTGTGCGTGTGTGATTGTGAATGTGTGAAAGGAAAACAACAACAGAAAAGAAGATTAAATTATTTTAAAAAGACAAGCTTTTGTATAGTGTGTGTGGGTTTGCAGTTTGTTCAGACATTTATTTGAAATGCTGTCATAATGCTTCCAGCCATGGCTGTCGAATAAATCAAAAAATATTAACAAATCAGGACAGAAACAGTCTACAGAGTAAAATTCCAACTATCTGACATCTAAGTGAAGTTGTACAACCACAGTAAATGTAGAAAAACACTGTACCAGCAATTTGCACTGAGCCATCTTCTCCAAGAAGAATATTTCCAGCCTTTAGATCCCTGTGCATGAATAGAAGGAGGATTTCATTAATCACATACAAATAAGATATCACAAGTTGATGACTGCATCAACAAAGGAGTGGCTAAGCCATAACTTTTCAAATGAACAATATTTGGTAGTGCATACAATCAAGGTAAAGCTATACCTTTGCTCTACTTCATCTTACTCTGCCTGTTTGTGTACGTCAAGTACAAACAATGCACACAGAAGTGGAGCAGGTCAACCCACCCTCCCCCTCCCTTCCTTCATTAGACATAAGTGAGTTAGCCACAGCATCTGAGCTCCATCAGCAGCTTCTCTCTCTGTCTACTGCAACACCAGATCCATTTTAGTTTCTCTTATTATTATATAAATCTTTATTATATTATATCTTATTTCTACCAGAATTTCCCAACTTGGGATCAATAAAGTATCTATCTATCTAATATAGAATAGAAGAGAAGTATTTTATTAATCCCATCAGGGAAGTTACTTAATTATATAATAATTACATAGTAATTCATCTTTCAAAATAAATACTTTTAACATCACATTAATGACATGAGTGTGAATGAACAATCTGTTAATTTGAAGCAATCACACACGACAAGACGCAGAGCATACAGAGGCCTCTCGTTTCAGTGGCGGTTCACAGTGTTCCTGGGAGGAACTTTTATGTAAAACAAACCTCTTCCATTATGCATTTTCAGCATATTAAATATTCAAGGTGCAAGGTCTAGTTCAAACTGCACATTCAGAGAGGCAGAGACGAGAGGCCCAGCGTTTGAGTGAGCTGAGACTGAGTCAGAGTGTATACTTCAGGCCTCAGAGTGCATTCAGCACAGTGTACAGTGAAAACAAGGCATTGCCCTGCAGCCTGGTAACACATCGCTGCAAACTCACCGATGAATCTGCCCATTTTTGTGAAGGTACTCCAGCCCCTCCAGGACTTCTTTCAGCATGGTGGCGATACTGGCCTCATCCAACACTCCCGTCTTGTGCTCGCCACGAGAGATGATATGTTTGATGATGTCCAACACAGAGCCTGAGAGAGAGAGGCAGAGACTTGTCACATGGCATGCTGTGAGTACAGGGAGGGACAATCTCTCGTTTGGCAAGTAACTGAAGTCACACTAAGTGGCATTTATATGGCAGCGATTAGCACAGTAAACAAAACCAGTTGTGTGCTGCTTTGTAACATCAGTAGACACAGCCTGCCATAACTCTGCAGCAGCACCTGACCTCCGATGTCATTGGAAGAACGCAAGTCGTATTACAAAAGAACTGCTAATTATACTAAAGTACTGCTTTTATATTGTTGGCTGCTGTTTTTCTAGGAACTAATAAGTTTACTGCCAGTGAAGAGAAAGAGAGAAAAGCTGGTAGTTCAAAGCATCCTGTCGGCACAAGTTGCAAAAATTAAATAATTCAGAAATACTTTGAAAAAATAATAATAGTTAGATTACCAGACACATTTAATGGTTTACTGAATAAGGTCTACATGTTTGGTTCAACCCCTGAATTTGGAGTCAAGTGTCAGCCCAGACACTTGACTGGCCCAGGTGTGTTCTTTTTTTGGGCAACCATTTTTATGGCATTATCTCTATTCTCCATTTAAACCTACCTCCCCCTTCAAACTAATAATGTAACATGTACAGCTTTACTTCAACTTTCAGAATTAAATAGGCACAAAGAACAGAAAAATATAGCAAACAGAATATGCCAAATGACTCCTTGCTGAATCCAAACATTCACCTCATGTTCAAATCCTATCATACCTGAGATAAAAGAAGGAAGTTATGACAACGAAAGTCATTTCAAAGTCAAGGTGGAGATAAGCTTTAAAGCAAGAGCAAATCAAGTGAGGAGAAAAGTTTCTTTCAGAATTGCAGTACATACCACCACTGAGCAGCTTCATCACGAGCCACAGTTCATCCTTCACCACAAAGGAGGTATAGTAAGACACAATGTTTGGATGGTGGCACTGGCTCATAGCCTGGATCTCTTTCTGCATGGGGAATAAAATGTGGAATAAAAGGTCAAATATTTAATGAACATTTAATAAAATCTTGCTCCAAGTGTGGCTTCAATAGAATAACCCAGTCCCTGCTATAATTCACTGCTCACAGTCAAAACCTCCCTGTTAAAACTGCATCAACATAAATCAGGACTACACAGTGCCTCTGACTCCAGGCAGTGGAGTAACCTAGGTTACATCACCACTGGGTTGCCGAGCCAAGACATTTTTAACCTAGACTACAGAGGTAGGTAGATGTCCTGGAAGATATATATAATTTTTTCATCAGAAAAAGGAAAGAAAACAAAACAAAAAATTTCAAGAAACAGAAACATTTTTTGTTTGTCTTATTGATTTCACCCAGCTCTCATACTCAGTGGTGGTTGCAGTCTCTGACTGGTCTGACCCCAACAACCCCACACTACTCCCAGTAAACTGAGACACACACGGAGAACATCTGGGTTGCAGATGCAGGCTGACATTTTGCTATGGGTTTCCTACCAGGAGTTCATCCATGCTAGTCTGACATTTTTCCAGGTTGATGCGTTTGATGGCCACCTTCTCCTTTCTCGGCTTGCAATATGCTGCCTGGACAACAGCAGTGGCTCCGCTCCCTAAGGACAACAACATTAAGAGTCAAACCGTCAGACTGTAAGAGAGACAAAACCTTTCACTATTTGAAGACAGCTTTCACGATATGACAGCTCATTTAAGTTTTCTGTCTACGGTGAGAGAGAAGGTACTAAGTTTGCGGGGAAGCTACTTTCTGAGACTCGTCTTATGTCATTTGCAATATTACAGTGTGCTGCAATATGCAGTATTATTCAAGATTTAACCGGAAAACAGGAAGCCACAATCAGATACCATATCAACCAACTCTCTTGTTCAAAGTCATTAGTCATGGTACCTGAACTAGGGTAAAGTGACAGTAGTTCGCTAGAAGCTGCATTCCACCTTCAGCAAAGGACCTCCACCCACTCCAACTGACGAATCTTCACGCACTCTATGCTAACTTGCATTAGCTGGCCGTTTAGCTTCGTGTTAACTCACTAATTAACTGTCTAACGTTAGCTTGCCAACTAGCGGAAACAGTTCATTCATTTTGGCCTAGCCAGGTGGAAACTCTGCTCAGGCTGTTAACCTTCCTGTAATGTAGCAACGGGTTGTAATTGTCCCTCCGTTAGCTACAGACATTCAATGCTAGTATGCTAGTTAGCAGGTGGCAGCCGACACCGCTGTAAAGATAGGCTATGGTACTAGCATTAGCAAGCTAAGCTACTCACCTATCACCTCATTGAGTTCGTAGTCGTCCCTGTCGATTGACCAGGGTTGAGAGGACTGGTCGTCTGCCATGGCGTCGCTGTTTGAACACTGTAAACAATGCTTCTGAATATGACAATGTTTGGGATTATATATTTGTGATTACTCCATTCGGCTCCGATGATGCTGACTGCCGCTATTCCGCTGACAACTCCTGCCGCTCCTGTCAACACAACTTTACTGACGCACTAACGACCGACGCATCGATTTACGTACGAACCCAGGAGGAAGGACGAATTTGCCGCCATCTTGAGTGTGGCAAAGAGGCTGCTAAATATCAGGGAAATCAGAGAAACTCGGATACAGGCAACATGCAGTTCCAAGTACCGTTCGTGATGCCATTTATATTAGCTGAAATATTTTGGTCTTTACAACAGTGATATTTATTTTTTTATTTTGCATTCCTCACCTGTAAAATTGTGTTCAGTACACCCGGTAGGGGGAGCTAATGTCTCTACCAAGAGTCTGTCCAATGTTTTTGTTCGATGAAAGTTTAGAAGCATATGAAGAAAACACCACGAGCAGCAGCATTGACACCATTTACTCGAGTAGAAGTAGAAATACTGCAAAATAACATTGTCCCATTAAAAGTAAAAATTAAGAATTCAAAATTGTACCAAACGTAAAAGTAATCATTATGCAGAATTTCCCTATTGTATTATAAGATTGTTGTATTGATGATTGATTTCTGGAATTACCAATGCAATAACATGTAAGCAGCATTTAAATGTATGTAGCTTCATCACAAATATATATAAATATATTTGTATGTAAAATCATGGAAATTAATGGTTAAGTTCAGCTTTTGAATATTTTTTATTTTATGAAGTAAAACAAAAAAATCACTCTAAAATGTTGTGGAATTATGTTAAGAACACTATATGTTTAGAGTTCATTTGTGGACTACCTTGTGATCTCTGGTGAAGTAATATCCATGTCATCATGTTTTATGTTAACACAAGGCCACTCTTGCCAAGAAGTTCCATGAAAAACAGATTAAATGTACTATGCAAAACCCCCACAGACTGTAGTTTCATAACCAAGTTTAATTTTAAAAAGATGTATATTTGTGACAGATACACACTAAGCAGTTTTTTGCTTATTGATTTATTGCTCTCTGTCTAAATTGATCTTTGGGAAGTCACTTGGTAACTGCAGGAATTTGTTAAATTTATGCCACTGAAACAGTGCCCTGAGATATGAGGATGTTTTGGGGGAAACCGTCAAAACTATGGCTGGTATCAGTGGCATGTGAGGAAACAGGGGCCTGTTCTTGCTTGTTCTACAGGCACAGACACAAAGCAAAGACACAGATTTCATCAGCAAGAGAAGATACTCACAATTTCCTTAAGAGTGTTTTGAATTGAAGAGAAGTCACTCTTACGTGGTTGGTTCCTTAATGACACTTTCCTTGTTATACATTTGTTCCTGATAAACCTCAGGTAATGATGATTTATATTTATGGTTGTTGTAGTTGTTGTTTTCATTTCAAAGATGTGCAAGTATACGAAATGTGAATGTCAGATAAAGATGATATTTTCTTCTCTCTGGGAAGTTATTAAAATGCACATCTGCAAGAACAGCTTCCTGTGCATTCAATAGAACAAGCTACATCTTGTATTATTCTGTTTTCCTGTATGTTTCTCTGAACCTTGTGGATTTTGGATGTGGTCGACCCTTGCCCGGAAGCTCTGGCCCTGATGCTGTGTTAAAGCTCACTCATCCTGATGCTGACAGTGCGCTGAGGGTAAGCCAGGCCTGAAAGGGAAGTGCTGAGAGTTACAGGAGCCCCAACGCACCAGTGATTGCAGTGCTATTATCCTGCCAAGGCTAAGCTACACATGAAAAGGAAAGCAAAACACTTCATCTTTCCCATTCAGTGAAACCAATATGCAAACTCACTGTCAACTGGGTGGACTGGCAGCAAGCCAGCTCTGCTATTCATCTTGATCTATATCTTATGTTCAAATGTCCACATGAAAATAAAGTTGCCAAATGCTTTCGCAGAAGTTAACTACAGACATGAGGTGAAAGGAAATTTCCACATTGTATTTCTGTCCCTGCCCTGTCTTTTCACATCTAGGGTTTCTTCTAAAGTCTTGTGTACAGGCAACATGATTACATAGCGACTGGATTTAAGAAGCATGTTTCACTTTGGCTGCAGGTGCATAGGTGACCAGCCTCTAACGTGGCATGATTTAAATCCTGGATAAAAACCCAAGCAGCATATTAACTAGACCCATGCCTAATGGTAATAGCTGGTGTTGAGGTGTAACCTACCCTGTTATGACATCAGCAGTGCAGCTTGCATGGCAGGCTTGTCAAACCGGTGTTGGAGCCCGCAGTGCTGACACCATTCAGACTGCCAGGAGAAACCCTTCTGTGTCGCCGCCTTTCTTTGCTGTGTGGTCCACGTACTCGAATCAACCAACTCAAGTTTTCTTGCCTATTTGCGCTCATGGGAAGAAGGAGCAACTTCAGGTGAAACTGTGCATCAAGTGAAACGAAGAAAAACAAAACCCGATCACGTAAAAAAGAAGAAAGTACAAAGTCAAAGAGGATGGAAACGAATGGGATCGAGAAGAAAAAAAGCGGTAGGACACTTTTGGGATTTTTTAAGCGTGCATGTTGCATTTGCTTGGAGGAATTTTGTTTTTGTTCACTGAATAACTCAGGCCAAAATGGCAGGTGAGCAAATTGAAGTGGCTTTTACTATTTTAAATTATGTTTAAATTGTTGTGAACATTTTTTTTCCACAAACGGCGCATATTTACCAAATTGAGTGAAATGTAATCGAATAAGTGCACCCCTGCAATTAGATGTGTTTATAGCCAGCCAAAAGGTGTGGCCCCTGTCACCAAGCCGAGTTTCACCTTGCGACACGCACTAACAAGTACTGCCAAACCAAACAGCGCGCAATTTCGTGTTAACCAAAGAGGGAAAATAAACTATTACTGCAAGCTGCCGCGTTACCGAGAGGTGATAAATATACCCACATTTGTCTGTTCTCAGTATTCAACATGTCGTCAAGCGCCGAAAAGTTCAAAAAGTACGCCCGGTCGGGTTGATTTAAAATCACAGCACGTTGCAGTATTGCGAGATAACCACTAGATGGAACCCGTAAGACAATTTCAGGACAGAATACTAACGTTATATCCGACAATTACTTGATTAAACCTATTGTTTAATGCAGCCACACTCCTTTCGCCATGTTACATTAATTTGGTATACTGGTTTTCACTCCGCCACATTTTAAACACACTTTTTTTAAAACTTTTTTTGCATTTACCCCTGACTATAAGCCAACTTTAATGGCTGTAAACTGATTGCGTAATGCAGTTGAATATTAAAGATTACTAGCGTTTACGTAGAGGTAACCACGGGGCATTTGGATGTCTTCAGAAATGGTGTCACTGTCTCCAGAACTGGGCATAAAGCAGTATTCTATGAAAGACCCTATAATAGCAACATGCTGCAAAAACCGGACAGAGGATTTGAACCAGCTCCTCTTGCCGCCGGGTACGCATGTTGAACTCCGGCTGTCAGCTGACAAACAGAGTCCTGACACAGAGGAAGAGTGGACTTTGAGTGCGGCTGGTGCACGCCCTTTCGCTCACTGGTCGGTGCCAGCGACTCGTGAACAGTCTTGAAGCGTTTCAGCTCCTGCAGACACCATGAAATGCCTGCAAAGCAAACCTAAACTCAGCAGATCTGAGGAACTATTCCGCTACGAGAGAAAGCAGACGGTGATTCGGACGAACGTAAAGCTCCTGGGTAGGTTACACTGCAGTTATTTGAGCTATACCTTCTTGCAGATGGGATCTAAGGGTTATCCAGGTTCAGATTACAGTGCACACGTTGTTGTCCCAGTGTAGCCTGTCTGTAATGTGTAATATGACACTTTGCAAGGTATAGGGCTTGTAATTATCCAACCTTGGTTACCTGCTTGGGTTGTGGTTTTGGATGGTCACTCCTCAAGATGTATCCATGTTAGAAGGAGACGGGAGAGCTGAGTTCAGGTTTGAGTCAGTTAACATATGGACTAAGTGAAATTGGTTTTCGCTCAGTAGTTGCTCTCTGGCCTCTCAGGTATGGAAGGGGATCTGGATCTCCAGTTCCTCCTGCAAGGGGGGGACCTTCTCAAGGTCCGTTCCACATCCTGGAAGAAGACCCGCTACTTCAGACTCCAGGAGGACTGCAAGACCATGTGGCACGAATCCAAGAAAACCTTCAAGCCTAAGCAGACCTGTGAGTGCTGTCCCAGCGTCCCATCTACATGTGTGTGAGACAACAAAACTCTTGCACACAACTGCTTGGTGTTTTGGTGGAAATATGTCTCACACCTCTTCTTTACTCTTAGCTGACAATTATTATCTAATAAAATCTAACACAAATATGCTTTGCATGCAAACAGAACCTACGATCTCTTTTCTCCATCTGCATTATAACATTTAGAAAAGATTAGTCTTGATGTTATCTTAGCCATCTAGGTTGCTCATGATAGCAGTGATATGTTTTGTGGGTGTGCTTGTAGAGATAGTGATTTTTTTACTGTGTCTGGAATAGTGGTTTTAAATAGCTCACAATGTATTTTCCAGTTGGGTTACATTGGTAAACTGTATTCACGCAGTCACAGCCTGATAACTGTTATATAGTGATGTCTTTATTGCTGTTATTATGTGTGATAACATGCAACCCTTTAAGCTCCACCCAAGAGCTCTGCCCATTAGTGACCTAAAACTTGAGGAAAAAGCAGCAGTTTGAAACCAGTGAAGCTCAGTTCCTCGAAACTCAAATGTGATGTCAGTAAACTGCAAACAGGAGGCTTATGTTTACCAAGCAGGCTGGTCTGTGATGCTGGAAGATACCAAAAGTACAAAAGAGTAGAACTATTTACATTTATCAGTTCTGTGTTAGGGATTTTTTTTTTAAATCAGATACTTAAACTGCAATATAACATATGTTACCTGCTGTTTTTAGTCTCACTTGATGATATCTCAGGGGTAAGAATGGGTCGCCACACAGAGGGTTTGAGGAAGTACACAGAGGAGCAGGTGGAGGGTCGCTGCTTTTCCATCATGTTCAAGGGCCGCCGCAAGAACCTGGACCTCATCGCGAGCTCAGAGGAGGAGGCCAAGCAGTGGGTCAACAGCCTGGAGAAAATGATCTCCAACTTAAGTGGCCTCACCAGGCAGCAGAAGACAGAGCAGTATCCTTTTCAAGACGTATACTGTGAATATGACTGCTGACTAGAGCTGACACTGCTCCCACCTACATGGTGGTGAAAAACATTTATCACAACAGTGTCTGTGCTTTTTATAACCTGCTCCATACCTTGATGCATCTGATATCAGTCCTCAGCCACCACAAGGCCTTATGTGACATAAGTGTTTTGAAAATGCATATAGCGAGTTCCTTACATTAAAAACTTTTCAGCTGGATATTAACCTGTCTGAGGAAAGCAGACAAGAACCAAGATGACAAGCTGAGCCAGTCAGAAGTCAAGAACTTCCTCCGTCTGATCAACATTGACGTGGACGACGACTACACAGAAATGCTCTTTAAGGTGATGCCCTCTGAGCTTTTTAATGCTTCCTACTGATGAAAATCACATGTAAATGTACTAAGATAGAGTTGTCATCATAAGAAAACATGGGAAAACAATTTGATATTTTAGGCCAAATGTAAGTACAATTCTCTTCCATAATGATTTGATTGATTGAAACATCCCCTCCTCTAAGTTTTAATCAGATTTTGTAACCATCTGTTTAAAAAAATAATCGAAAAATAAATTAAAGGTAAAGGGAAATTATGATGGAAAAATTATTCACCTTAATCTCCACCCTCTCTATGCTAATAGTCCCCCTTTAATATCAAGTTTAAAGCACAGTTGATTGAATGTAAATTATGGACTAACCTTCATGATACATTTCCATCATATAGACATGTGACAAATCAAAATCTGGATACCTGGCTGGAGCGGAGCTTGAACATTTCTATGATCTGTTGACCCATCGGGAGGAAATCGACGTCATCTACGGAGAGTACGCCAAAACCACAGGCTTCATGAGTCCTGAAAACCTTGTGGAATTCCTGATGAAAGAACAGAGAGAGAAAGCAACACTGGCAGACGCACACAAGATTATTGAGAAGCACGAGCCAGATGAAAATGGTCAGTACCCTATTTAAAATCACAGGTATTTGTTTCAGGTTGTTGCTTCATAGTGTGGTGGAGCAGTGGTTCTCCACCCTGGTCATTCACAATCAAAGCTGCTTGTTTTCTTTAATACAGTACTGGGTTGTTCACAAAGTAGCTGGTACAACTGGAAACCAGCAGGGCTGTTAAACTCATCTCAATGTTTGTTGTATTTTGCATTTGTGTTTTATTTATCACTTTTTATGATTAATGAAAGAATGATGTATAATGATATGTTTCTTGATCATTTTGATGGTTCATTTCTGATATTTATTTTTTTAAGTAAATCAGTACTATGATTTATGGTTGCTGAATGCCACACTACAATAAGTGAGATCCGAACCACAGAGCAAACCACCTTTTCTCCCTCTGTGTATTTGCGATATGAACATCACAGCATCCATCTGTGGCCCAAAACTCAAAACACTCGAAACTTGAGACGCTTGATCATGAGTTATTGCTTTTTGAGTGTGGCCTGGATTAATGCCAGTGTGCCACATTGGTGATTGTAGATTAAACAGACAGGACTTTTCAAAGTGCAGGCAAAACAAAAAGTCATAATGTGTAACTTTCAGTGGGCTGATGCTACCGTGCTACCACAAAAACATTGCTTGAAGAAGTAACTCCTAATGAATGATTTACAACATTAGCAGTTTCCCAGGTCAAACACCATGCAGGGAAGCCAGAAACTAGACCCTTATTATGTTAAGATACAATATAGACTTAAATTAGATGCAGTCTTTTATCTGGATTATTTGGATGTAAGTATTCAATAAGACCAGTTGCCAGAAACCTTCTAAGGGAGACCACTCACACACTTTGTCCATGGATAAATAAATGAAATGAGATGCCCTCGTCTTCTTTCAGTCAAGGATAAGAAGCTGCTGTCCAAAGATGGCTTCCTCATGTACCTGCATCATCCAGATGCCTTGATCCTGAATCCAGATCACAAGGAAGTGTACCAGGACATGAGCCAGCCCCTCAATCACTACTTCATCTCCTCCTCGCACAACACTTACCTCATGGAGGATCAGCTGAAAGGGCCCAGCAGCACAGAGGCTTATGTCAGGTAACAGCCTTCCTACAACCTGTGAGAATATGTCTGCGAAGTCTCAAAACATTTCAGTTGCAATAGCTTCAGTACACTGATAAAATCAATGCAGCCTGCAGACATTTATCAGACCTTTGTTACAACAGATATTCAGACACTAATGCTGGTCGTGACTCTCTCAGGGCTCTGCTGAAGGGCTGTCGCTGTGTGGAACTGGACTGCTGGGACGGATCAGACGATGAGCCCGTGATCTACCACGGCTACACATTCACCTCCAAGATCCTCTTCAAAGACACGATAAAAGCCATCAAGGAGTACGCTTTTAAGGTGTGTTTCACAGTGTAGTGTCCGGTACAATCCTGTGTATTAGGTTTAGCTTCCAGGAAGACTCTCCTGTTTTGTATCTTCTGCCTGGTTATCCTCAGACGTCCGATTACCCCGTGATCCTCTCCTTGGAGAACCACTGCAGTGTGGAGCAGCAGGAAGCTATGGCACGCCACATGAGCACCATCCTGGGCAGTGCGCTCATTACTGCTCCTCTGGGGGACGACATGCCCACAAAATTTCCATCTCCTGAGGTTGGTTTTCACTCTTATCTGTCAGTAGATTTTAATCTTTGTCCTACGATGAAAGACAGCTGTAATGCTACCAGCCACTTGCACCTTTTATGCACTTGTGTGTGCTACAACTTCCAGGAATTAAAGGGGAAGTTCCTGATCAAAGGGAAGAGGTTAAACAAGCTGGAAGCCAGCTTCGCCTCTGAGGCAGCAGCTGCTGATGACGTTGACGTGACGGAGGAGGAAGAGTCAGATGATGATGATGATGAGCAGAAGGAGGAAGAGAAAAGCAAGGTGGGAGTTGCATCAAGGGTGAGTAAATGAATGAATGCAAATATGTGATTTTTACTTAATGTTAGATCCCCTTTAATGTTTAGGAAAAAAAGAAGCTGAAACTAGCGAAAGAGCTGTCGGACATGGTGATCTACTGTAAGAGTGTCCACTTCCATGGTTTTGAAGATGCCAGGAAGAACCTGAGCTTCTACGAGATGTCGTCCTTCAAGGAGGGAAAGGCCATGACGCTATCAGAGGAGTCAGGTGAGGAAGACCTCAGGCTGAACTTCCTGATGGGTTTTAATCATGGCTCAAGTTCATATGTGTTTCTTTCATGGCAGTTTCCCACCATACTTTGATATATCCTGTTATCTCTAAATGTACTTGAGAAAGAGACACTGATAAATAGTTGTTCCAGTTATGATGGAGAGGCTGTACACTCAACTGACCCTCTCTCTCCTGTGTGATGACAGAAAACCAGAAACTTCATTTCAATTCAGTAAATGGCTCGATGTATTTGGTTTTGATGTGCTTTCTACAGCGAATGCCTACATCCGTCATAATGTGGACAAGCTGAGCCGCATCTATCCAGCAGGCTCCAGGACCAACTCATCCAACTACAACCCAGTGCCCTTGTGGAACACCGGCTGCCAAATCGGTACCTGTCAACACAACCTAGTCTGATAGTACAGCAGATAATATAGCATGAAGGGAGAGCACTTAAGTTGAACTGATGAGAAACACTTAATAGATCACTGTCTTCAATCATTTTGACAATTCCCTTCCAGTGGCTCTAAACTTCCAGACAACCTGCAACGAAATGGATGTGAACCAGGGAAAATTCCTGGTCAATGGGAAGAGTGGCTACATCCTGAAACCACCCTACATGAGGGACACAGCCACAGAGTTTGACCCCATCACTCTGACCCGAGGAGAATGGCTCAAGCACAAGACCCTCCATGTTATGGTGAGGACTGTGAACACACACACACACTGGCAGTAGTCCAAAGCATTTGCTCCAGTGCCTTGTTCAAAGTCCTGTACTTCAGAAAAGACTTCATATTGTGATGGATCTCTTTTATCTGATACAATGCATCCCTACCTGTCACCAGATTATATCAGCTCAGCAGCTTCCCAAAGTGAACAAGAAGAAGTCCTCCATAGTGGACCCGCTGGTTAAAGTGGAGCTGTATGGAGTGCCGGCTGATGTTGCTGAAAAAGAAACCAGTCATATTGAAAACAATGGTACCTTTCCATTCAACACAATATACATGTTTATACTGTGTTTCAATTTACAATTTAATTCAATTTACCAATTGACTTAAGGATGGTAGAAACGGTCTCTACTAATAAATCAGTATACATTGCAGCCACATCACAGTTAGCATTTAGAGGCAGTTTTAAGACCCTTGCTTCTTGTTTACTGGTGAAAAGTTCAGCTCTGCGTACACTATTTGTCAATCAACAAACTAAACCATCTCCGCAAACAACCAATGTATTCACTGGATTTGACTAGTAACTGGAGGACACTATTGAACTTTGACTGAACTCCCCCAAGTCTATGGTTAACACAAATTACCAGTCCAACAGGAGCAGGCTATAGTATTAAAAGCTGAGTTATCAGTAATGCTAGCACTAGCTAACGAGCTTGGTTAGCAAGCCGCATACACAACACACAGTGAATGGTCAACAAGGCCTTGCTCTGGCAAGTGAGTGGCAGGTGTCAATCACATAGTAGCTATTGTATCCTGATTTGTTGTCTTTTTTCCCTCTAAATCGAAACCTGAAACATAAATGAAAAATAATGTTCATTGTATTGAAACTATTGAAAATAGCAACTGAGAACATCAAATTATTATAAAAATGATGTTAAAATGCAAATTTTCAAATAGACTTCAATACAACCAGTGGAGTCACCCCCTGATGGTCATCAGATAGAATACAGTTTTAAGGCACTTCTGCATTGACTTCATTTTCTTTTAACAGTCTATGATTTCTCCCCATAATTTTTCTTTCTTTCTAGGTTTTAACCCTTCGTGGAATGCAAACCTCCAGTTCGACGTGTATGTGCCAGACCTGGCACTAGTGCGCTTTGTTGTAGAAGACTACGACTCCACGTCTGACAACGAGTTTGTTGGACAGTACACGCTTCCATTCAACAGCTTAAAAATGGGTGAGTTCAGCAACTGGCTGTGGCAATTGCTGTATTTGTCAGCAAACATCAATCAACCCCTTATTCCTCACTTTTGATTTAATGTTTTCACACTTCATAAATGAACAGACAGGGACTCTCCCTCTCCCTGGTCAAGCTTAGAGAACTCAGTTAACACACTCTTCATACTGTCACACTCTTTATACTGTACTTCCATCACTGACTGTGACCTCTTTGTGCTCCCACACAGGCTACAGACATGTGCCTCTGCACAATAAGAATGGAGACCGCCTCCCCTCAGCTGGACTCTTTGTACACATCATGGTCCTCGATGCTGAGTGAGACGTCACTGACAGGCACGTGCCTCTTCAGGACACCAGGACCTACATTACACCTCCATGCCTGAGTTGTTTTTAATTATTCTATTCTTTTTTTTTTTTTTGCTCTCTAGTTTTAGGTTATGATTAACTTATTGGCTTCAGACCACAAGTTTGAACAGCTACTGTTAAAGTTAAAGACTACATTCTTTTTAAGGGACTGAACAGTGCCAGTTAACACTAAACTTTTGCAACTGGAGGTGAGTGCAGGTGTGCATAATACTCCAGAAGAATGGCATTATGCAAACTCTTTTAATTGGTTAGTATGAGTTGCAATAGTGTTATACCATGTTCAGTTGGCATTGGATTTTCTTCAGAAAGAAGAAGCTTGTGTCCCTCATTTCTGGTCATTTAATGTATTTTCTATTTAAAGCCTTTTATTCAGATGACCATTTTATGAATTCTGAAGAAACAGAAGCCAACATAAAAAGTATGCTTTGTCTTCATCAGTAATTTTACTCATCAAGTATGGTCATTTTTCATGTAACATCTTGAATTCTTCTTTATCTTTTTATAAATCAAGATGAAGATTTAAAAAACAAACGGAAACACAAACACCTGTCTCAGTCCTTTTTTCCAGCGCTATAAATAAAATAGTGTTTGTACGTGGAAAAACTTTGCACCTGTAGTCACACAACACTGATAAGCCTTACTAATAATCTTCACACCCAGTTGTATCGAGTGGAAAAGTACAGTTGTATAGTACTAACCCAGCTGCTCCCTAATTATGACAATAACCAACCTTGCAGCTCAACAGCAGTCTGCAGCACATGCAACAGGAAACCCCTTTTTTACATGCAAACACCAAAGGAAGGAAACCTGTTTGAGGATGGGCTACTTGAGCCCTTCCACAGAATAAAATCATAACCTAATGAACTTTGGATAGACACACCCTTGGTACACAGAGCGTCAGTCAAGGGGTCAGGAAGGAGACACATATCAATGCAGAGCTCATTAGCTTACTGCTGAACAGCATGAAAAACAATGACGAAATTCACTTCACGTCAAACGTGCTAAAATCGTCTGCAAGTAATATTCTATATAAACAAAGAATCACATGACAAATTTTATGTCTATTTGCCATTGGCCTGCTGACAGGAGACAAGCAACATTTGTCCATAAACATGTGCTTTATTGTGACATATCTATGATGAAATTCATGGTGAAACAAATAACTGTAAAAAAAAAAAAAAAAAAAAAAATAGAGTAACAGAACCCGTAACATTCTCTCATGACTTTGAGTTTCATGTCAGGTACAGAGAAACAGTGGAAACCTCGAGTGATGATCTTTGGCCTTAATTCATGTACCATTATCAGACAATTGGAAAAAAAATAGACATGACAAAATTGTTTGAATGAAGCCTTTTATTATGGAAGGAAAGAAAGAAAAAATGATCCTAAGGATGACAACACACTGCCAACACTCAACGTGAGCCAACAAGAACAAAAAGTGAAGAACCTGATCCGAAAAAAAGAACAGTGACTTGAACTCAAGTGTTGTAGAACTTTGGTGTTAAGTCAATACAAAATGATGAATGTGTGATTTTGAGTGAGGTGATACACAAAAGAAAAAGTTTAAGGGCGCACACACGCACGCACGCACACACGCACACGCACACACACACACACACACACACGTCCCCTAATAGGAAAGACAAGCCCTGACTGAGAATTCTTACCAAAGGCAAGAGAGAGGGACATTACAGATCTGAATGAAAGAGGAACAAAAAGCTGGATACAATGGGTAATATGCAACTTTTCAAACCAAATACTGACACAAGGTAGGTAGAAAAATATCACAATGATACAAACAACATTTTCAGAGAAAGGTAATCATTGAGAAGTTGAGAAGAGTGGACCAAACACTTCTTAGAAACATTGCACTGAAACCATCATCATGGACAGAGCACTCATCCCGACACAAATGCTAATGCAAAAGAAAGAAAATGTTCTAACACGCCTGAAGGAGCAGCAGCCTTTCAACTGGAAAAAATGGTGGAAATTATTAAGTAGTGTAGGTCTTCTTACTATAACATCATGACCCATAAACTGAACAATAAAGCAGATGAGGTTTGCTGGGGAGTAACCCCCCGGATGGCACGACAGAGCTTTTTCATGCTTCATTGCTTCATTTTATTGTTTCACAATGTTAATTCACCTGACCATATATGGTCCACGTATATGGCCGAGCCAGTTTCACACTCCCCACGAAATCACTAATGAGACAATACTAAATTGTGTCGATGTAACCTTGGAATTAATGAAGAAACATTGCTTTGTGCCTCTGCAGGCAGTAAGGCATCAATGCCATGATGAGGTTCTACACAGTCCTTTTGCAGTGGCCCAGTAGTTTCATTCAGAGCTGGCCCCTAAACATGTGGCGGGCTATGTGGATGGGCCAGGACTGAGCACCTATCTGTCGATTGGAAGGCGTTACGCTTTTTTTTTTTTTTTTTAACTTTCTTCCACAACAAAAGCTGGTAACTATGGCAATGTAGTGAAATAAACAAGGTTGTTTGGCTGCTGTTGCTGAAATAGACCAGGCAACATTCAAGTTGTTTCAGTACTTTAAATGTTGGAAAAAAAAAACATTTGACACTCTTATAATTTAAATTGTATTGTAAAATGACTAAATTGCGTGTTATGTCCAGATTTATGGATCAAATAATGTGAAAAATTAATGTCTGAAGGTTCATTCATGAACACTGTAAGCCATTGTGATTACTGGGCCAGCTTTACTGCTAACAAACCCATCCTGTTGCTGCCCTTGTCAAGTGCTCCAGACACCCAAACCAAACACTTGGGATGGAAACCCCCCCCCAAAAAAGGTTTATTGCCATGGTAGCTAATGTTGCAGCATTCGGTTTGCGTGGCTCCACTCAAAAGGTAGGCACTGAGGTGAAGAGCAGTTAAAAAGAGTCTGGAAAGGTAAACAGCACACATCGTCTCCACTGGTTTTACACCAGTGCTGGACGGGGCCAAGCCTTCACTACATGTACACCAGGAGAGAACGCTGCGATTTCAACCTCACCAGACTCAATCTGACACTATCCTATATCTCACTAAAGAAACTAACCTCATGAAAAAATAAAAACATGGCACTCAACCCATTTCACTGTGAGATCCCGGACCATTTGAAAAAACAAAAATGGGATACCATTGCAACTGTGCACAATTCTGGAGAACGATCCTCCCCTCAGGATGGAGCTGCACCTCGTAACAGTGTGCCCAAATAAAAAGTGGCTAAAAGCTAGCCGTCTGATAAGCATGACAAGACAAACAAGGACCTCATAAGATTAAAAACATACAAATGAATTAGACATCTGTCAAAAGAATAAAACCTATAATGCTATACTAAGTAATAATGGTTTAACAGTTACAGATGAATCCCTGTTAAAGATATGAAGCCTGTTAAAAAATAATTTCCTTATTTGGCAAAAAATAAAATGAGTTAATGGGGAGTAATGTGAGAGACAGTAAAACAAATGGCACAATTTTATCTGAGCTTTCAGATCGAAACTATCAAACGCAAATTGCAAAACGTACTCTGTCGCCTAAAACAAATGAACTATTTCTACATATACTGAAAGCAGAAAGAAACAAAGTCACATCTATATGATGGCACAAGCATCCTGGGGGAAAAAGGAGAATAATATGGAGACATTTACCCAGCGCTTGATGATCAAAAAAAACTAAAGCAAAATTTTTGTATAAAGATACTTCTGTGTCCACTTTAAAGCATATTGTGTGTGAAAAGACTGAAGTACTCTGGAAATATGCCATGTACAAAATATCTCCCCATATAAACAACATTCACACAAGGCACTTCATTCAGTAAGAAAAGAGAATCACAGTCCTTTCTTCTACCAGAAACTGCCTGCATAGCAACAATACGAGGACAAAATCTTTTCAGGCTTTTGTGTGGTACCACAAAAGACGGTTCAGACAAGAAGATGGGTTTTTTTGGTTTTAAAATAAGCACTTCACCGAATAGTAAAACTTTGTTGGTTTGAAAATAAAGACCAGAGTTCATTCCTCTTAGCATTTTGTCCCCCATAATACCAACTTAGTACACCCCGTACACTTTCTGGTGTGGTTTTTGTGAGACACAGTGCTCCTGGGATATTAAGTGTTTGTTTTTTTCTGATGGCACGCGGTCACCAGGAGATGAGAGCAGAGACAGGATTAAGGTTTCCACAGTGAGACTCCAAGGCGTCCCCTTGGGGCAGAGACAAGAGGGGCGCATGTGGGAGGATCTGCCTGAGTCTGAGAGATGTGGCTGTAGAAAGGGGTGGAGATCGACAGAGAGGAGGATAGAGAGCACGCTGCGGTGTGTCCTGCTACCTGCTTCTGAGTCTCTGCAGGACTCCGTAAACCTCATCTTCTTTGCTGAGTCCCTCAAAGAAAGGCAGCAGGTCCAAGAGCTCTGTGTCATTCATGTCGTCAAACCAGGACTGGACCGGGACCTGGAGAGATGGGGGAAACCGCCTCCAGTTAGCAACCACCACCATAGTCAATCATGGGAACAGAACCCCAAATAAGATTCTTTTTCAAAAAACAGAAGTAATTTGTTATACCTGAGAATTAAATGTGTGAAATGTGTTTTTCTTTCTTGTCAGAATTATTTTTGAATGTATTACTATTAATTATTATGGAGTAGTGTTGGGAAAGTCCAATATTATTTAAGATAATGAACTGATATTAGGGTATTAGGGTAGTTAACAACAGGAGTCTAACAATGACTCCTTGGTGGCATATTATAACAGAAGTAGCTTCTAGCTGAGTTTTGTTAGTGGTTTAGGAACTCACAGCATTTTCTGGGTGGAAAATGTAAGAGGCGGGGGAATTGTCAACGATGATGACATTGCTGAGCTCTCGTCCCAGCCGGCTGAGGTCTTTGACATAGTTTCCTCTGTGAAAAACGCAAGATTCTCTAAAGAGTCGTGCACGAAACACGCCCCAATGGTCCAGCAGGTCGGCCACAGGGTCTGCATACTGCCCAAGTCGAACAGACACACAAATGTGTTAAAACAAATAGTAGACAGATCCTGAATTTTCCTGCCAACTGCAACAATTTGTATAGTAAATCAATTCCACAGATTTGAAGACATACCGTGAAACATATCTCTGTGGTTAAATGTCCCAACTAGAACACTCAGAGAACAACTTGCGAAACCTAAATGCTATGCTAATATTTCAAAAAAGGAAGCAGAGCAGGTGATCCTTCCCAGCTGTGTTTACCTGACAGGGAAACACTACTCTATATCTCAAAAAGCACCACTGACAGCTGCTTAACTCAGTCTGAGGAATATTTGACACTACAGGAACATCAACCCTCAACGTTGTTATTTCTAACTCTTTAAACTTACCCCACGCCTGTATTGGCTAAAATGCAAAGCAGATGGACAGCAAAGTGTGAAAAGCCAGACAGCAAGAGAGCAGATGTAAAGTACAGACCAGAGCAAGAAAATAGAACAGTCTTCATAGTGTGGGCACCTAAACGCACCTTGGCAAGACTGGCTGTAAACAGCACACATTCAAAGAGCTCTCCCATCTTTTGTAGAAACTCATCCACGTGGGGTCGTTTCAGCACATACACCTGCAAGACACACAGAAGGCTTTAGGCCAGATTACAGAGAAACAACACACACTGTGTAGGAGCAGTGTTACAAATATCCACAGAGGCATTTATAGCTGTATTGACTGTAACAGGTTAAGACTGTAATAAATTTAAATGACAGCTAGAGAAAAAAACAACACAAAACAACATTACACAAAGTAACCACCATCTTCAAACTGCATCATTATCGCTCAGTCATATACAGTCTATATGTCATCCACTCTTTTGTCCCCGCACGGGTCCAGCAGCTGCCACCCAGTGCAAGTAATCATGAATAGGCCAACCAGGATACACACAGCCTATCCTGGATTACTTGAACTGGATCACAGCCATTCTCTTCACCATCTTCCCAAAGGAACACATTGACGCTCTTGCCCGTTGTAAAAAGGTAACCTTAATCAGAAATGTTTTTCAGTTGTGTGTACAGTACCTGATGAACAGTACCGTCGATCTCCACCGGAACAATAAAATCAGCATTGCTGATAGGCTGCAAGAGGAAACACAACATCGGAGTATGTTAGTTGCGGGATTATTTTTTTCAAAATGGTTGGTGTAACACCACAACTGACCAGCAGAGGTCCGCCCAGTAACACTAAAACTGTGCGATTCACAGATTGTCAGGAAGAGTCTAACAGCAGACTGTGGTCGTCCTCGCTCAGGAACTGGACGAGGGCGTGTAAACAGGAAAAGGGGCAGAAAGATGTCTACACAGAACATATTCTGGAGTGTATCGGTCGCCCGGGGTTACTGTTGTTGAACTTCAGACAACTTTTTACACGTAACAATGCTTGTTAAAGCTTAAGAAGAAATTGCATTAACGAGCTTGTTGACATCATCAGTCGGCCCTCAGTCTTTCCTATCATGGTCCTGCTTTTACTCTAAAGGCACAATCAAGACTGTAATATTGCCCTTGTTCTTACTACAAGCACATGCTCTGCCACCTGCTCCTCTCCTGGCCTTGTTTGCATAGTGACCTTAATGGATTTAACGCAACTTTAACTTCCTGCATGTTATTGGCTGAGCTCTGACACAGATAATTTCAGTGGTGTCGGTAAACATTCAACTAGAATACACTTTATGTTTTCAGGGCAGTGAAACTAAGATCTAGCCTCTTCTTACCTTAAATGAGCTGTGGACAAGTGTCTCATCCAAGTCAATCACCACACACTTTTTGCCATAGTCAGATATTTTCATTTCTGGTAGGAGGTATTTGGCTGGTGGCTGCAGGGAGGACAATGCAGATAATCAGATATATGAACTGACAGTGATTATGTTGGAGAGAAGGATAAGAGCTTGATACCAGGCATATACTTTGCAAAAAAAGGCATCTCCATGTGTAACAATGAAGCTGAGATAAAGCCATGTCTTAAATGATGCAATTAATGGACCCATAGGTTCAAAATGACACCCTATTGGATCCTTCATCACCAGACATTCTCCTGCTACAGCCGCCCACAAAGTAATGCCATCTTCAATCCCCTTAGATTTTTAAAGTATCTGTGGAGATTAAATAAAGCTTTAAACATTCTCACAGACAACAGCCATGAAACGATTAGCTGATGCAGTTGCTGATGTGGTCGAGCATTCTTTGTTTCACTGAAATCACTCAAACACTTTAAAATGCCAATTAACTCCAAATTCAAGTGTGGCCATGATAGGACGAAGTTATGTGGGAATTATGTCTCCATGCAGGAACAGTACAACTGAAAAATCCATTCACATTTGATGGGTCTGAGGAGCTCAGCTGGATAGTCAGTGATGGATGACTTGGCTGGTATGTTGGCCGGACCAATATATACCCAGATCACATCTAGTTTCTTCCTTCAGTGAAAGGATCAGTTAACTTTAGCCCTTAGCTGAAGGTGAAGACCTAAAGACTAGGAGCTGCTGTGGAGCTTAACTCTCGCTAACATTATTCCATCGCATGGATAAGTAGCACAATAAATGGATTTACTTCTTGTGGGGAAGCTCCTGAGATGATTAATGCAAACAGTTTCACACTTAACTTGTTAGGAAGTTAGTGTCACAGTATTTCTGGAAGCATACAAACCACAAAGTGTCACTCATGCAGGTCAGGCACCGAGGCACCATTTAAACCCATAGGTGCATGTACATCTTCTGTGCAGCCAAGTGCTACGACTGGCTGAAAGCGAACCGCAGTACGGTAGCAGAGCTAAAGCCCTCTGAGGAGCGTTGAAGCCCACACAGACAGGATGTGCCAGTACCAGCCCACTCAGCCTGCATGCACAGGAAAAGAAAAAAGGCAATACATACACTAGGGACAGGGATGACCTCGACCTGGTCACACTACAACACAGGAGAGATAGACACACATACAAAATAGGGTGAGGGGTAAGAAGGAGAACAAAAGAAAAACAGAGACAAAAAACACACACACAAAGGGTCCACAGATATAAAGACAAAAACAAAAAGAGAAAACACTATTCACAAAAACTGACAATTTGCAACAGATAAAAACACCTCAACACATTTGCAAACGGGAGTATTCCTGTTACAGTCCAAAAATAGGACATTTAACTTGTAGTGGCGCAGCAGTTCACCTTGGGAGGAGATCCGTTCTCCTCAACAGGTGGAGGCAGGGAGCTGGTGTTGGTGTTGGCGGCTGGTGGCTCCACATTGTAGTTGCGGAAGCAGCAGAAGAATGTGCTGAAGATGCTCCGGCTCCTCTGCTTCTTTAAGCTGCTGTTCGACTGGGAAGCTGTCAAAACAACAGGAGGGGGCGGGGGAGTGAAAAGTGGATATGCTAATCAACGTTCTGTAGTAAAAGTGAACCAGGCTTGAAGTTGGGAAGCATTTACGTTTGGCTACTTGCATGCCGAACTGTGGATGCTGCTCAAATTACTGGGAACAAACCGTTATGGGTTCATCGTGATTCTGCTACTGACCACAGTGGTGCGAGCGCCATTGAATCGCGACAAAAGGTGAGACCTTGACAGTGCGATTAAGTGGCATTAGTGTTGGTTTTGTTGACCAGGCCTGGCAGACGCACCGATCAGAAAATAACTTAGCTGGCCGGATGACTTCATCAGTCATAGCGACAGTTCAGAGCGCATTCTGCTCTGATTGCAAATCGCCTCTCATTCCTGGACTACGGAGCAGGGCCTAAATCAGACGCTGCGCTTTTATTAATAGTGACAAGTTGGAAGCCGCACACTCCTCCCCGCTCCCTTTTGCCCCGCTGTGGCTCCTGCCACCCGATTGGCCCAGGGGTCTCCATTTTGAACGCTGGCTTACGTTTCCCTCCCATGTTTCAGCTGGCAGGTGAGTGACTGAAGCAGCCTGGACATGCACAAGAGGCGAGGGGAGGGAGGAGGCGGGAGGCCCTCAGACCCCGCAGAGTCTATACAAGGCTGCATTCCTCTCCACCCATCAGCCCCCCCACACCCCCTGCTCACCCCCTCAGCTCACACAACCAGAATGCTTTTGCAACTGAAGACCACTGAGGAGCAAATAGCATTATATCATATCTTTTGGCATACTGATATTATGCCACTTTGTTCTCCGGACTCTAACAAACACCAACCAGACATTTGTTGAAGGAAAGACTGTACCTGAGGAAAATATACCAGCGTATTAAAACCAATCTAGTTCACTGAATCACTTAAGAGCAGCACGATTCGGACAAGTCTCGCAAATAACAGAATTATTCTTACATCACTCCAGCTTTGTTGAGCGTTCTACCAACAAAACATTCCTACGAGGACACGACAGCAGCTGGAGCCTCCTATCATGTCACGCAAGGGCATAATGTGGATTCACCACACCATGTGTTTTCAGAATAATACTCCAACTCTATATTCCACCACATCAACTTCTCGTAAGAGTGGTATCAACCACTGGCAGATACATGAAACACTGCGCGCAATCGCTCTGTCATTTCCTTCTATCGCTGGCTTCCCGTTACATTAATTGCTGCCTTTCGAGTGAGGGCATGCTGTGCTGGGTATTTAGACGACATCTTATCAGTGACGCAAGCTCCTTCACCCCAAGACAAGTTAAGGACCATATGCATACATCAATAACATTCCATGACTATTTTAAGAAACTTAAAAGTGTGAACACATGGAATTGCTTAATGAAGTAGAATAATGTGACTAGTCACATTATCTCTCCCCATCTCTCCCAATCACATTTTTTGTTACATTACTGTTCATCTTATTGCAATATCTAACAAAAACATTGTGCAGAAATTACGTGCAAAAAAACAACAACTTATAAACAATAACAATTTTTATCTGGTGACACAATTCTGAATTTTCCATCCGCAAAAAGCAAAATACCAGCTACTGCCGAGTATAAAGGTCACCGTCTGACCTATTCCACTGAAAAGTTCCAAACTTTTACACAACACAGGAGCAACCACCAAATACCAACATAATAAACTGATTGAGATTTTTTAGAGATATGACCAGGGAATGAAATTAAACAAAGCTTTCTTTCACAAATTCTTAAATAACTCCAAAGAAAGATTAACTGAACTGTTCTCTACAGTCTCTAGCTTTAGTTAGACAGCAATACAGTGAAATGATCATATCTGCCACAGTAAGCTTGGTTTGTATCTAAAAATAACCTAATTGGCAGGTTTTAAAAAAATCTCATTTTTTTCATTCAATGAGATTTGGTCTCTTCATTACAGCTCTGTATTGCTGTAAAACTGGGACAGTCGGGCAGTCGTCGGCTTCCTGTGACTCATCACTACAACTGGCTGCTGTATTTATTTCCTGCACAAAAGACTCTCAGAAAAACTCCCAGGACTACTGAGTCATGTATGGAGCGGAACTGGGCCTCAAACACATCACTCACCTGGAGTGGTGGGAGGGTAGCAATTCACAAATGAGAGGGTAGGGTACACTCATTAAATGACCAAAGCTGCAAGTAAAGGTTTGGAACATTTATTCGTATCCTTCCTGCCACATGTTCCAAGGTTTCATTAAAAAACAAAAATCAATAAATATATTTATTCTTCTGACTCACAGTCAAATAAGATAATAAAGGAAAGATTCAATGGCATTCATGTATTTCTTCATGTCTTACAAAAGGGTTTACCTGGGCTGCGCCATTCAACAATGAAAGCAGTCATATCACATCCATCCAGGATCAGTAGCATACAGCTGTTGTTTTTTGATGCAGTGGCATTGGATCCGTACTCAGTAACAGTATCAGCTGAAGCACACATTCAGTATCAGACTGAGAATCGGTATTGGGAAGAGGAAAAAGGTATCGGAACCTCTCCATTGTTAAAGGTCTATGATTACGGAAAAATCTTATCAGAGTACACAGGGCAACAGTTGTTGCCAAATGCAGGAGTGCGAGCAACTGCTTCTACCTGAAAACACAACAAAGTTTCAGGAGTTTTTGCAAATGCACTCTGGCTGCAACACAAGCGTAGTTCTGCAGTGTGATGAACTCGAAACGCAAAAATGAAAACTCCACACTGAAAGGCCACGCCTGGCCCATGGATTCAGCTACCCACTCAACTGCTACACAACCCTGTTCATCACAATCAGAAGTGCAACAAGCCTTTTAAAAATACAACGTGTTAAGCATAAAGCTACAGCAATATTTTATTTTACATATAATGTTCATTGTAATTAGGGAAAGAGAAGGCCACATTGGCAAATCAGATATTTCAATAAAACATCTACATGAAGAGGTTTATGAGGCAGACTGTTTTTGTCTGACTGAAATTACAGTGGCTGTCATTCAGCAGCTGCAGTGCTCAATGCAAGCGACCACACATAAAACAATCTTCAGAAATGTTTGGGATTCCAAGAGTGGAGAAGAGTATTTATCAAAAGGGTAAATGGATCATGTAAGAGCCCCCCCCTTCATCTCACTGTTGCATTAAAGGTCCTAGTTCAACAGTTTCAGTAGAGTGGTTGACTTTAAATAGTTGAACGCCGCTTTCATCAACACTATCCAAAATCCCAAATGGAAAACAGACCCACTAAGCCCACAGCCTCAACAATCTTCTTTTGAAGGTTTTTTTAAAACTTTTTTCCCCAAACTAAAGCCTAGTATGAGTACAAGAATGAAGAAAATTATCATTGTCATCTTTGCACGTAGTTATACTTGGCCTCGAGGTCAGTGGTGCCCTGGCCAACAGGGCAGCGTGTCTATATTTAGGCTGCTGCTTGGCAGCCAAGCCAGTGTGAAAAGCAGGCACATGTCGTAAGACAGCCAGTAAAGGAACACTGAGAGCAAAGGTGGTGGGTTTTTGTCCAGACAGTTTGGAGCCTGTTCAAGCAACGGAGGCCTACCTGTTAAATTCCTCTAGGACAGCTACTGGGATGGGCTGCAAGCTGTATGATTTGCGATAGATAAGGTACAGTCAAATCACTGTGGCTGTGTATCAAACTCGAGGAGTAAAGCTTAGAATCCCACTGTATACTGTGAGACAGTGTGGATAGAAATAGTAATCCTGTTAAAGTGTTATATATAGAATACTGGATCTTTCTAAAATCCTGCTCATAATCACAGCCCATGATTACGCCTATCTCGCTCAAACCATGCTGTTTTCAAAATTTCAAAAAAACAAATGGAAGAAAGGACATGGCCATACAATTCATATAACAAGGGTAATATTTGACTTAGCCCCAAGGGGAGGAATTCTGTATGACTCATTATTAAGAGAAAATGGAAGAGGTAGGAAACATTGCTGCTCTACTTCGTCCTTCGCAGAGCAGGACTTAGGAACCAACAGATATGATTTTCATGCAACTCGTCTGTTGGTAGACAATTTGAGATCATATGAAATTGACACCAAGTATTCAATTTACTGGACTACACAAAGAGGCATATTGTCTCTGATTGAGGTGTGCTAACTTGTTATTATGAAATAAAACATTTTTGAATCACTTATTGATATTTGGCCTAGATTTGGCATAAAAATGTCAATCTTTCAATCAACCATTTAGTCTATGACAAATACACATCACAAGCCTGACATGATGCCTCATATTTGCTGAAATTGTCTGACCAACACCCTAAGGACCAAAGGCAAAAACAATTCTACTTTTTTGAAGCCATGACTCATACTCTCATGCATTTTCACTGGAAAAGTGGATTAAATCACTAGCATGAACTTTCCTATCAACTACCCATTTAGCTGACTAATCATTTTAACACTAATCATACCAAGCAACTCCAAATGAGTTCCTCACTTTTTCCCTGCACAATAATGCAATTCCTAAGTAAAAAAGCCCTTGAGACACAACATGAGACCTTTAATGCAAGCTAACTCATTGATATTTTTACTGTTTGTAAGGTGTGTATGACTGCAGTGGAATTTGTATGGTATTCTCCCATAACTCCCACATACCTGCAATGATAATCTCTCATGACACCCACATATGTTGATGTCACACATAATCCATAGTACTTGCCGAGGGATACTTTTGTACCCTCAGAGGAGAATGCATTGTTATGCTTGAAAGACTTAAGTTCTCACATTACTAATGGACTGAAAAGTGAGGTTAGAGATCTGATACTGATACGCATCCCATGGGTCTGGGTGACCCGGAAAGCGTCAGAGCAGCCAAAGGAATGGGAATTAATGAACATTAGCTGCTGTGGTCTTGAAGGAGAGATTTGACCTCCACTTCAGATCATGCTCAAGTGTGAGCGGAGAAATAAATAGAGAGCAATGACAGATGGAGTGTAAGTAAAAATGAAGGCACGCACCACTGTTTGACCCTGACATCCACATGTATGTGGATGATTACGAGCTAAAACTCAAAATAAGGATTGTACCACAGAGATAGAGCACCTTAAAGCACCTTAGCTGGCGAATAAAACAAAATATCCTATAGCATCTTACAGCGTCACTGTTAACAACGCTGCCGAAAGCAAATAAACTAGTAGAGATGCAAATCTGTCAATTCATACAAGATGACTGTTGATAAGTTTACCACATCAAAGATTTACGTCAGAAGTGAATTGCATTATTACATTAATGAAAACATAGTTTTCCCGTGTCCGCATACTTGTTTTGCTCCAAAGAACACGTTGCTACCGCTCAGACCAAACCACGTTCAACTTTTTTAGCTTCTGGTGGTCGTGATTCATACAGTGAATCACCTGTCAAATCATTTAGTCCAGTTATGTACACAAACCACAAAACGCAAAATCTTACATGCACATATTTAGAAAGGACAACTTTGGATTACAGGGTTTGGTGCGGACAGCTACTGTCTGACAACAAATGTGTTCATGTTATTTCAGCCAACGTTAACTGAATAAATCCACACGTCCTTACACTGAAGCGCTCTCCATACTGAGGCGCTGCTAACAAATGTTAAGCTAGTTCGATAACTTATTCGGGCCTCTGATATACTTGTTGCTTACTGAGAGTTTGTTGAATAATGTTATTTCTTGCTTCCAGGATTTTGTACGACAATCAAAAAACAGGCAACCGGTGTCTGCAACTACTAGAGAGGCTAACAAGCGCGAGCTAAACGCTAACGTCAGTCGTGAAAAGTAGTTAGCCAGCCAGCATTAGTTATCTACCCTTTTTCTGAATCCCCCTTACCTTTTTCCTGGTTAAAGGATATTATTTCCTCCTCCTTCGGGTTGGAGACTTGGGTTATTATGGACATGTGGTCCATTTAGGCGGGTGGTTATTCCTGTTTGTTTCCCACAATGTTATTCGTACTAGCGCGCCTGCTTCGTTTGCCAGCTATTGATAGCTAGCCGTTTAAGATGCGGATGACCAGCTAGCCCACAAAGCCAGGCAACCGTCCGTGGCGAAATACTGGGGCAGCGGGGGTAGCCAGTCAGCTAGCACGGTGGTGAATGGAAGCCAGTGAAAGCCTGTCATTTATGGCTCTCCGCAAAATATCACCGCTGCACACAAGTATTTTGTGGACAACACCGACAGCATTTGTGGCTAAAATAAACAAACAAAAACAAGCGACGTTGAATTGCTAACTAGCTGAAGTTAGCAAGTAGCCTGAGTTAGCAAGTTAGCTGTGGAGCTCCGGTCATCCAAAATGTGAGGCCGTGTCTGGAACAGCGTTGAAAACCCTAGGAAGCTCGTCGAAGAATTTTTCTTGTCCAAAAACATGTATCAAGCGCGAAGTTGTTCAGCGATAAAGTTAGCTAACACGTCTAGGCATACAGTTCATATCTGTTGGCCCTACATTCCCTGTGCAACATGGAGGCTTTATGTATTTTGAGTTGCATCTGAAGCGGGGGCACCCCGAGTGGGAGGGGGCGGTTTGTTTCTGTGATGGATTCTCTCAGGCAGGCAGCACAAAGTCGCCCGCACTACATTGCTCAGCCCATGCAGCTGACTGGACGCGGCTTTCTCCAGCTTCTTTTGCTCTGTAATTAATGTGGGTAGCACCCAACAAATCACATATCTTTCTTATTAGCACAAAAATAATCAATTCGTGTATAATACACGTTGTATAACTGTATATATGGTGGAATCCAGGTATGACTTTAACATGTTCGCGGACGAACAACACCTTGTTCAACAATCCAAGCAAATACTTCATATTAATTCAAAACCCCTGGTACGTGCTCTGTCTCCGTTGGTTGGCATACAATTTTTAAAGAGTCGAGAGCGCCACCTAGTGTCCATATTGTAAAATGCTTCCAGGATATCCTGCATCCTGATAATACAGTAGTACGCCACCTGCATTTGTATTCAGCCACATCATTTGCCTTGTGTGTGTGTGTGTGTGTGTGTGTGTGTGTGTGTGTGTGTGTGTGTGGTAGCGTCACACAGGCTCGTCCAGGGGGTGTATTTTGTCATAGACAACCAGTTAAGGGAAACACAGATTGAAAACTACGTAAAATCACCACATTCCCGAGATGTTCAATGACTATATAAGTTAGCACAATTCTTATACTACAGATAATGCAAGAGGTAAAACTGCAACATTAAAACACAAAGGTACTTGCAGCAGTGCTTTGAATTGTAAACTCGAAGTTATATTTTATTTAATAGCTTTCTGTAATATTCACATTGTCCGGTGCACCAGGTAGGATGCTGCAACTGACGGATGCACTTGCTGTCTTCCTCATTTTTAACCATTCTCCCACAGTGTTTTTGGTCTGATGGGCTGTGGACCACCCCTCACTGCGGTGCAGTAGTGAAAGATAAATATATCCCCCCTCCTCCCCTCCCCTCCTCCTCCTCCTCCTTTCGTTGAGTCCGCAACATCCTGACTGGCCGAGGCTGGCGATCGCAGGCAGCGGCAGCGGCAAGCCCCCCACAAGACGGATGAATTAGAAAACCTGGTGTAGCCACCGCCACCCCCTTTTCTCTTATTTATTGTCTGTATTGAAGAGTCGGGCTGTAAACACCGCTGCCCTCTTTTGACAGTGTGAAGCGGATACAAGGTTAGTAAACCCAAGTCTCTTTTTGTGCATAGGGTTAAGTATTAGTGTAACAATGCAAAAAAGCCTGTGTTTTCGGCTCTGTGTGCATGGAGCAGTCAAACGGTGAACCTGGATTTGTATGCAGGACGCTTTGCTGAGGTCCATGACTACATCTTGGCATGGGAAGGACTTGTTAGTTCAACTTCAACTCAGTGCGCGGCACACACACACACACACACACACACACACACACAGCTAGCTACAGTTACTTACAGTAACTGCGTTATTTTCCAAAGGAACGTAACTGTCTATTTGTTTTCTTACACCGATGCACCATTCTTGGTCATTCCAATCAGTGCTAATTATTGTGTGAAGTGAACCCCTGCGCCTCTACAGATCACATAGCACTGCAGCTGCCCTGCTGCACAACACACCAACTGCAAGAGCTATAATAGGAAGGAGAGGTAGGGTTGCGCAGCTGACGGTGCTGATTCCGAGGAGCCAGAGCCCTGCAGTCCTATTTAAGTCACTGGCCTGTCGATCTTAGAGGCTTATTAGTAAAATGTCACTTCGTTAAAACACCTATGTCTGTATCTGACATGAAACACCTGTGCCGGTGTGTGTTAACACGAGGTGTATTGTATTTAGTCACCATAATGCTTTTAAGAAAATAAATGTATTATGCTGTTTTTCCACTGGGCTATAATGTAAATATTACTGTCAAGAGAATTTATATGAATGGTGCTGTTGACAAAACAGAACAATCCATGGTAATAAAACTGTGCATATACAGGTTTCAAAACCCTTTGTGCCCTGTCTTCTTATTAGGCACATTCATTAAATGTTAAGTCCACACAGTATTTTCAAGGCTGTCGCTTTCATACTGATCCTTTGGGCTTAACTAAAACCTACCTTCTTTCACAATAACAAATGGCATCAGAAAAACACTGGTACAATAAACTTTGGTATATCCTTGGTATACATTTTTAAACTGCGCTCTTGCCAACTTTCAATCTGTCTATTCCTACTCAAACTATATGCCTTCAGGGTCTAATATTGTGTGGCTGATTGCTTTTCACCCCTCTAGGCTCCCTGTCTGTAGATTCACCATGGGGATCAAGGCTGCCCTCCCCAGATATGAGCTGTATCTCTACACAGCTGTACTCGCCGTGGCTTTGATATGGGCAGGCAGTTGGATATTTGAAGCTTCAAGTGGTGAGTGGATATATGTCCAAAGCACATACACAATTTCAGTGTAACTTAAAAAGGAAATAATAATAACACAATGCAAGAGGTTTACTGAAGTTCACTGACACACATTCAAGTTTATTGATTGTAGAACAAATGGACACTGCCCCAGAGCCGTGAGAGAGTCAACACTTTCAATTTAAAAATGTCACTGAAAAATCCCATTTAAAAAAATATATATTGTTAAAATCTGTATTTAAAAATTAAATCTCTACTTTAAACAATCCTAATTCACTGGAAGCTATGTTGGACAAAGTTCTATAGCAGATTAAAAGGGACCTCTCTCCCCTTAGGAATTCCTGCATGTTCCTATTAATATGAAGACAAATTAAAAATGGTCCAATTACTTTCTAATTATTTTTGTCTCATGGAGATATTCTAGTTTGAGAATCAGTTACTTTGAGCCAGCTCATCCTTTTATCCTGAAATAATGCCAAATGTTAGCATGTATTCAGACTCTAAAGTGCTAAAACTAGCCTGTTCACACACACTGATCTGAAAGGACTCAGTGTAATCTGGTGAATGGTACGGTCTGCCACAGTCTGTACAGTCAGATTGGCCAGGGCAGAGTCGTCAGTCGACAATCTTTCCTGATTCCTTTTCTTTAGTATTTACTGTCTGTATCTTGACATGGACATTTATGGCCATCTGTGGGAATTTGTACTACCCAGGTCTGCATGCTACAGTAGCACTGTATACTGGTAATAGAAGTCTGGCTGTGCTCCTGGAAGTAAGAGGCTTTCCCTGACTGACCTTCACATTTTGATATCCATTTCATGGCCATTAGTGTAATCAGGCAAAGCTGGAGAAGCTGCTGTGGGGCTGTGTGCCAGTCACATTTGTTGCTGTGCACTGAATGTCTCAACAGCATTGTCATGATGCAGGTTATTATCACGCTTATGTTTTCTTCTTATTGTTATTTTGCCTTTTTTGTTTAGGTTATGCACTGAACTAATCTCTTACAACCAGATTATGATTGTATAAGGAAAATGTCGGTTTCAAAAATAGAGAGCTTTGCAACGAGTACATTATGTAATATTTGATATTATCAAATCCTGAATGTGCTCTCTCACACCTCAGATTCTCTGTGAATAATCCGACAATTACACCAAAGCTGTTCAAATTTTGAATCCGACAGGACCTTTTTCTCAGGAAGATTATTTTTATTAAAGCATAGTGTTCACATGCCGTAAAATAAAAAGCTAATGTCTTTTTTTTAGCAATCCTCAGCCCTGAAGGTTCACCATATACTACAGTGATTTGAATTCTCAATGTTTTCTTGGTTAATTTATAAACACTAAACATTGCCAATGCACACTACCTTACATGTTGTTGCCTGCACAACATTCATTTTTGTTCTGTGTTTAGAGAATGTAAACAGAAAGTCCTTCAAAGAAAGTGTGAAACCAGGATGGCATTACTTTGGCAGGAAAATGGTAAGTTACTCATATACACTATAATCCCTATAGGTGTCACATTGTCTTCTGTAACAAGACTTACTGGTGCAAAATGTCAAAAGAGGGTGCTTGTCATGTGCCAGTAATGCATCTTCCTTTTCTACAGGATGTTGCGGACTTCGAATGGATGATGTGGTTCACTACATTCCGCAATCATATCCTGTTTGCTCTCATCGGTCACGTGATCTTTGCCAAGATATTCAGCTTGATAGCTCCAAAGGTGCGTGCATGTGTGTGTTGTAGAGACAGAAAAATATAGTGTGAATGTCCCGCAGGTAGTGTAGCATTCTGACTGCATAAGATATAATTGCATGTCTCTTTTGTATATATGTGTATGTATAGTGTGTTTGTATGTTTGTTTGTACTTGTGAATGAACCCAGGCTTTGCTCCGATCTATTCCATATGCCACCAACATATACCTGGGCATTACAAGTGATTCATTTCAGTTAAATTAAGTGCAATTCTATTCCTTTCAAGTAAACAACAACAAAAATAATGAATAAATGATTCACTTGATGCATGAGCATGAGTTGCATTCTGTCAGACTGTGATGTTCTTTTTTGATTCTTTCCTGTGAATATTTTTTGACATATTTAAAACAGTAATTATGTTTTAAACATGTTTTCTGTCTTGTTTCATGCTTACAATGAAGATTGGTATAGATGGATGTAAGGTAACATTAATAAACTTGTGCATTTTGTAACATTTGTCATGTCTTTCATTTAGACTATTAATACCCGGACAGTTTGTTTGTTTCCACCACCACCAACCCCCCACAATTTAATCTTTGCACCCTAAATATATCCATTGTTGTGGATACAACAGTGTTATTGTACTAACACCACTGTTCATGTGTGCTGCATTGAATTAAGAATAGTTCTTACATCACACTGATGCTGGCCCCTCTTTACCCACAGCACAGATCCTTGATCTTTGGCGTGTACGGTGGTTTGGCAGTCCTGGTCACAATGGGCTGGACCTTCATGGCTCTGGTTCTCTCTCACTGCTTCATACTCTACAGCGTTGCTCTGGTCAAGAGGAAATGGATGTGTTTTGCAGCCGGACTGGCCACGTTGGCCTCCATCAAGCTCGAACCATATAACTCCTGGCAGGTGAGTTGGTCATTCGGGGGTTAAAACATCAACACAGCAAACAGGCTGTTCCATGCTTTAGGTGCAAAAAAAAGCCAAAACTGACTGCTCAGTTGGTTGATTCAGATCTAGTGGTGGCAGTTTGAAGGAGATGTCTGTCTCATGACCTTGTGGACTGTATAGATCAGAAGAAGTATCTTAAAGTCAGTAATGAAAATTAATCTTTGCCTAAGCTACAGTCAGGAGCTGTCTAGCTTAGTTCTGCATAAAGACTGGAAACAAGAGGAAACAGCTAGCCTGGCACTGCTCAATAATTAACAAACTTAATCTGTACAAAAACCTAAATATAAAAATGACATTATGTGTGGGATTATTTCATGAAAGTGAATTTTAAGGCTGCTATCAGACATTAAAATCTTCAGAACCAGGCTAGCTCTTTTCTGAGATTTAAGACATATAAAACAGATTAAGACCTATTTCAGTAAGGGTATTGTTGTCCATATGAATAAACATGATGTTTGAGGTTCAGAATAAGTCTGACTCCTCCTTCAGGAAGCCTTCGTGACTGGCTCCTTTGACCTGCAAGACATCCTGTTCTATGGAGGCTGTGGCTTCAGCATCATGCGCTGTATGAGCTTTGCTTTAGAGAACTGTGAAAAGAAGGATGGCAACTACACTTTCTTTGACCTGGTGAAATACAACTTCTACCTCCCCTTCTTCTTCTTTGGACCTATCATGACTTTCGACAGGTATCATGCCCAGGTGAGATTGAAGAATAGACCAAAATGACATTCGTTATTAAGCCATCACTCATTGGATAGCTGATGCAATAATGAAACAATAACTTTGGCTTATGTCCATTGCAAGAGAATATATTTACAACTGTAATGTAAAACATGCTGTAATTAGTCCAGTAGTTTTACAAAACATAGATTGTGCACAAAACAAAATCTTTTTCATTCCACAGGCAAACAACACCCAGCTGACCCGCAAGGAGAGAGAGATGTGGAACATCACTACCAAGGCTTTGTTGCACCTGGGAGTGATTCTGCTGGTGGATGTCTTCTTCCACTATCTTTACATCTTGACAATCCCCAGTGACATGAAGCTGGTCACCAAGCTGTCTGACTGGTGTCTGGGTGAGTTAGATATGTAATCAGAATGAGTCTGATATAGCTGGAATTAATGCTGGTATTTTTTTTAAACGCTGAAAGTTGACATTTTTTAATTTTGCTTTGTTTTCATGTGTGCTCTTGCAGCTGGTCTGGCTTACTCCAACCTGGTGTATGACTGGGTGAAATCAGCTGTGATGTTTGGTGTCATTAACACCGTGGCTACACTGGACCACCTGGACCCTCCTCAGCCTCCCAAGTGTATCACCATGCTCTATGTCTTCGCTGAGACGTACGTGTGACCTCCACGAGTTGTGTGCAGTCTTAATAAACCATTGTGTAGATAGATAGATTCTTTGTTGACAACACTAAACCCTGAAGCTGTGTATAAAAAGATTTACATGGAAAATTCCTGTCTTTTTTAGGCACTTTGACAGAGGCATCAATGACTGGCTGTGCAAGTGAGTGCTTGAAATTCAATTTAAGGGTTTAAATGACGACCCATTATATAAAAGATCATTTCGATTCTTCAGTGCGTTAAATGTGAGTTGTAATATTACAGGTATGTCTATGACTATATTGGTGGGAATCATGATAAAATCTTCAAGGAACTCTTAGCAACTATCTGCACCTTCGCTGTCACTACCCTGTGGCTGGGCCCATGTGAACTGGTTTACATCTGGTCCTTTTTCAACTGCTTTGGCCTCAACTTTGAGTTGTGGGTGGCCAAGTTCTTCTCCATTCCACCATTTTCTACCATCGAGGTGAGAGGAATGATTTGGAAATGGATAATTAAGGTGGAAAAAAGCAGATATGTGGTATTTTGGTCAATTAAATTTGATCCTAGATCCCTGAACGTATTCCTGTGTCTTCTGCTTCTAGGGTGCTATGGGTGAAGCTATGTCACGCAGGATCCGTGGTTTGTTCAATGCTGGCAACTTCTGGGCCATTGTACTCTACAACGTTCTCTCCCTCAACAATTTGGAGTTTGCCAAATTGGTCGGCAGGAGACTTATTTTCAAAGGTAGGGAACACTAAGGCTATATTTTGTAAAAGGCTTTATGTAAGGCTTTCCTTTCAATTCCAGTCAAAGCAAGATCAACAGAGAGACAGACATCAAAAGCAACAGAATCTCAAGAGGTGCCATCCTCCAGAGATCACATGACTTTAGCATCCTCTTTGTTGCTTTCTCTCAAATGGAACAAAAGAATCTAAAAAAACTGAGCACTGGTAAATGGAAAGGTGGTTCACAGGATTATCTTGAGTTGAACATCTACTCATGGCACAGCACAAAGAAAGCTACATTCCTTTAGAGTTATACCTTTCAGTTCTTATTTCTTCTCACTTTCCCCGTTTCTCTTCTTTTTCTCCCAGGTTTTCCTCTGTCCTCCCTCTCAGTGTTGCTTGTGACGTACTGTGGCGTGCAGCTGGTGAAGGAGAGGGAGCGACAACAAGCCCTGCTGGAAGATCTGGAGCCTGCAAAGCCAGTAGATGGCGGCAAAGAAAAAGCAGAATAAACAGACAGAAAAACAGAGTTTCACAGACCTCATGGTCAACAGCCCCCTCACTTTGCTCCATCCTTGGCCTTGTGAACTGTAACTGTAACAGACTGTAACAGCCAGTCAGCACCTACATTGTTCACAAGCCTGTGTTTTTCCTTGCTTTTGATTATCAGAAGTGAGGCAACATTTTGAACTGTGAAATATTCTCAAGTGCACTTGCTGTAGATAATCGCCACAAAACCACCAATGCTGCATTTTATATTTGTATTTTATCCGAACAAAGATTGTTTTGCAAATTGTAGGCCTGACAAATACTTAACAAGGACAAACATCATTGTAAAGGCACAACTACTGTGCTCTATGTGTTTTTTTCATTTTTGATTTGTTTCACATTTGGGCATCCATCCTTTTTTTTTAATAAGCAACAATCCTATTTTTAATCATATGGTTTCTTGAGTTTTCTTCAGATGCCTTTGAGCCTAAGCATCATAATGTTTAACCATACTGAAAGGGTTAATAACTTGAAAAAACTTGGGCGGCATGATTGGAGTGCAATGAAGAAAATAAACAAAGGGTGCTATGGAGAGCTTCAACGTTGCTTGCAGTTGATCGTAAAGTATATTTGCTCTACTATCAGTAAGCAAAAAGACTCAATGTATAGGATAGTCTATTTTACTGTGGATTAAGAATGTATTCACTCTATTATATTGTTGAAAAATTGAATGTAGTTCAACTCTCCAGAGAACAAGAGCTTACTTCTACCATCCCCTCTACATGAGTTTACTGTAGCTGTGACCTTTCAGGATGTCTCTGATCCAGGTTCTCAGTTCGCTAAGAAAGGCAACAAGCCCAGCAGGGATTTTGGGTCAGTCTTATCCTGTCTGTCATTAAAACCTGTTGTGTGTCTTCAGTGCAGCAGAGACTGGGGAATAATTTTATTCAGACTGTAATGCCCTTTTTCTCATTGTGGGGTTTTTATTCAAAAATGTTTAATTTAAACTTGACTTGAAATAAAGTTTTGTTTTTAATCCAGAAGTGACACTTCTCGAGCAAATTTTTTGTGTGGTTTATGTAGAGAAAATAAAAATGGATATACTGTTGTTTGCTTACATGTCTAAGCACGGTGTGCATTAAACATGAAATAATTTCATTTTATGTAAATAGACTCACATGGCGTTAATATGACAGTGTTGATGTCTTATAGTGAGACATTTTTATCTATCACCACAAGATGGCCCAGTTTGACCAAAGTTTATCAATGAATGTTACCAACACCAATGTAACGTCATTAAGATGATTAAAAAAGCAAGCCCAAGGCCCAAGCAACCCATTTTCTAAAAATCTTTAATCATTAAGGAATACATAAAGCATGGGCACAACCATTAAAGGTATTGTTTAAATCAGAGAATAATTTATGATCTGACACATTCTTAATACAATATATTTGTCCCTTAGCGCGCTCAGTGAGTGGTCTGTCATCTCCAGCCAGTAGGGGCCAGTGTTTGTTTTCTCTCTGCACATAGCTCTGGATCTGTGAGTAAAAGCTATGTACCTGTGCTGTTTTAAATTTAAGTGAGAGTGCGTCACCTGATGATTAGTGGATTGATGCCATATATAGAGAAGTGTATAAGTTGTTCTGTTTTTAAAACGAGGAAGGTTTGGGTGAAAAATCAATTATTTTCTTTTTAAAAAACGTAATACGTTTAATTATTGCTCATGCCCAATGTTTTTTCTAAAACAGGAGACATACTGGTGTCAGGGAAGGTTTGTTATGTAACCTGTTAGTCTTCCTTGAACCACTGTTGCCCATAAAGAGTGAGGTATACACTGTCTCTCTATTGATGGCCATGCATTAGCGCATGTTCTATTCAAGCAAGCATTAAAACACAATGTGGAACAAGTGTGTCAAACTATAAAAGTAATCAGAGCTTGTCAGGCTGCCTGGTGAGTTGTTCTACTGGATATAACATGCCATCATCCCCGTGCTTAGTCATTCAGCTGTTTGTGGGGGTCTGTGTGGTGCAGAAGTGGGCAGGTCCTGTTTCCTGTCCACCAAAATGGATTCCTCAGCTTTGTGAGGGTCCTGTCTATAAATACCCACGACTTACAGCATGACTGACAGCCACAGACAGCTGCAGCCAGCAGCCAACCAACCCGCTGAGACTATCCTTGGCAATCTGAGCACTCCTGTGAGAGGCTGACAGTCCTGCTCTGTTGTGGGGAGTAAGTAGGGTGCCCACAAAACCCAACCGGGACCAGGCGACAGAACAAAATGGCTGCCATGACTATAGACCCGTTGGAGCAGCCTCGGATGTACCAACAGACCCTCCTTCAGGACGGACTGTGCGACCTGTTGGAGAATGACAAGTTTGTGGATTGTGTCCTCAAAATCCAGGACAAGGAGTTCCCCTGCCACCGCTTGGTCTTGGCAGCCAGCAGCCCTTTCTTCAAAGCCATGTTCCTGTCCGACCTGGATGAGAGCAAGAAGCGTGAGATTGTCCTGAAAGATGTGGAGCCAGGTGTTATGGGGATGATCCTGCGCTACTTATACACCTCTGACATTAATCTTACAGAACAGAATGTCCAGGATATCTTCATGGTTGCTAACATGTACCAGATCCCCTCCATCTTCTCTGTATGTGTGTCCTACCTTCAAGAGAAGCTGGTGCTGGGAAACTGCTTGGCTATTTTCAGACTGGGGCTACTGCTGGATTGCCCCAGGCTCACCCTGAGTGCTAGAGAGTTCATCTGTGAACATTACCCGGTCGTTGTCAGGGACCAGGACTTCCTGCAGCTGGGCCCTAGTGAGCTGGCCATTATAATAACAGCAGATGCCCTCAATGTTGAGCGTGAGGAGCTGGTGTTTGAATCCCTGATGGACTGGGTCAGACATGATGAGACAAACCGGGTTAAGGACCTGCCAGAGCTATTACACTGCATCCGTTTTAGGCTCATACCATTGGATTACTTCAAAGAAAAAGTGGAGCGACACCAGTACATCCGGTTCTGCCAGGAGATCAAGAAAGAGCTGGATCTTGTCAAGGATGCTCATAGAGGACGTCTCCCAAAGCCGAGGAAGCCCAGCAGTGATGGGGCAAAGGGGGGAGAAGGAAGTGAAGATGAGGAGGATGATGAGGAAGGGTACCTGCCGGGTATACTCAACAACAATCCGCGCTTTGGGATGTTTGAGATGGACCTGATACTTATGATCAGTGATACAGGGACTGTGGCCTATGACCCAGCAGGAAATGAATGCTTTGTGGTATCAGAATCCACAGAAATTCCCAAAAACCATTGTAGCCTGGTCACCAAGCAGAACCAGGTGTTTGTCGTTGGAGGACTTCTCTACAATGAGGAGGATAAAGATGAGCCATTCAGTTCTTACTTCCTCCAGGTAATGTATCAAGTTCCATTAGCATATGTGTAAACTCAACAACAAATGGTTTTTCTTACCATGTCTCTTTATAAATCCTGTAAAATATAACATGCATTTGAGAAATGCAGATTTCTACTCACATATCATTGTCTTCATCTCCAGTTCGACCCGTTGAGTTCACAATGGTTAGGAATGCCCCCACAACCCAACCCGCGCTGTCTGTTCGGGCTGACAGAAGCTGAGAACTCCATCTTTGTTGTGGGAGGAAAGGAACTGAAGGAAGGCGAGCACGCCCTGGATTCAGTAATGATCTATGACAGACAGTAAGTACAGACACCAAAATTAATATGGAACTTCATACTGATAGTCCGCTGTGTAGCCATTATCTAATTAAAAACACCCTCAGCTATCACAAGTACATCTTTTGGAAAAACCTCACTGATAACTAGCCACGCCTCACTTAAGTACATTAAAATAATAATTTTATGCACTTACTGTATATATGCTCTTGTACGCAGGTCATTCAAATGGGGGGAATCAGACCCTCTGCCTTATGAAGTATATGGCCATGGAACTGTATCACACAAAGGTCTTGTCTACGTTATTGGAGGAAAGTCTGAGAGCAAGTATGTGGCACACCTCCAACTTAAACTATAACTGAACTATAACCCGATTTTGTAGATTTTAATTACCCGTTGGTGTGATAGACGTGAAGCATCATTCTGGATATTTTGAAACTAAAACCAATTGGCATTGCACTGCCATAAAGTTGACAACAAGTAGATAAAACCATCAATTAAAAACCATCAAGTAGATAAAACCATCAATTAAAAAAAAAACTTCTATATGAAGCAGTGCACAATTGAGAAGTACTCACAATCATAGGTAAACTCAACCTTTTGCATAAAATCAGTGGAGTGCCCTTAAACACACTGATAAATTATTTCAATGCAGGAAATGCATGAGAAGAGTCTGTGTCTACAATCCCACTAAGTTTGAGTGGAAGGACCTGGCACCTATGAAGACAGCCCGCTCACTGTTTGGGATCGATGTCCACAGAGATCAGATTTTCGTGGTGACGGGGGTCACAGACGCAGGCCTCACCAGCTCTGTGGAGGTCTACGACATTGCCACCAACAAGTGAGATGACAATTTTTTTATATGACCCACTTTATCACATCATTATGAGGTGAAGCATCTGTCCACATTTGTGAAATGACTCGCCAAGCGGGAATAGCAGCTCATTAGGTCATAAAATGGCACTTGTTGTGCTGCTGTGGGTATCATACAGTAATATAGCATCTTATTTAACACCATAATCACTTTCCTGTATGTGGGGTTACTGTCCTTGTGCTGCAGGTGGTCTGACTTCACAGAGTTCCCACAGGAGCGCAGCTCCCTTAATCTAGTCTCTTTGGGAGGCTTCCTGTATGCTGTGGGGGGCTTTGCCATGATGCCCAGTGAAACCAGTGAAGAACCTGTCCCAACAGAGATGACTGACATCTGGAGGTAACAGTCCACTACATTTATACAAAATAATAATAAATAACACATTAAGACATAGATGTAGGAAAATTGAAATTGTGTAAAAACAATTAGAGGAGCTGTAGCTGATGACAAATAATGCATTAACAAACACTTACATGTGCTTATAACTACATTATAGTGTGTTTTAAGATATTCATTAAATATGGCTTACAAATTCTAAATAGGAGGAAGGTTATAGGAAGTAAATTGTTATCAATAGCTCAACACATCCACAGTGGTTCAAGTAAAAAATGTAACACCTATTTGTGTCAAATCATTCTCTGCAGATGAAAGGCAGTGAGTTTACATTTTTTGCTACGGTGTTTGACTTTATGATGCTGTAGGGCACCAAACACTCACATATGTATCTTTCCCACAGATACGATGAGGCAGAGAAATGCTGGAACGGGATCTTGCGAGAGATTAGCTATGCAGAGGGCGCCACGATTCTTCCAGTGCGACTCAACACTCTTCGCCTCACCAAGTTATAACTGACTTGCACTGTTGGTGGCATGTGATTAATGATGTAACATTAGCAATGAAAATGAGAGTACTCATTATGGACATTGACCTGAAATTATCTTAGGGTACAGAATGTTTAAGGGCAAGAACTGAATTTGGTCTGTGACAATGAGAAAGTGTTATGAAATCAGCATCAAATTGTTTTATTTCATGTTTTACAGCAGGGGGAAACAGATACATGTTAGGTCTAAGAAGGGCTCCAAGTTAAGATATCATACCAGATTTCTTTTATAAAAAGCTAAAATGATGATTTGTACATCTATTTTTGTTATATTGTTTCATAAATTTTCTTTACTACCTGTTTGCTTTATTTAAACAGAAATAAAGATAAAGGTTGATTCTGCTGCTTTCATTGACGACTCTCACTTCCATGTGGAAAAGGCTAGTTCACAGTGCAAATGGTTTCCATTCATCTTCATCTGACATTTTGTTCAATAACATATTTACAGCTGATTTCACATACTATACAGTACACAATGACTACCCAAAATTTACAGCGCAACAAAAAGGGACACTTCATTAACATTACTGACATTATGCATTATAGCATATGGGAGAAATATACATTTTTAAATGTAAACATTGATTTCCAGTTGACACCTGAGCACTTCAAGTAGTGAACCATGAAAGAAAATATAAACAAATTCATTAGCCATACATTCTCACATTATATACAACTTCTGTGTGTGACGTTTAGTCTGAGGTACTTTCAGTTCAGTTTCACTTTTACACATACTGATACAACAATAACACGAGGGGAAACTAAAGTAAACATCAAACTCCAACATGGCTACAACATGAAATGTGACACTGTCTTTGCCTGAATGTAGGAGAATGTCTTTTCTGAGCAGATGGTGTCTTCAATGAAATGTTTGGCTAGCAGCTCTGTGAGCCCGTGCTTTGAGTTTAAAAGTAACATGCTCACAAAACAATGCCAACGTTCTGGTGTTTAACAGATGCATGTATAATGTGGTGTGTTGGTATGTTTTATGGTGTGTTTGCCCTATTAGCATGCTAGCATTTTCAAATTAGCACTTAACACAAAGTGTAATTGAATGGAATGTCATCAATTTTGAAGACGTTGAGTCTACAACCACTAGACGAAAAATATATTTACCTCGTAATGGCACTGAATGAAAAGATAAGGCATAACCATAGCTGTTACAATTCATCCAGGTTTACAACTTGAATGTCTAAAGGAAAGATCATGGCAGTCCATCCAGTAGAGGAAAAATCAAGAGCTCACCAAAGTCCCTGGGATTCATCTAACAGGAATCGTGAACGACTGTACAAATTTCATAGCAATCTACACAACAATTACTGAGCTATTTCAGTCTAGACCAAAGTGATTTGCCAGCTGACGGTACCATTTTAATGCATGGTATTGCCAGACTGCTGGCATATATGGATGGAATAATAGAATAGAGTAGAAAATTAACAATCAAACCAATGAAAAGAAATGTCCATGTTAATGTCCAGGTAATGGGAGTTATTATTCCCACATTGTAAATAACAATGTTTTGTATTGTGGACTAATAATTGAAAACATCTGATCCATTAGTTTCAGAAACAGTAAAAACAAACATCTATTAAATGACTGTGCACTCTAGATAAAACTAAAAAGCCTTTGTAATCTGAGATAAATTTCCCAAGCAGGATCTTTAATCTCTCCCCTGGAATGTTATCCAGCAGTAATTCTGCAGTGTCCGCCCTGTATTAAAATACCATACCTAGGATAGCAATGTCCAATACATCGGTTATGCTATAGACTCCCCCTCTGTGACTACTGTTCTTGACAGCCTGACACTGTCATATTGCCATTACCACTGGTCCCTTAAGCAACATGGCCATTAGGTTAAGTGCTTGTAGTCCTCTTGTGTAACACACCCTTTTCATAAACATCTTGATTCTTATAGGACACAGCTTGTCTCTGGCTTGTTCCATCTATTGCTTAACATCAGATGGAAAATGCTGGCCAAGAGGTCCATTTCCTTTTAACTCAAAAAAGAGGATAAAGAGGATATTTTCCCTGTTGTATTCACCGACTTCGTTAATGTTATTCTGACAGTTCATTTTCAACAAATTGTCAGTAGTCCAGGCTGACTCATCACTTGACCTCACAAAAGCATTACACTATAGTAGGCTACATCATTGTGGCACTGATCTCTATATAGATAACAGATTACCACCATTAAGTCAGTCAACCAATATAATGGAAGTACCCCCCTAATCAAAGCTACCTAAAATCAAAACCGTCTGACAGATGATAAGTGCTCCTTTTTAGTGTTCTTTTTGGCTATTAATTCTTCATGTGCAGGTATTGTTGTCCCATTCAATGAATAAGAGGAAAATTTCATAGTGGTTTCAGATGTTTTCCATCCTGGCAAGAAAAACACTGAGTGCTTGTGAATTTTTTGACAGGCAATGGATCAAATTACAATGTACAAATATGAGCCTCACTACTAAAATGTTATATTGACCTTCAGTAACCAATATCTACTACACACTGCAACAGTGCATGTGAGCCATACATTCAGTGAATAATGATAAAAACAGAGAGAGGAGTTAACTTGGGTTTCAGATAGCAGAGAGGTGCTCCTGGCACCCAGATGCTCGGCGTGTAGTCGGGCTGCATTTGGTCAACATGGAGATTTGGGTGCTAAAGTTGTTGCCATTGCTGCCTATGGAGGGCTGCTGGTACTTGCTGTCAGCACCCAGGAACCTCTGCAGCATCCATCTGCGCCACTTACGCTTAATCTCTGACTGTACCTGCAAGAAAGACGAAGAGTGAGACAAACAGGATGAAGAGGGGGAGTTAAGAGCGTATGATACACCGGGGGGTGGGGTGGGGGGATTAAATGTGATTTAGTGACATTAAGGTAGGAAACATCTTAAAGAACCATTTGTTTGATTCACCTACCTCTCCATTCAAAAAGCAGTACAAAACTGCAACAACAAAACCCTGTTGAAAAGAGAAGCAGATAAAACATACCATCCGATTAAAGCTGTTGTTGAAAAGGAACCAGTGTGATAGTACAGCTGGGAAAACACTCAAAATGTTGGTGTATGAATAATGATGGTGAGACTATGACCAACGTTAGACTCAGACAGGAGGTTCATCATTTAAAACTCTGGGAAATTTTCCCAGGAAATGTCATTCTGAGCTAAAATGACAATAAATTAAGAATACTTTCCATTGCTAGCTTTCCATAATTTCACTTGGCTCTTTGTATTTTTATTCAGTTTAATACTCAATAAATCAGCAACCTCATTATTCAGCCATGCAAAATTTAACATGCCAGCTACACAAAATATTTGCCTAATCAGACAACCTAATTTCACGCTACCAAACTGTTTTCACAAAACTTTACTGAATCAAAGGTCTTTCACTTTTACTTTCTGTCTTGTTCTATACTTGGGTATCCTCTTTTGCCTAAGACACAAATGACAAGTCAAAAGAAGGATTAGGCTCAACCATTACCATAACTCATCATTAAGTATTGCAACATTACCTGAAATGATCCCAGAATAAGATCAAACACCAGCCTGACTTGTGGGTGGATGTGTTCAGGAATGAAAGCAAAAATGATGTAGTTAATCCCAAAGAGGGGTATCAACAACAGTGTGGATTTGGCCAGTCTCCTTAAAAAGTAGAAAAATGGGTAAGTGATGAGAAGGCTCATGTTCACCCTTCTCCAAGAGCTACAATCAAGTCTATGATTGTCACTATGCAAGAACTATTATTAGTTACAGCAAACAACATAAGAGAAAATATTTATTACATGTCATCTTATCAAGAAATTACTGTAACTCATGCTATGAGATATTAGCATATTGGAGTTAAAACCTACGAGTACTGATTGGATTCCTTTCTTCCGATGTCGGGGCAATTCATCTTCTGTCGCAAAATTCGGATGATACAAATGAAAAGGAAAAAGTTCACCTGTCAAAAGAGTAACAGATTGGTTAATGGGATTGCATTACATAGAGCCATAGCTACAAGAAATGCTATCCATGACGAGGCACTGTGACTTACAAGTATGGTGACTAAAATAGGGGTTTTGATGATCCACCATGGATTGTCATCGATTGTCTCCCAGCATCTGACAGAAGAGATAACAAAGTCAGGATAAATCATGTCTCATAAAAAAAAAAAAATAAAGTAGAAAATGAATAAAGCTGAACTGCCATACAAAGGCTGAGAACAGTGACTATAGAAGGAAAGAAGAAAGAAGTTGAGAAAAAGGTTGGAAGTTTTGAGGGTATTTAGCCAAACTGTGTAACATCATCAGTTTTCATACTTCAATTGTATGTCTTAAAATCCTTAATCCTTAACTACTGGGCTGTACCTTTGGGCGGTTTATGGTAAACAGTATCTGCAGACAAAATTGTCTCTTGCCCACCTGAAATTCTGAACTTTAATGAATGCATTTATAATGTAATGTGATTTTAACACACACTACACGCCAATATTATGACAGATACCATCCTGAATTACTAACATCAATCACAAAAAAGCTAAGAAAAAGTAGCTGTATTTTACAAAACCAAGCTGTTGCTTCTGCCCTAGCTGGGTCAAACATAGCATTAGCTCTCATGCTTTAGCTGTCTGGCAGGTTTTAGAGTCCAGAGACCATCAAGTCAGTGTTGTTTTATTTGAATAAAAAATACACATTACTAACCCATACTGTAATCATTTTTATGTTAACATGCATTTAAAAACATCTGGCCTTCAGTACATTTATATAAATATGGAGTGAGAACATTTTGGCTTTGTAGGGTAATGCATCCCTTAAACACTCAGCTCTGTCTGAGGTCATTTCTTCGCAAGTTGCTGATTAATCACAGACCTCCACTGAGACCCGCTATTAATCATCACACTAACCTAGATGTCATTTCTTTGAGTAAATATGCATTTGCATTTGCAATCATGTGTCTACCTGCCACAGGAAAACCCTGAGATTAATCTCTATGAATCGAAATTGAAGCCAGTAAGGATGACAATTTTAAGATTAAGATTAAAACAGAAACGATTAACTCACCCATGATCATTTGAATAAACCTTTGTAATCACCCATGCCAAGATAAAGATAGTTGGAGCCCCTAAAAACAAGACATAAAAAGAAGTAATTTCAACATTAAAATAATCTCCATGTCACAGAGAGAAATGATCAGATACAGTATGTCCACTATGCTCAAACAAACATGGCCAAATATGACAGTGAGGGTGTGCACAATGTTAATCTTTTGGATGATTTTACAACTAAAGTAAAATTGCATTTTGGATATGCTTATCATTTTAAACACAACATATTTGCTTTGTGACAATATTGGCTCATCAAGGGTATCTGCAGGGAAGTGACACGCTTGCTTTTCCTGCTGTCAGACACAACATTTCAGGCCTATTTATAGAACTACTTTATTGTTGTGATGGAAAAAGAACATCAGACATTTTGGGAGAGGTTGCTGAATGTACATTTCAAAGGCAAGTAGTGTTGGAATTTTTGGATCATTATGGCAACAAAAGTATTTGAAATATGAAAGTGATGGATCAAAATAGTGTTGAGATGAAGGTACTCAGCCAATTCTTCCGTATGACTAAATGCATGCAAGGGTTTTTGGTGATGAACCCTTACAAACAGGATGAAAGCGAGCAATGCTGAGGTGTACTGAGTGGTGGAGAATGCAACATCAATCAAGAGAGATGAAAGCTCAAAAGAGCATCCTTGTCTCCAATGGAAAGTATCTATCCAATGAAAAACTATTACAAGTTCAAGTCTACTTTGTCTGATCTAATTTATTCACATATTACGTCTGCCATAGATGAAGGAATTCATTAAATGAGCACCCCCCCCTATCGGGACACTTAGGCTGAATTATAACAACAAGAGGAGAGTGGCAGCTGCCTGCTGCTTCTAATCTAAAACTGGTAGCAGGACTCATTCATATGCAGATGGGAAGCGACAGCTTGATCCCATAGCTACTGCATGTATAAAACCTCACTTATAAATTCATTTACATATGATCATGTATGTTGTAGCTGTTGTAGTAAAGACAAAACAGACATTCTAGTTGCATTTGATGATTTCTGGCTACCACTTCAGAAGAATGGCTGGATCAAATGTCCTTGAAAATGAGCCTATGTGAGCTGTTTTCATCAACATGTGGCATTGTAGCGAGCACATACCCCATCCAATTAGGATGTACCACCAGAAGTACTTCCTCTCAGAGAAGAAAGAGACGGCTAACAGAGTGTGGAGATAGAGACCCTCCACTAGCAGCCAGAAGTAACTTGCCATGACCCCATATTGGAAGAAGACCACCACTGCCTTGCAGCCCACCTACAAAACAACCACATTGTTAGTGGCTTGTTGCACATCAGTGAACGTCATCACAATGCCTGCTCTGCAAAAGTTACAGAACAGAATAGACATTTATACTATTTGGCACTATTTAACAATTGTAGAACAGTGACCACGGCAGACGATGTGGTGGGAAAACCTCTGAGGGTAGTAAATCGAGCAAGTGTGTTTTGCTTATAAATTTAATGTTTCATTTCTAAGAGGAAAAATGTGTCATTCTTTTTTCAAAGGTTAGATAGTGTTGCTTTACAGGGCCACTCCAGTGACTTTATGAACAAATTACTTGGGTAAATAAAAGGGACTCAGAAAAGACAGTTTGTTAGTTGTAATCAAAGCAACAGGCTTCAATATTCTGACTTTTTGTCCCTGACAAATTCCGAAAATCCTGTGTAATACCCACATACTATATATCTTTAAGTCCTGACTGTTTCATATTTAATAGACAGATATTAAAGTGATATAGAGAGCCTGTAGTCCTGACACAATGTGACCTCTGGTCTACTACATTCTATAACTCAAATGTTACAGATCTTCTTCACGTTTACCATTCATATTCTAAGTATTTGCTATCTGAAGCTGAATCCTCTGAGATCTCAACACTGACAAATTTATTGGTATAATGAAAACTACAGTTCAGTTACATTTTGTTTAGACATTTGTTCCATGCTGAAGTTTGGAATTTGAATTCGTACAAATGTGATTTTTAATGAGGTCATCTGTTTCAGCTCACTTCTCTATAAAACTTTTCTCCTGTAATATAATGCCTTGTACAAAACCGTTTTTTTCCTTTTAAAGTGGGTTTAAAAACTGTTGAGAGAGTAAGCAGCTGTGTTTGGACCGAGACAAGCTGTGTACCCTGAAGAGGAAATATCTAAATTAAGCCATTAAGGATCAGTACTCAGAGATAGTGAAGCAGGTGATTTACAGTCGGCTGATCTAATCCTCTCTGGTAATAAAGCAGTGGATTCAGCTGGAGCAAGATCTGAGAAAACACCACTGATGTTGGTGTCTCGATTAATCAAATGAAAATAAAATAGCCTCATTATATGAAACTGTACAAAATCCAGAAGTTTATCTAACACCTTATCTTACATTAGCACTTATGACATTGACACTATAATCATATTGTTGAGACAACGTCATTAAAACTAGCTAACAAAACTCTGAATGTGATTTATTGACAAAGTTGTCTGTAGTTCTGGTTTATGTTCAGCAAACAGGAACTCTCACAACATCCTGCTGGACAGATGAATGGGGAAACGTCATCTTACGAGTGGAAGGGAGTGGAAGGGCAAACACTGCTACACCCAGAAACACTGGAGCACATGTTAAGTAAACTTTGAGACAAAGCTTCCAAGTCTGCATGAGTTATTATACAGATGCAGTTTGCTTCAGTTAAGCTCAAAAACTTACAACTGACTGTTGCTTGACGGACAAGTTAACTTGATCTACGATGCCGGACATTTGATTAAGCAGGGAAGAAAATCAATAAACCACACGGATTCACTAATATAATGTATATGTTGGCAAGTGAGATGGGAGCGTTCGGGAGCACAGAGAGAGGACAGCACAGAGTGCACTCACAGATGACTGGCAATTTTCTGTCTCCTCAACATCATACAGAACCACGTCCTTAATGAAAACAGCCACAGCTTTCAGTATGAAAGACACAAAGAGATGAATGTGGATGTAGTTTCTGGTGCAGTGCAGCTTCCTGTAAACACAGACGAATAAAATGGTTAGATGATTTAAATCAAGAGGTAAAGCCAACACTCATAATTCTCTTAAAGAATTCCTTCTGATAAAAGACCTTGAATGAGCTGTTTAAATGACCTTTCCTGAAAAATCATCTCAAAAAGTATGTGTTTAAGGCACCAAAGCACGCAATCAAAAAAATATTCACCAGTAACATCACTGGCTTAATTTATGGGCACAAACATTCACAGAAAGAATGTGTATTTTAGCTGAGAAGAGTGGTCATCATAAGCACTTGGTCTACATGAATATAGCCTTATAATGTGCTCCTACTGTACTGTACTGTGCTGTTATCTAAATGAAGCTATCTGTATCTGCATCTGTTTCATACTTTTTATGGATGTAATTTTTCAGTCACACGCATATTTGTTGGGCAGAAACAAAAAACTTCAACTACACATTCAACACAGAAGTAAACAAGAACAAATAAGGGGAGAAAATGTCACTTATGTAAATTTTCTATTTCTAGGTATTTTCAAACAAATGCCTTATTGGTGAGTTTATGATTGGAGTGTGTTAAACCATCAAGCGGGTCATCTCAGTAGGTCAGGTTTGATGAAACACAACAGCAACCAGCTGCCTGAACACCGCGTCTGCAGCTGAACATAAACAGCAAATGCAGTTCACATCCCATGTCTCTGCTCTAGAGGCCAAACCATTTGCATTTCTTAAGAACGAGGTGTAAACACATCCCGTGTTGTTTAGCCCACACAAACAGAAACAGTCCAGTACAAACACACCCAACTGAACAGAGTGAGTTTTTTATTAGAGACCAAACACAGTGGTCACTTAAACGTATATTAATGATCAGTGCTGTGTCATGCCAACATGCATACACTGTCTACAACCCCAGGACTGAAGGTCAAGAGGGAAAATGCTGTGGTGAAAAACAGAAGCCCATCTAAGTGGTTTGAATTTATGACTGCCTGCCACTGAACGCTTTGTTTGAGAAATATTGCAGTAGCAGATAATGTCAAATTTGGATGACTCGTCCCACAAAATCTGGCAGAGTCTCATTACTGTGTGAAAACACAGTAAAACCTCCATAAAACGCAGGAAGTAGAGTGTGAAATGAGAGCTCAGCAGGGTGTTATCATCCTAAATGATGGAAAAAGGTGTTTGATTTTCTTTACGCAGGCACATTAAGTGGTACTCGGATGGATCACCTTACCGAAAGAGACACAGTATGATGATGGCGATCGTCAGAGAAATGAGAGACACACTGTGACCGATGGTGTAACCCACTTTGATTGCGTTGAAGAAGTCCCCCTGAAAAAACACATTCAGTTACACTAACCAACAACAGTTCATTTAGACTGAGTTTGGCATTTAAAATAAAGCCCCCACAGCAGCAGCAACACAGGGCTGAAGGTTTCAAACTGGTTGCCATACCAACCGTATTATCATCCATGGTATTGTTGGGATTGTATCCACAGTCTATTATGTAGGAGTCAATGCTGAACGGGGTCCAGCCATCCTCAGTGCAGGTCTTTGACAGGTTACCTAATGAGGGACAAAGGGAATAACCACCATTATTCTTAAAGGAAAGCAGTTCATCTCTGTGGCAGGTTGAGTGTTTCATCTAAAAATAATTACAATATTGTGTGTATTTGTGTTGAGAGGGCAGCTGTATGAGCTGCAAGGCAAAACTTCCCCTTCATTTACTCACACTTAATTATGTTACACTGAGATGCATGTGTCTCACTGGAATACTCACAACACTAAAAGGAAACGCAATGGATGACTGAAGGGGCTCAGTTGTCCCACCAAATCAGAAATGCCAGGACATTTCCCATGTGCATTTGCCTTCATCTGTTTCTTAATTACTGTCAGGCTGCACACACATACCAGGAGTCCAGCCGTTGAGCAGAAAGATATTTTTACTCTGGCCTGCCCATGGGGGGAGAAGTGAAAGGTCCAAGTGCATTAGACTGACTGTCTGAGAGGAGATTAAAGAGTCGAGTAGAGCTCTTTATAGTAAAGTACAGTAGACAAGAGTAGAGATCATTAGAACTGTGTTGAGTACAGTTGACCAGAAGTCAAAAAAGTGAACTTGTATTTTCATGTCTTCTCTTACTCCCTTCCTTGAATTACTTATACACAGCTACATCACAGTAAATGATAGCTGCAAAATGAGGACACTTTACAAAAAAGTACAATTCTTATTTTAGGATTATTAAATATTTGTGTCACTCAAGTACAACGAACTCAGACAACTGATAATGTTTTGTATTTTGTCCCATGCTTTTAAAGAAATTGGCCAGAGTGAATTGTCTTAAGAGCAACTTCAGTAAATGTATATCATTGTATATCTGTATAACTGAATTACACAGGATATTCCTGGCAGCCAAGTGGGTAAAATGCATGCCATTAAACAGAAATGTCCCTGGTTTCAGTCTGTCGTGAGACCTTTGTTGAATGTCATGCCCTTCTCTCTGCCAGTGTCTATCCAAAATGGCAAAAATTCAAAAAATTCAGTGAAGGATTTCCGTTGGAAGGTGACTCAAGTGCACACAAATACATAATAGGAATACACTTTGTCCAAATGTAATCCTTAAAAAAAGCATTTAAATGTTAGTTCATATTCATTCGCTTAAGTCTTGCATACACAGAACTTGGGAACACAAGACAAGTTTTCAGACCTTTATACTGAGTTAGAATTGTTCCTGAACAACAAGTAAATGCATCACTATTCTGATAAAGCTCTTATCATCAATTAGACTGAAAACCCTTCTTGCAATGTTCGTGAAGCATATCTAATCCTGTAAAGGGCAGAAGCACATATAGATAATTCTGTGGTTTCCTTCATTCTCTCATTGTGTAATATTTATTTGTAGCTTTCCTCATCTCCTTTCTTGTAAATATAAGAAAGGAAGCTTCGTGTGCTGGCGACAAATTATTCTGTGTGCTGAATGCTGCTGTAGAAATCTAAATGTAGGACATTCATCACATTTCCCAACCATATCGCTCCACAGCCACTATCAAATCAAGAGTGTGTTGGGAAATGACCAACAATCCAAAGTCTTAGAATGTATTTGGCATTAAAATATGGTCAGCTCACAAATACCTGAGCGGCGTACTGCAGAGAAGATGGAGGCTTAGCCTCCTCAAACAACATGACAAGACACAAAAGCGATGATAAGCCCCTGCTGTTTCAGCCCATGCCACCACTGGATTTGGCCTGTTTGAGGGATTGCCAGAAGAATGCTTTCATCATCCCCCAAAACATGACTGCAAGGATTTTCAGTGTCATGCACGACAACGCGGAGAGCTCAAATGAGTTAATCACCCCATCATTCGTTTTAATTTCCAGGCTTCTTTTTATTTTGCTGAAAATGAAAATGCTTTATCCTTCCTAATTATATCTCGAAGGAAGATTCATATTTGCATTCAATGAATAGCTTCAGCTCAACTGAATATTGTGACTCGTAGGTGAAGGCACTCTGTCATGCTGAGCCTGCAGCGGGTGATCGGCCAATGTTATTAAAAGAGATGAATGACTGTGTGTTTGTGTTGGAGCTACTAGGTAAAGAGTTCATGAGAATGGCAAACTCTATCTCAGCTAAATTTATGACATGGCCCCTGAATCTTGGTGGCGCCATGTTTCGTAATGCTTGTTTTTTTGTGTAAGGCTTATAAAATGAATGGCTTGAGATGTGTCAATAACTTGAGTCTTTCACAACTCTTACTGACTGACTTTGTTCAAACCAAAATACATTCACAAAAAGGGCAACTTCTTGAAAACTATACATCAAATTTCCTAAACAAAGTTAATCTAAATCAAAAATAAAATGAAAAACACTTTAAGAAAGCAGGCAAGCTGGTATGCAAACTACAAGAGTGAACTCAAATGCTCACACTTGGAGATACAAGGTTATTACCTGTCTACAACAGTAATTTACAATGCCCAAAATCCTAAACCCCTAATTAAGTCCCCTTTACATGGCCTGAAAACAGAGCAGGTTTAACAAGCAGAGACCTGCACAGATTTCCTGATTTACTGCATAATTGATATTAGAGCCTCCAGTGCAGCACAGGTCACTTGTGACCCCCCCCCCCTCTTTTAAGGCATCAACAGAGGGGGCCTGTTGATCCTGTGAACCTTTGACATGTCAGCGAAATATACCTCTTCTGCCTTTGAACCTGTAAATCTGGCGATTCGTCATCAGTCTCTCTCTTTTCCCAGGAGAGCTCTTCCTCTCTCAGGTCACACTATCTCCCATCTGGGTCACATAACAGCTTCCCAGAAACCCCTTTTCTCTATATCAAGCCTTCACATGCCAGCGATAAATCTTTGGTATGAGTTCCTTTCATGTCCTGATTTCGATGGGGAAAATACTGGGTCGATTACAGGGGCAGAAACACCCTGCAGAGGCAGGTTGGTTGAAACACTGCAATAACTTACAGCTGAAATCTGTAAATTTACACTAGTCCAAAGTACAGAAAAGGCGGAGGGATTGAGCTTGTGAAACTGTTGTTAAGCAGTGGCAGTTAGCATTAGCATTTAATATGTATCTGCCATGAGTGTACACTAAGTCCAATATTCATTATTCATCTATCTTTAGTTTGGTTTTTGGTCTCCTACAACCACTGGCATATAACAACATCTGTCTCTTTGACTGCTTAATGCTGCATTGGGCTAAATCCTACAACACTAAAGCAGCTAGTCACCTAACCCAAGTCTGCTACTTGATGCAAGGTAGGTAAGATGTTTCAGAAAACGTGTGTGTGTTCAAAAACCTAACTCAAGAAATGAGAAGGGGTGGACAAAGATTACAAACACAAGGGAAGCAGGGGTAATAAGACACAGGTGGAACACATTTCACAATAACAAAGGCAGGAAGTAAATATAACCAAATATACACTAAGAGACAACTACCAAAATAAAACCAGAAATACAAGGGTCAACAACAGTCCAAGTCCAGTCTCTTTAGGGGAAGCCTTTCACAGTTGGTAGCATACACTTAGTTTATCAGAGTTTTAGCGTTAGAGAATTAGTATTCATTTTGAGCTATTGTGTCTGTTCTGTTCAATGTTTGAAGCTGGAAAACCAAAACAATGACATGGAGGATGCTAAAATTCTAAAGGGAAGTGTAAACTTACAAGAATTCTCTTTCATCGCTATGACCGACACATGGTGCATACAGTAGTTATTTCATCCATATATAGAAATATGATTAGTGCTGCTTTAAAGAGCCAGTGGTTTTACAAGTTCAATTCCAATCTACTTCAGCACCAGTAAAAGAACATTGCTCAAGGTTTTGAGCTGATTCTTGAGACTGTGCCAGCTGAATACAAATAAACAACTCCATCAACCCTTACAGCATAATTACACTGAGGAGAATCTGAGTGTGGTAATTAATAACAAAATGAGTTAGATGGGAAAGTCAGAGGGGAATAAACTCAGGTACTACAGTAAAAACACAGTAATTCAGCCAGTGAATTCTCAAAAGAGTGGTTTCCCTTATACATAATTAGTACCACTTCCCTATGAGGCTTCTCATAGATTAAAGGAAGACAGGAAGGATTAGAAGTTGTTCATCTTTTGTGACTCAGGCGTGCCATGTGTTTTGAATTTTACTACATCCTTTGTACTTGTGATATATGAGATGGGGGAAGATGGAAACAGGTGATCATGGGCAAGAATGGCATCATGAGTATGAGCTAATGGGATGCTTAGTGGTCTTCATAGTTCCTGTTTTTGGTTTCAAATATGGAGCATGATAATACCAACATAGATTCAAAAGCTGGCAACAACAATAAAAGAGAGGTTAAGGAGGGATCAAGATGAGCAGGATCTCTGTCATTCTTTGGCAGGATTGGCAGATGGTGTGTAGTAATCCTTAGTGTAATATATATATATATATATATATATATATATATATATATATATATATATATATATATATATATATATATATATATATATATACATTTATGTTTCAAGACCATGTACTTTATGTTTGACAGTTTAGTAAATTAATATCATTATATATTAATTAGGCCTGGTTTCAGTTGAGACAGAAAGAGAAAAAATGGTCCAATATTGAATATCTCAAACATTAAACAACAAGTTTTGGCCACTTGGTGGCATAGTAACAGGCTGTACATACTACATCAATGTGATAAATTTGATATAGGGAACATATCATCCAACTGCTGCTTATTCATATATATAAGTAACACAAAACAGTATTAACATTCATTTAGAGTTGTGTTTCTGGCCAGCTGGTGAATATAGGTTCAATATTTACTTTCCTTGAACTCCATTTTGGACTCTGCCAACTCTTGAGGGAAATGTCTGACTCTTTAGCATCTAAATACTACGCTGACTCCACTAGCTGGTCACTCACTTTGCCTATGTGGCGTTTGGTGCTGGGCAAGTAGCATATGCTAGATTTTTATAGCTTTTGCATGGAAACACACCACCTCTGTTTTGCATAATTGTAACTATTTCAATATAAACTGAGGGGTTAAAGAAGGACTAATTTATTTAACATTATTGCATTGTCTACCTTAACTTAAGGGCACACAAATTTATAAAGATCACTGACCATCACATAAGCAAACACTTGCCTTCCCACTCTTACACATACTCACAACCTCTTTTGTAAACTTGATTCTTACGTGTAAGGGCATCCCTGGAGAAGTAGAATAGATATTTCGGGCAAGGGATGGTAACCACCTCTCCAACGTTAGCACTGGGCCAGCAGGTGATCTTGTCCCATGTCCCACTGCAACCTGATGTAGAGAGAGAGAGAGAGAGAGAGAGTACAACAAGGGGGTTGCTTCTGAGAGAGACAGCATGAAACAACATTTCTGCCAGAAAGCAACTCAAACCGTTGTAACATTTATTGATTCCACTGACGAACAGCAACCTAATTAAGGTGAAGGTGGAGCTGAAGTTCCCATGGCAGCCAAAACATGTAGGCTCAGGTCAGCTGTCGTTACAGCCCTGGGTTCCTAACAGCAGATGACCTGGATTAACACGCTCCCAACATGACTAATAAAACAGCTCCCCGGCGTTCGTTACATGCTGATATTTCAATTCAACAGATCACTGTGACTCTCCACAGTGTGTTTGGTCTCAGGATGCAAAATAGGGTCACAGCCCTTTTAAATTTGCACCTGCTCACCAATTCACCATTTTCAAAACCCAGCTTGCCAAATGATAATTGCAACATCACCCTGTGGATTTAAGAGCATTTACTTTTGATGGAATCTTTAGCAAGTAAAGTGATATCCCAACTAAAAATATAATGAGTGTTTAACGACTTCTGCAATGTGTGAAAGCAATCGCAGTCTCACGCTACCTGCAGGTAGGATCAACAAGGTTTCAGTTACACACAGGTAATCGGGGCTAAATGAAGTACAATTATGAGTATTCAACACCCCTCTTGGCAACATGTAATTTAAGCTTCATTGACAATAAACTGAAACAACAGATCAGCTAAAAGAGTTCCATTATTACACACACGACTGTATTTTTCTTCATAGTTTGTGTAAATGAAGGATAAAATGTGACCAATTTGAAAGTTTACTTGAAACTGAACCACAGCACATGTGACATGGGGACCTGTTTTAGGTGGAAAAATGTGTTTAATGCAAAGTATTATGTAAAGCCAGAAGGAAGGTTTGACAACAGGTTCTCTTGTCTTTGGAGCTTGTTGTGTTTACTCGACCAGAACTCATTTGCGTATTTAGCAAATTCAGAACAGACAGAATATGCGGCCAAGACAAAAACACAGAAAACTACATACCTTCTGTGTTGTTCTCAATCTGAGCCTCACACATGTCTTTCTCTTTGTCTATTTCCCTCATCATGTCACAGATCTGATTCTGCACTGCAAACACCTGTGAAGAGAACATTTGACACACGTTGTCTATGTTTCTCTTAGGTAACAGAGACAATGTCAGTCACAGATCATTTGTTTTTAATCACACACACACACACAGGAATTATACTGCCGGGTTTTTTCAAGTGTTTCACTTATCAAGATTAACACATGTGCTATTTCCTCCTGTGGACTTCTTGAGATGAGCTGATCTGGCCCATCATTCATCTCTGCAACTGACACACATGACAGATGCAAAATCAGTCTTTTGTGCACCACCTATCATATTCCTTAGATTTTGCATGTTTTGGAACTGGAATGAATCCTCAGGCATAAATTGGTTCCACATGAAGCTGAACCCATAAGGATTTACCACCAGAGAATATACAGACCCTCTGCAGGACCATAAGATTTATTGCTGTCACTTAGGTGGATGAGTCTCCTCTCTGTAGGCATTAATCAGACTAGTAGTATGCAGCTATTGTTAGCCACAAAATGAGCCCATATGACTTCAGCCTCTCTCCCAACACAAGGTGACCCCCGCATTTAGGTTATGATTTATCTCACTCCTCAGGCTATGCAGCACTTCACCTCTGGTCCTCTAGACTATGATCGCAGAATATGTTGTCAGTGATGGATCATCAGAGCAAGTTGGATTATCAAGAGAAAACTTCACCCCATCATCATGATCATTTCATCCCACTGGCACAGCACTTCCCATTTTCCCCTTGCTTACAGGAGTATGTACAAATGCAGATGTAAAAGCCAGCATGCTATTCTGAGAAATACGACCTCCAACTGAATTCTAGCATGAATCATACATGCTTCTCTACCAGAGAAAGTTGTGGACAAAGATACTGGAGACCAGACAGTACAGAGATGGACAAAGGAGACCGTTGCCATGGTGTTCTCTTGGGAGACTAACAAGGAGCTTGTGGCTTCTGCAGGTATTTTGTCTTGACCTTAGTCATGAAAAGAGATCAATGAGGACATAAAGAACATTAACGGCAACAAAAAAAACAATCAGTCTGGCCCCAAATATCATTTAAAACACAGCTGGTTTTGCCTGTGAGTAGATTGACACACAAGGCAGAGGCTGAACCTGGAGAGAAGAGACTGCACATATGAGGACAAATGTAATTGCATTGGAGGAAGACAGTGGAAATGTTTACTTTAAAAGGTGAAAAAAGAGGAGGGGCAGGTTAAACTGAAGTTGAAATGGTATTTGTTCCAAAACTCCTCAAGTAACAAGAGACACAGAAACTGAAGTCAAATTACCACGTCGCATCCCGTTGCTAATTAACTCCATCTCCCTCCAGCTTTCCTGTCCAGCCACACGTGGACCAGAGACAGAATCAAGCGCCACATTAGTGCGCACAGCATCCCAAACTGATTTGGGGGAGCCCCGGAGTGCGCATCAACTAATGCTTGCAAACAACCCACTGTTAGAACGATCAACGTGGCCAACCTCACATAGTGAACTAAAGGGAGCAGCTGTTGCAAAGACTTCTTGAAAACGAGCCCAAGTTGAAGTCATGAGAAAAGTTTAAGTGTTGAAATTTACTCACGGGTTCAAGCAACATGCAGGAGAGGAGGAGGAGGATTCCCTTGGACACTTCAACCATCATATCCGTTTAAGCAGTCGACTCGTTTTAAAGGTTATGGCTAAAAGACACAACAACATTAAGTTAAAGAGGTGAAATGTGCGGGCGCCTTCACTGACTCCGTGCGTTCTTGCGCACTGAGTGAAGTGAATCGTTCCCTGCCTGAACTCTCCCCGCTCCTCCTCCTCCCTCTCGGGCTTTACCTTGAACAACTCGCAAGTAACCAATGAAACATCATGTGTGAACTTCAGTACACGGGGCGTAAACACGTCGCTACAAGGAAAGGAGGAAACTGCCGTATAAAGCCATGGCTAGCCCTTTTTTTATTAGCCTATTTATCACAAGCAATTTCCCCCCTTATTACCACACAGAAACCTGGAGAGACTTAAATGATAAGGAATTAGCATAAAGTATAATGCAATGCACTGATGAAAATGAAATCCGTTCACACTTTCCAGCCTTTGTGGCTTGTTAGGAAAAGCAATGTCTCTTTCGGGCCATTGTTTTACATGTCTGAGTTTTTACCAGTTTTCTTCTCTGGTGGTTTTATGTAAGTAACTGCTCAAAGCCCAAACTGGTTTTAAAAAAATACTGCGTTTCATAAAAGATTGAAATCCAGAAATGAACAGTGAATCACGTATCAGAACTTTCATTTGCACATAATTAATCCTCTAAGAATTCCTCAGATTTATCTTGTGGTTGTTTGGAGGAGGCTGCTAAATTAAGGACCCTTGAAATTAACTACCAAAATGTATATAAAATAGTTTAAATCTACTTCACTTTGGTAAGGGACAACATTCAAATACTGCTAACTTATTGATGCATCAGTATAAACAATCCAGTAATGTCATTTAAAATGATATACCACTCTGAATACTTATGCACTGATTAGGTAAACATAGTCAAACAAAATACACACCAAGTAATTTTTTTAAATTTATGGGTTCAAACTCTATAGGACATGCAATAAAAATCTGGCTCTGAGTTTGGTTCCCAGATATGAAGACAGCCATAGGTGACACACTGCAGATAAGATTATGCTACTGTGCATACTCAAGAGAGTGGTGCAAACAGACTTATGTGATGCAGTTGGACATAGCTGTGGTAAATAGAGCAAAAAAAAAAAAACTCATTAACTATTAAAAACAGTGAGGAAGACAGAATTGTTTCGGCTCTCTAAAGAATTTTAGAGAAAAAAAAAACAACAATGCAAGTGAAAAACATGCATCATGTGTCTGTGGTCAGATGGTTGCTCTGTCATCATACACCAATTTGCAGACTGTGAAGAGATGAGTATTGTGTTATTTACTTGTAACTTAACAGCAACCCACAGAACCGGTCTTTGTCTTCCATGCATTGCGTCCTCTGATGGCACCGTATGCTCTCACCGTATGTTTTACTCGTCTGGTTTTGCGAATAGTCGGTGCCTCAGAGAGGCTTATGAAAGATTTAATGGCTGTCAAAAGTTTCCTCTGTGGTGAAAGTCAAATGTTTTGGCTTTTGAGTTCTGCTGAATAAATTCCATTTTGAATTTTTTGAGCACATCCATTAACATATTTCCTGCTGAGTTTCAAGATTTGAGGACCCAAAATGCAGATAAGGTAGGTGGGGAGGTGCAATAAAGTGTTTAGAGCAGTGGTGTTTTATTGGCCCTGTGTGTCAAAATTAAGCGCACGGTTCCCATAAACCTCAGTCATAAAGCTGCTCTTTGCTTTTGATGCGAGGATAAATATGTTGACTTTATTTGTATTTACCATCATTCTTTGGCCAGAAAGTCTCAGCCAAACCGCAGACATCTTCCTATTTTCTGCCATGAAGCAATCACATAACACCTTCTGCAAAATCCACAGATGATTTTTTTTTCTGAAATGACGAACGTCACATTTTCAAGGCCACAGTCTATTGTGAGAGAATGCTGACGTAAAAGCACAAATGGAGACATTTGTGTTAACCAACTATCATTATTGGATATGTGTACCTCTGTTACCCTCTATCTCTTTGTGTCTTACAGCACAGGGAAATAGTTTGGCATGAATACCAATGCTACTCTGAAGCAACATGTCTTTTATCCACCCTCATTCATCAGCAAGGGGAAGGGCCAAAGAGTGTGCGCATCTTTTAAACAAATGTGAGACAATTTGGAGCCAATAGAAGATACAATATACAAGACAGTAAGGAATTATCTTTAGAAATAACATTATATATATAACAACCACTATTCATTGGCCTAAGACTAGATTAAGGTCAATTTTTCATTTTGTCCTAATTTATTGCTCTGTTTTGCATCATTCCTCTAGCATCCCCACACAGATAAACCATTTTGTCACAGCTGTTTCAGTCAAGTGAACTGGCCAGTGAACTGTTTCCATGCTGACCAATACAGACACAAGAAACTGCCAATGTTGTCAGTGTCATCACAGGGGTTTGTTCCATGAAATTTGGGGGATGCTGCATTAAGGCGGATGAGTGAAGTGAAAGATGTTTCATAACAAAACTGATGTCATTATGTTGAATAGAACAAAAAAAGCTTTCATGGAACAGACAAGGACAGATGTACTGAAGGGGACTGATGCAATACCTGATTACGGACGAACATAACAAGCATAATATAGGGACCAAAGCAGCTCTAAGGTTTTCTTCAGTATTATGTCATTTCCTCTTCTCTCCTCTCTGTACCAGCCAATGAAATTAAACAGTGTTAAAATTGTGATGTCAGAGATGCCCTTGAAGATTCACCACTATCTGTGAAACTGAATGGCCCAACAGAGATATACATCATAGTATTCTATGCTTCCAGTAGCGCAGAGACGTTTTTAGTCTTGACAGCACTGTTGAGTATGCAAAGAGAAAGGTAGAGGAAAAAAGTAAAGTCTGTGATACTTTACCTAATGATTCATGGGTGTATTGTGTTGGTTAACATTCAAGCAACTTTCAGCAAACACATCATAAGGATTAGCTGCTGCAGAGCTGAATGTATTAGGTGATCTGGACTTCTTGGGGGGAGGGGTCACAAGATAAATGTTAGAGGTCACAAGAAAAACCATGAATAAATCATTTTGCTATACAAAAATATTATTATTATTATCACATTATAATAATAATCATAATCATAATTTTGGTGACTTTCTTCCTATCTTTCTTGAATTACTGGATAGACTGACCTCTTCAAACCCTTAGAGGTCATTATGATAAAACAATCTGAGAGGGTTTGAGAAGGAAAGTTCTCTCACTGCTCCCACCTCACAGACACAAGCAAGGAGTTGCTTGTCTCTATAAATGTAGCATGAGCCAACAAATCCTCACTGTCCTGACCACGTCATTCTGCTTGACAACGTTAATCAGTATTATAGCCGTTAATATTCTGTATTTTTTAGCGGAAATTAACAGCTATAGTATCATTAGTATTCTTCACAGAAAGAAAAATCGGAGGTTAGTTATGTCTTGTTTTCTGCCCCAGTAATTATCTTGCGAACACTTGTGGGAGTCCATGTCAAAACTCCATACACATTGTGTTGGCTCTATTGACTACTGAGACATAGTGCGCAGTAATATTTGGCACAAATAAACCTGACTTGCCACAACTTGTTTCGTGGTCTTCTCTCCCTCTCCTTTTTTTATTGGCGAGTTCCTTCCTGAAAGTAAAATTATAGGAATTAACTTACTTCCTTCATCGCGGGGTTTAAGTTAGTGTGAGCTTCGCAACAAACACCAAGTACGAAGTTCACATACATAAAGTTTCATATGAAATCAATGTATCGACCACAGTATCAACCAGGACACTGCTGCCGCGCAGTGGTCGCAGAACCTATCGGTGTAAGCTGCTTATTTCCTATTGGTCGGTGAAAGATGACGCAACATGGGCAAACAAGGAAATGAAATCAACGCATTATCACGTCTTGTTTCCTTTTACAGGACTAAACTACTGATGTGTCACAGGTGCAGCCACCATTTTTAACAGGTAAGTTTTGTCCCACTTATCCGTCATGAAAATATTGTTATTATTTTTCAAAAAAACACAACGTACTTCTCCGTCGACAGTCAGCGTGTGTGTAGTAGCAGCTCAGTTTGACTTGTGTTTGGTCTACAGTACGATTGCTGCCTCTTCACAGACACCATGGGTGACTTTCCTATAAACCCGCTGGTTTTGATTGGTGTCGGGTCCAGCTTTGCCTTCTCAAGCCTGTTTTATCATTTATACCAAGAAAAGAAGAAAGAGCTGAAAAAGCTAAAGGCAAGTGCATCATTGCTTAATTCCAACATGCCTTCCACCAAAATTCAGTTTCCGAATGGTTTGAATAATTCTTCTCAACTTTTAGGAAATACCTATTTTCAAACCAGACCAACATCTGGCCCAAGTACTGAAAGCATCTCCCCACAAGCGACTACAGTATGTTGCTGTGGAAGGTACAAACTTATTTAGAAAATGAACATTTCACTAAACGCAGTTTTGAATGGGGTCAGTCCTAGAGCTGATTTGAACCTAACTGTATGTCTGGTGGAAGGTCTGGTCCAGGCAGACGGGGAGCCTCTGGCCAGCCGGTTCGTCCCGCGATGCTTTGGCGTGGTTCAGAAGATAACCGTGGAGGAAGGTTGGAAATACTGGAACACTATTACCAGGACATGGTACGCAAGACTTTAGAATGCACCAAAAATTGTCTCCATATCAGTCCATTCGAATGTTAACAGTAGTTTCATTCATTTTCCAGGAATTCCAGAAAGATGAATAAGAAAGAGACCAGCAACTCGGTCCCCTTCAGCCTTATCAACCCTGGAGCCTACATCACTGACTTATATGTGAAGGTGCAGAACCCTCTGGAGGCCTCTGGGGACTACCTGGAGAAAGTTCACTACAAGTTCAGACGTGCTGAGGAGGGCTTGATGAACATTGCATTGCAGGCCCTCAGTGGGGAGACCCCTGTGGCGATGGAGGAGAGCGAGGAGTTGCTGCGGGTGGGGAGCACCCTGATTGGGTTTGGGGAGGTGGTGCTGGAGGGAGGCCAGGTGATGAGGCTGCAAGCCCCGCAGGACGGCCGCAAGTACGTCCTGGTGGCCACCGACTACAGAAGCTTTATCGACAGGCACGAGAGTTCAGCCACCATGTGGAAAACGCTGACTGCTGTTTCTGGCCTCACGGGGGCTTCTCTTCTTGCCGGGGTTATTTACAACTTAGTCGGAAAACAGGATGACAGGTCAAAGTAGACTTGAAGGGGAAGTTCCTGCAGGTTTGACATCTACAAAAGCTGCATTTTTGGGTGGATCATTAACTGCTTCAGGTGTTTTGTCAGCTCACCTTTACAGGCTCCATTGCACAGTCTCCATATTTAGAACATTTTGATAATTATGTTGCATGTTTGGTTTATTTCTCTGCCAAGAGGTATTTTCTTGTCTTGCTGTCACTATGGTGGACACGGGGCAAAATACACCAATTTCCAGAAATGATTTCTTTTCAGAAATCTGATCAACATTGTAATTCAATGATCCTTTGCAAGACTCAACTTGACTTTCAAGGCTGTGAAACTCAGAGAAATAAATGTCAGTGTGTGCAGACAGGATGGCATGAAATACAAATTTACTGATTGAGCCCATTATCAGTTACATTTTCTACCTCTTACATCATCATGTTTTTACTCCGTTGTGTAGCCAGTGTTGTAGTGTTGAGTATGTAAATAAGATGAAAAGGGCAGTAAACACTTGTAAACAATATTTTTCAAAGGTGGTGGTTTTAGTCTTGTGTGTTATGATAATAAAAAGTACCTCTTATCAAACTTTGTATCCGCAGCTTTATCTTGAGTGAGATGTTTTGCTATTGACAAAAAAGCAACGCCTTCAACATATTTCCAAGCAGTCAGAGTCTTTCTTATTTATTTGGAGAGTGACGTTCATGGCACACAGCCCTTATGTGACATGATGCTGAGTTACAAATGTACTGTATTTGAGTTTCAAATGTACAGAGCAGATCATGAAGGTTACCAGTAGTAGAACTCCGCTGTTTTCAAGTTTTACAAAATCCCCTTTGTCCTTTCTCAAGCGCCCTTTGTTATTCGCCTTCCTCCTCTGAAGACTCCTCGGCCTCCTCCAGCCACTGGATGAACTTCTGAAGCTGTTGGTGAAAAGCAGACACACAGCTGACATGAGGCAGTGTTTGAGAGAGAAGGCAGAAGCTACAGGCAAGTCTGACTGAACACCTGCACTTACAGGGAATTTCAAGGTCAGTTTAGAAATGCTTGTAGTTCAGGCATGGATGAGTAAACATTGCTTTCTCAAGGTGTTAACATTTCACTGTTCAATCTTTACAGATTCCTTACCACTTCCACTCTTTATTGTAAAATTGTGACCTGTGTATGCCAGTTACCCCTGTACCTACCCCCTGGTTCTTGCGGAGCTGCCTGCTATTGTCAGCGGTGGCTCCCTGGGAGAACCAGCGTAGTATCATCTCCTCCTCCAGGATCTCCAGCTGGTACATGTTCATCAGGACCTGGATGGGGGGAAAAACCCACAGCATCTTCAGCACCAGGCTTTACATGGTTGGTTGTGTTTGCTGACCAACATCTTTTCTTGTAACCCAAGTCAGCAGATCACAGTCGGTACATGGTGGTGATGACTGACTCTTACCTTGACCATGGCAGCCCAGTGGCTCTCCTGCTCCAGGAAGTGTTCTTCGAAGGCAGATAGACAGTCCAGTTGGTCCTGTGCTCTCTTCACATAGTTCTTAAAAACCGGTGCCCATTTCTTCAATAACTGAGAGGAAGAAAAAGATAATCTATCATGGCTACAGTTATATAAATGTGCTGTAAACAAAAAGCAGCATAAATCTTGTGGCTTTACTTACCGGCAGGAGCACAGCAACGTATTGTGATGCGGTGAGCTGAGGGCCCTGCTGCTGAAAAGGGTACTCCAGAACCACCCTGGTTAAAATCTGCATCACCTCCTTCAGACTGATATTGTAGGCATACCTGGACAGAAACAGTGCGCCAAACTGAATGTGACCTCTGAAGACCTCTGAGAGAAAGCTAAAAGAGCCACAAGCAAATGCAGGTCCCTCCTTACTTGAGAGAGTTGATCTCGAGTACAAGATTGTCACAGCTGATGTTTTCCTCCAAGCCTCGCTGCAGAGTCCCCAACACCTCCATCTGGAAGACTACACATGAACAGAGAAGAGCAGAGTCAGACATCCAGGAAGTTTCAACCCAAGACTCAAGATGCTCACTTAATAAACATCACAGAAGATCGTATGCTCCTTCTCTTTTAAATAGCTGATTTAAGGAGCACATTCAACTGACTCTAATATAGAGGCCGTGTTTTATAGGTTCATTATTTCCTGCCATTTACTTATATTTCCGGGGGGGGGATCAACTGTGTAATCTTGTAGTAATTCAAGGCAGAACAAAGACAAAGAATGGTGATTGGTATCTTATGTTTGGCCAGTAGGGGGCAGCCATGTGGTGCCACAGGCACGTAAGGTAACATTGAGACCCCTCTCACCGTTAACGTCGTCCATCTCTGGGGAGGGGATCACTGGATCGTCTGGACCATCGGGCTCACTGTCCTCACTTTCACTCTCGGGGTCAGGGTTCAACACCAAACCTGGTGAAAATGAAACAAATAACAGGCTGTTGGGACTTAGACTACAGCAACATGGGAAATGCTGCCTTTATAAACTACAGGATGCTGGCCTACCCCAGAGACAGTGTGACAGCTCCTCATCCTCTGTATCATCCAGGCTGCTGGCCTTCCAGATGTAGCCTTGGCCCTCAGTGCCAACCTCTGCTGGGTTGAAAACTGGAGGACAGAAGAAAACACGGTATAACTCACAACTAGAAACCTCGAGGCAGTTTGACAACTCACGAATTTGTCGATACACACCTTTCTGTTTGGTTTTGTCTTTACTTTGACCGACCTCTGCATCATCACTGAGGAATTCATCATCATCGTCCTCTTCCTCCTCCTCTGGATGGTGCATGGATACAACAGTTCCCTCTGGTAGGGAGATGTTTGGTCCAATCACCACCTGGAAAAGAGTTACAAAGGTACAAATCTTACCCTATTGTATCTGGCAGCGTTTTTCAAGACTGGTTGGTGGTACATCAACTATAAACACATTTGTGGTTTGATGGAAGATTCTGCTGAACAACATAGAACAGAACATCTGAGATGTTAATCATTGGATTTTTTTGAGCACATGGCGGAAGATCCATTTCCTATGGAAAGCAAACATATTATCCAGGAAAAGCAGCATTGATCAAAAATCTGACTGGTTGAATCACCTGCCAAAACCTACTCAGCATTTATACTATGTGCAGTTGTGCCATTAGCTATGCATGACTTTTAAAGATGCCGACATGCAAAGTTGCCTGCTGAGGCTTTAACGTGGAAAGCAGTTCAGAAAAAAAGAAAAAGCGTTTTTACTGCACAGCCAGATACATTCAGGAATAAATGACAATGGTACTTACATTATATGCCAGGACACACTGTTTATTAAGAATCACACCTTCTTTCACTTCGGCCTTGTCACAGACCACAGACTGGCTGATCACCACGTTACTGGCAATGTGAACATTATTCCAGATGTAGGCATGGTTCAGGATCACATTATCACCTGGTGCAATAAAATAAGACGAGTGTTGGTCAAACGGACTTCCAAAGACACGCATCCACTTCTTAATAACGCTGGCCAGCAAGCTCACCTATGGTGCAATTGTTGCCGATGACACTGTTAGAAATGTGACAGTTAGCGCCAATGCTGGTATCAAAGCCAATAAGAACGTTCTCCTCCATCTGGCTGCCGTGGCCCAGGCTGACTCCGCACCCTCGGTACACATTGTGGCGAGAGTACGTGCAGCTTCGTCCCTCCTGGTCCGAGAAGTTAGCCTCGGGGGTGAGAGGGTAGACCCACCGCCGCACAAGGTCCGAAGATACCGAATCGTACATTAGCAAGTTGGACACTCTGACGCCGTAACCATCATTGGTGACATGCATGTGTATCTGGTTTCCCAGGATCTAAACGGAGGACATAAATTATAGCCCGAGTTGTCGTACACAGCAGGTCAGAGTCCAAATTTCCAGTGACACAACTTTGGCTGTGTAATACCTCTTCATTGACCAAGATCCCTCTGACAAAGTCATTCCTAGTCTGGTAGTCAAAATTGTCAGTGAAGAGCTCAGCGACCTGAAGGATGAGGAAAATCCAATGTGACCACATGTAATAAACATGAATATAAAAGTCCCTTGTCTGCTTTAAAACCTACCTGCGGGGAGCAGATACTGATGTGGCAGTCAAGGAGGTCGTGTCGAATTTCAAACTCATCACTTCCACTGTGGAAGATGTTCTGATAAAACACAGACAGGAGCAACTGCCATTCATCAATCTAAGGCCACAATATGTTAATGAGACATACCACCACTGAAATTATTCCTTACCATGGGAAACTGTAGCTTCTTCAGCCCTTGTGTCTTCTGGTAGTGTAAAATCCGCTTGCTCTTGCTGTCCATAGCTACAATGACATCGTCTTCCTCACAGCGAGATCTGTGACCTGGAGATGATTCCTTAAAGATCATTGTCATCACCGAGATATTCTTCTCCGTCTTCCTTCGATGCCTGATAGCAAGAGAAATGACAACAATGAACAATGAATATTCAGAGTTAGAGCAAAGCAGTTCTGGGGATCACTGCTGCTATTTCTCCTGACTTAAAATGTAGAGTGTCTCTTACCTGTGCTCTTGCAGTGCTTGGCTGATATCTATATTTGACACCACATCTCCATAAACCAAGACAAAGTCGGAGCGCACCAGGTTCTTTGCATCAACATCTCTGAGCACATCGCCCAGGGAGCGGTACAGCTCTGAGGTGATGATGTGGACTGTGTTCGGAGAGGTGGGCCGACACCACTTTGACTTTCTGTCAGACACAGCGTCCGGTCAAAATCGTTTGTTGAAATAAATTGGTACAAAAAGAGGGAGCTCCTAAACGGCGAGAAACTTACAGCAGGTGCTCCTTGATTTTGCTTGCCATCCAGCAGCAGAAGACAAACGTTTCCTGCACCCCGGTGGATGTGAGGAACTCCAGGGTGTAGTCGATCATTGCAGCGTTACCCAGCGGCAGCAAAGCCTTCATCAGTGAAAATGTGACAGATGACGTTAGCCGGCAGAGCAAGTTACTGTACATGATAGAAGCTGAAAATTGCTCCCAGAGCATTATTAAACAAAACTAACAAAGCAGCCCAATATAAACGTGTTGCACGTTCGACTATATTCAAGCTCCATCAGTGTCCGTGCAGCTCTGACACTGTTTACAGCATGGATGGAAGTTAGCTACCATTAGCATCCCTGTTAGCTTAGCTCGTTGCCTACCCGCGGTTGGTCTTTGGTCACCGGGAAAAACCTCCGGTTGAAGCTGTCAGCGACTAAAACGGCCTGCAGCGGCTGCTCCTCTTCCTCCTGGTCACTCGCACCTTTTCTACCTGAGGTACCTGAGCACGAGCGACTCTGCTTTCCCCCTTTACCGGCCATGACTGCGTCTGACTCCCAAGTGCTACCCAAACTCTGTCGTCAGACACAAGTACGGTGGCCGCGATGGACAATCTTCTCGCGTCGCTAGTGTCATAACATTTTTAAATACATTCGCTGTTGCATGATTCATTACAGGAATGTATAGCTTGAATATATAAGCAAAGAACCAGTTAAACACAGAAGAGCAGAAATATCAGATTAGATTTACTTTATTGCAAATAAAATCAAGCAAGTACGTCTGAACCAACATGTTTGACTTATACAGAGACAAAGACATCCAGCTCCTGCCGTCCGACAGTTTGGACAAGAACCTTCATTCACTGTTCTGTGAAAGCTCAACAGTTTTTCCAAGACTTTCTTAGCCTACTATGATAACAGGAAACATTCACTGTCAGGAAACTATTGATGGTGTTTGGTTATCTTCTTGGCATGTGCCAACACTGACTCGTATCGCAGGGTTTTGGACGTCCAGGAAGATGGAATACCTTCAAGTCCAATCTAGGAGAATTAAAATTCCGCCTTTTAAAAATCCATCATCCACACAACACTGGCATACAAATGAATTTAAATACAAGATTGGCACAGCCTTACCTGAGCCCCAATACATGCCCCAATGAAGGATCCTCGGCTGCAGGTGCATCCCCCACAGCTGATGGTATCTCTGATAGCCTGCTCGTACTGTTTGGCTGTCAGGACTCCATGCAGCACTGCTTGGAACGCACCAGGCAAACCTGAAAGTAAATCACAAACAGATGTGAATGACATGACAGCATTTTATACAGTTTATACAACACAACTACCTGAGTTACAAGTCTTACTTAATTACTGATCTTTGCTCATTAAGAGTATGCCTTCATAGTGAAAGAGGTCAAAGCAAGCTTGGTGAGGATACCTCAAGTGTTTGGAAACACAGTGGGGATTAGCTCCTGAGGAGTCCTGGATAAATTCTCTTTCACCTGATGAATGTGCCCTGAAATCATGTAGAAAAGAAGAAAAAACAACGTGGACCCATATTAAACACCTATTTTTGCATGTTCATTTTTCTTCAGCCTGAGGAATTTAGGAAACTGACCAAATTAAATTACGCTTAAATCTTTTCGTGCATTGCAACTTTTTGGTATTTTAAATGAGAAATGAGGGCAAAAGAAAATGAGGAGGTTTAAAACCTTTAGTCACATGATTCAATCCCATGACTGTAGCCCTCACATACCAATGACTGCTTTGTCCAGGTCCTGGGGCTGCTTTCTGTTTTTATCACTGAGCTGATTGAGCACTGTGTCCAAGGCTTTGGGATCAGGACCATTCAGGATGAAATGCTCCAGGAACCTGGGACATAAGTAAATTTACATTCATGCTTAGTCAGCACTTAGTCATGACAATCACATTTTAATGCATATAATATATAGGCTTCTTTCTTTCCTAAAAGTTCCTTTAGTGGGTCCACATCCACTCCTGTTGCAAAGTACAAAAGTCTGCAATACATTTGTGGTTCTTTGAGAAGATCTATTGGTGTGTGACTGCTGTACTGAAAAGCACACTGAATAAAATAAATAAATAAAACGTTCTCCCCACCTGATTCGATGTGCAAATAAAACAATTGTGTTTTTTTTATTTCTTAGTTATGATTCAAATCCCAGATATGTAAGTAAACTGCATCTACAATCACCAATGGATTAGTTAAGTGAAAATGGTAATGTTAGAGTGATTTAATGTATTAGGTAAATACACTGACCTTGCTGCTGCCAGAGTCTCTGCCACACATGCATCATTGTTCTGGGTGACTCGGGTGGCCTGCTCAACCTTTTCCAGCATGTCAGGCTTCCCTGCGTAAAAAGCCACCACAGGAGCCAGTTTGGCGATTCCATCAACCTGAAAGTCGTTCTCACATCCTGTGGCCAAACGCAACACACTGGTTAGGAATATTTCTCTTCACAATGCCATAATTACAGTACACGAAAGCACTGTAACAATGAATCAGTACCATGGCTTTACCTGTCTCCTCTTTGCCCGCATCCACATTCTTCAGAAAGCTCTTTAAACTTCCATGTCTCCATGGTCCCTCGATGGGCAGCTGCGGTCTTGGCCCTGTTAGGTACAGATGTACAACATCAACCAGCATCCCCACAGTAGTGCATGAAAAAATTTAATCAAATCCTTGTCAAAAACATACAGGACACTGGATGGCTTTCTTACCCCCTCTCTCTCTGTAAGGATCATTGATGGGCGTGTCATACTCTGATCCAGGCCCAAAGAATTCCAGTATGCGCTGCTTCAGATCGTCAACATTTAGACCTGGCCAGATAGGTCTGACAGGTTAAACAAAGTCAAACTGCGAGGACAGATGGTCATAAGAATATGACAGAATCTGCAGAGAGCTTTAGAGCTTGAAGAGTGTGGCTCAGTATACATTGCAAGCCTACCTCCACATTCAGACAGGGATTCCAGCAGAACATACGCCTGGTCTCCATAGCAGCTCTGCAGGCCCGTCTGCCTCCTGTAGAACGGGTTGGCGGACTCAGGGCGGAATTCAGGGTTTGGATCCTGAGCCAGAAACCCCTGCAGCTTCTGTAGGTCATAAACCCAGTGGAGGGGCTGCGCTGAAGGGTCAAGTCATTAAGTAAATTTAGTTCTCAACAAGGCCTGATGTTGAGCAGAGGGTCGGGCAAGAAAACTAATTTCTACTTTAAGGCATTTTACTGACGATGTAAGATAGGATGTAACACAACAGCACAAAAGACTTTTATTGGTAATATTATTATTACCTGCTGCATCTCCAATGGCTGATCCAACAATGGCTCCTATTGCTCTGTTAACCAGAGCTGAAGCCATCTGTGGAAACAAACACAGTATTATTCTATTTAGAAGAATCGGTTTATTTCAATAATACAAAAATTAAAGATTATTTAATTTCTATATAAGAAGAATGGTAAAAAAAAACAACAAAAAACAAAAAACAAAAACAAAACATTAGTCGATAAAATGTTTTTCATTCAAGCCCTTCCTGCAATAACTGCGGGAAATTTGTTTCAATTATTTCGACAGAGGTGTAACGTAAAGTGGGCCGATCCATCAATTGATCTTTGACACTAGTTTGACGTTATCTGCACGCCACTACTATTGTTATTAATCATTTTTCATACACAGTCTATTGGCTTAGTTCACCCGAAATGCAACGTGGACATTGAAACTATTGTCGGCACCGTGTGACTTGCACTCTTCAGGTTGTAGCGACAACAGTGACCTGGGCTAAGCGGATACAGCGGCACTTTTAAACTAGCCTGCTAAGCTAATGTAAGCTAGTTATTGGACATAAACCTGGACAAAAGTGAAAGGCCTTACCTTAGACTCCGCCAGCAGTACAAACCAACACCGATACTCAGGTTTTGTTTTAACTCTCTGAACCACCTGTCCCACAATGTCGATTTTACCCAACCATAAATTAAATAAGAATGTAGGGTTTGTTCCAGCGATGTTATGAAATTGCTAGCTCTTCGGCACCGCCCACCGGGAAGTAACACAATAACCCCGCCCCCATTCGGTCGCCCTCTGAACGGACCATAGCATGTAGAACATAGATGGAGATATGTTCACAAAGTGAAAAGAAGGAAACAAATAACCGCTTTTCAATTTACCACTGTGATAAAGATACATTTAAATTAAATAAAATTGCATAATTATGTTGAATTTCACAAGCTGCAAGCTGGCGTTTGGAAATTTAGATTTAGGTAGAGATCTCCATCTACTGACTGGGAGAGGTAACTGCTGCAAATATAAGTGAAAGAAAATGAATGAGCTCCTCAATGTGGACAAAACACTGTAAGATAAGATAAGATACCTTTATTAGTCCCACAGTGGGGAAAACACTATATAGAGTGTATAAAAGTAGTGTTTTATATAGTATAAAACACTATATAGAGGCTGTCTACCTATATTCATATGCATCTCATTGGGAGACAGTTTTCTGCTACACAGCAAAGAAGGCCTTTTTTCAACAAAGTAAAATGTGTTATGGTATACTGAAATAACCATGGTAAGGTTTGGTTAAGTTTTTTTTCTTCTTTATTATAATTATTATTTGTTTGGACAGTCACACAGCAAGCAACAGCTCAGTTTGATCTTTCACAGTCACTGACACCATCACCACCACTGCACACATACAGTGTCTGTGCATCTTTAACTCTTCCCTTCAAACAAAATGTTTCCACCTAAGTACCGCCGGCTTGCATGTCTTGCTACAGAAAAGAGGGGTGTGCCACGTACGTGTGTGTTAGGGGTCGGAAGACGTATTACGATACCATGAAGCCTGTATTTATTTATAGCTTACCTCTTCCCTTTCAATTTGTAAGGTAATATCACATGCCATCATCTTAAGCATACAGTACATACACACATTGCACAGGACACACGTGTACTGTATGGATCAGGCTCAGGCTCAGAAAGGTTTTAAAACTCTGTAAAACTCTCTGTTTCACTTTCTCCTTGAGTCAGGGCTAAGTGACACCTACACACTGAATCCTCAGCAGGTGCACCAGCCTCTCCTCTCTACTCCTTCTTCTCCTCTCAATGTCCCTGAGTGACCCAGCTCCACATTCTAGCGCTGCCACGGTGCCAGCAGCAGCAAATTAGACACCAGCACCCCCTCCCGATATGTACTTCTCTGTCCTACATCCATTATTTTTAGCTGGGATCCAAGCCTCCATCTACACTTAATATGGGAAAAGAGTGCCTCATATTCGCAGCCGCCTCTAAATCCATCATATTACTCCTTCTTCGTTTGGCGTGAAGTAGACAGGCTTTCAAGCAACTGTTATCAGACCCCCTGACTGGCACATACACACACATTCAAACACGTTCCATCCTTGTTTATCTCTTTATTCCTTGCACATGCACCAACTCCCACCACTTCCATCACTGTCTTCCCCTGTCCTCAGTCTGGATGGAGAGAGAAGGAGAGAAGGTTGGCCCTCATCTCCTCACTCCACCCACTTCGACAGGTCTGTAACACACACTCAAGTGTGTACACACACCTACACACAAAGCTGTCACCCCAGCAACTGCAATGGCCCCCCACCTTATCTTTCCCATGCTCAATTACACCCCAGATAGACACAAACTTAGCCCAACCCCTCTTGCACCCTGTGCCCTACGGCCAGTTGCCCATGTGGGGTTTTTAATAAGGTGGATGCAGGAGTTGGTCTTGCTCTCTTCTGGGTGACGCGGATTGGAAGGGGTTCTCCATACTTTTACCATAGTATTTGGGGTTTTGTTTTGTTTTGGCTATATTATCTTAAAGAGGAGCCATGAAGTGGACCTGGGTGCTTGTGACAGTTTTGCTGTCCTTTGGTGGTCTATCACTGGGAAAGGAGAGCTTGGACTTCCCAGAGTACGATGGCAAGGACCGTGTCCATGACCTCAACGCCAAGAACTATAAGTCTGTGATGAAGAAGTACGATGTCATGGTGGTGTACTACCATGACCATCCTGGATCAAGCCGCGTCGCCCAGAGACAGTTTGAGATTGAGGAGTTGGCCCTTGAGGTGGGTTGAGATGGGAACTATGGATAGAGTAGGTTGGATAGCATGATAACAAAGCAGAATATCTAGTGCTGGCTATAGTTTAAACTATAGGATACTCTTCAGAGTGTTATTGGAGGCTCTTGCAGAGTTGGGGGGTTTGATATTTTTTTACTTCAGTTTGGTTACATGGATTTTAGTCATGCAGATATGAACTTGTTGCAGTATATTGCTGGTTGAGGGACTTTAATTAGACGTGTAAGCTTGAAATACAAAATATTACAAAGCAGACTTTTATTTACAGCAGTATAACCTGTTTGCCTACAGCGAAAATGGAGGGAATATTTGGCAGATGATATATATATTTTGCAAGATTTGAAATGTGTTAAATCTGAGCTTGAATTGTAGGTGTTATCACTGGAAAGTGATGCTACAGGTGGAAAATAGCTTTGCTGAATCCAGAAATGCTGATAAATGGAAGTCCCCTAATGTGTTGCAAGCTTGCGGTGTGTCGTCAGTTGTCCACCACAGCAAAAAGCTGAGCTGTGAGGACCCAAGATATCATTTATTCTGGCAATGCAAACGATGTGTTTGTGTGTGTGTGTGTGTGTGTGTGTGTGTGTGGGTGTGGGTGTGGGTGTGGGTGGGTGGGTAGGTGGGAACTGATGCACTTAACACGTCTCCATCAACATGCCTCTCACAGCTGAGGCCTCCTGTCAGCCCGGATACTCAGCAGTTTCATCACATTCCTTGCAGAAAGACATGACATCATGCCTCAGCACAAAGCTTCAACTCACAAACACATCAAGCCACAGCTGACCCGGGCTGGGTCTGAGGTTACATTAAAAAAATATTGCATATCAAATGTCACATACTCCTGCAGCACATTTTCCAGGAAAAGTTATAATTGTATTTCTTGTATACATGTGTTTTCTTCTGGGTGGCTACTTTGAAATGGACCCAAAACATTGAGCAATCACATGCAAAATTTGGCTTAATTTGGTTTCAAATATTTTAGACAAAGACTTGATGTCATTTCAAGAAATACCTTCCATCTGATTAATGCTACAGTGAACGCACCAGTTCTATAAAAATATGATATGGGTGATGACTGATTTATGGAATATATACATTGGATCATGTTACAATAATATTTTATGGCTTTTGGCATGGCCACTGTGCAGTGTAAACTAAAGGCAGCTACCTTATAGACTTGATTCATTATTATATTTTGAGGAGGGCTAAAAGGACTGGTGGTGGCTCCTTTTTATAACTGATGCAAAAATACACCAAAAAAACTTCTTGGCAATTATAACCAAATTCAAAAACAGATTTGGGCATCCAGTCAGTGGGATGAAAAGTTTGACAGTCCTTTTTTTGGACATATTAATAACAGATGTAGTTCTATTTCAATTATGTGCAAAAAAATCAGTGAATAAGTTCAATGAAATCATTACAAGATTTATTTTCCTCTTAATATGAAGAGAACCTTGCACAACATTTACACAGTAATTTGGCAATCTGGCAATCGACAAATTATGGATTTATCTTATCAGATGGATTTATCTTGTCGATCAAATAAATGAAAGGGGGGAAGTGAGAGGAAAAATAATACTTATGGATAATAATAGAAAGTAAAAGATTAATTACGGAAACGGAGAGTGAGAAAGATAGAGGTTGCTCTGCTTAGCGTATCACATCATCTCAACAGCCTCTGCTGTCTCTGTATGGGGGCGTTTGGGGCTCGGTCTCAGGGCCGGAGGCCAGTACTGGAGGTTCTGGCTGCTGTAGTGCCGCCTCAGCTCCGCACAGTGATTGACACTTGCAGTACTGTACTTGTCAGCGGATCCCAGACCGCTGAGCATCACTGCCACCTCGCCAAAATAGTCCCTGGTGCTAGTGTGGCTTCTAGTGTTATATTTATCCCAAGCTGCTTTTGTGGTGGGTTGAGCTCCCTGAAGGCTTGTGTTTCTCCTTATGAATGTATTATGATTTACATTTGATGAGGTTTTATTATTAGTAACAGACAACAGCAAAAGGATTGGGATTTCAGAGGTCAAGGCGATCTCTGGTGGTTAGTTGAAATATGACATGATGAGAGTAAGGAAGTGTTTTCTCCCGGGGTCAAAGAAAAATAATTTGATTGCTAAGGTGGCGCAACACTGTGACCGGGGTCTACATGTGTTAGGAATGTGCCTCAGACCTATTGCTTAATAATTTTCTCATGTTTCCATTTAGGTTAGTAGGCCTGCATTCTCCAGACTAAACACACTGTGCATTTAAATTGCTCACTGCCCATGAAAACAGATTACAAATAGATGTACACAGCATGGAAGGAACTGTACATTAAGAATAGATATGTAGTGTATATGATAAAAGATAAATCTGTGTGTCACTGTATTCAGCACAGGATATTAAATACAGAGAATTTAAAAATGAAATTTTGTACAGTTGCAGTGCAATAGGCATGTTGTGTACTTGGGAAACATGCAGATATCAAGCTATGAAATCCCACTGCGGATACCAAGGCTGCTGGTTTAACTTTACATGTCGTTGGGCAGGTTCAGTTACTCTTCAGATATTATATCAGGCACATTACTGCAGATACACATTCTGAAAGATGAGGTCCAAAGAAAACTTTGCATGTTTTATATTTGGAGGACATGCAGATGTAAAGATATTAAATCATTTTCATAGTTTATTTATAAAAAAAAAACAAATGAAGGTTTCAACATATAACTGCACATAAATCAAACTAATATCAAATCAATATGTAATCAAATTAATATTGTATACTCAAACTGATATAAAAAAGAACAACCATTAATGTATGTCTAATGTATACATGAAGGTGAAATATTGAATGAGATGAAAATATGAACACAGATTCTCAAAAAAATTTAAATTTAATTTGATCATAATTTCATTCCTAAATGTGCATGTACAAGACAAAGTAGTAATTAGGTAACAGCAGTGCTTGTTGCATATCTGCTTATTATTGTTTAATCTAAAATCTATCCTTCTTCACTTGCTTCTCAAGCCTTACTCATCTCAATCACTTGCCCTTTAAAAGTTTATTTTTGTTCACTCAAATGCCAAATGGGTGGGGTCTGCAACAAAATATTGTGCAATGCAAAAATGTTGAAGTCACAGTAAAACCAAACTACTAACACTTAAAGACTATGTGCTTTTAAAAATATGCAAATAATCTAAATAGTGTGCACTTAGAAGATATATATATATATATGCATGTATGTTTATGTGCTTTGTAACTTACCAGCTGCTTGGCTACAAAACCCCAAACTGCTTTACTGTGCCCCACCCATCTGCAACTCCCATTGAGTTAAAAGAAATGCACAACAAACTGCAAGATAGCCTATTTATGCCAGTAAAAGCAGCTGCTCAAGATCTCCGACACCAGTGCGCAAACCATGTGCAAGTATGTGCGTGTGCATGTGTGTCACTAACTTTTACCCTCCAAACACACTGAGACGGCCCTCAAACCACTTCCTCAATGCAGTTGGGCTGTGAGTGTGATTGGTAGGAGCGACTGTCAGTCATGAGGTTCAAGTTTCATACAGATTTAGAAAGTGCATAAGCAGCGCTCTGAAAAGCAGGCTTTTATGGTAATGACACAACTGAGCGGGACAACTTTTTCAAAAAGGTGCAAATATCAGTGTAGCAAGCTTTCAAACGCATACAATACACTCCTACAGCAGTGTATTCCTGTTTTACACAGTGAAGTGACAAATGAGCAGCATGTCTTCATTTATGTGACAGTGTCTTTGTTTTACAGCTTGCAGCCCAGGTCCTGGATGAGTTTGATGATGAAGACATCGGGGTCGGTCTCATTGATGCAAAGCACGACAAAGTTGTTGCAAAGAAATTAGGTAGATACATATGCACACTGTTAGAAACATAGATATTTATGCAAAAATTCGATTACAATGTAAGCATCTTGACAATTAATCTGAAATGCATGTCTAAAAAGAGGTAATGAGTCTTTTAGTGCAATATTCAATATGATGTTTCCTGATGACAAATAAAAGATTCTAAAAGAAGGACACCAATTAATATGTTTGACCTTTGCAATGCTCTGGGCTGAAGGTCAAACCCTGTATATGTCCTTTCATGTCTCCTCAGGCCTTGAAGAGTCTGACAGCATCTTTGTCTTCGCTGATGATGAGGTCATAGAATATGATGGCGAGCTTGCAGCAGACACTCTTGTGGAGTTCATCTATGATGTTCGTGAGGATATTATCCCCCAGTTAATAGCATGCATTATTTTAGTAAAGAAAAAAACAAAAAAAGTGTTTTAAATTCCCATTTGCTCTCTGTGAAGATGACCCACAGAATCTTATTTTTGGTTTAATCTTTTCTCTGCCATCTCCATCTCTATTGTCTCCGTCTTTTGTCCTCCATGCCCATCCATTTTTTCATAGGTTCTTGAAGACCCAGTGGAAATTATTGACAATAGTAGGGAACTGAAAGGCTTCAGAAATATCGACGAGGACATCAAATTGGTGGGCTACTTTAAGAGTCACAAGTCAGAACGTAAGAATCTGTACTGTGATGGCATGATAACCTGTTGCAATCTCTTTTTTACAGTTGCTCATAATGGTATATCAAGTGCAATGGAGATCAGGCTCATAATGCTTGACTTAATCTTGAGTTGCTGTTTTGATTTTTAAGTGGGTATAAGTGAGCACACAAAGAGCAACAGTAATGATGAGAACAACAAGTGTATATTCTTAGATATTTCATACAGGGACCAATCAACTGAGACAACCTGTAACTGTAAAATTCTAGATTTTGAGGAGTTTGCTGATGCTGCAGAAGAGTTCCACCCTCACATCAAGTTCTTTGCCACATTCAATCCCAAGGTGAGTAATCATGGTCATCATCAATTATCTGGCTAAAACATGATAATAAATACATACGTTAAGATAACAATTATATGTGCGGGGAATGAATCACGCAGGGGGTCGTATAAAGTATTAAGAGTTAAATATTATCACATCAAGATGAAGAAGAAACACAAAATAAGAAAGACAAGAAAGACATTAGAAAAACAAGAAAAGAAACTGAACATAAAATGTTTAAGACATCCAATAAATAAAGTCATTTTAAACAGAGGATATAGAAACCATTATGTTTAGTACTATATTGGTGAAAGTAGGCAAATAATGTAAATGGCGCTTTAGCAGTCCTCTGAAAACTGGACAAAATTTTGTGACAAAATGAGTGTTTAAAAATTGATTTTGTGACTGCGCAAATCTACATGTAAGGCTAATAATCACTCTCTTTTAGCTCAGTTTTGTTCTCCACCAATTCCTGAGAAAAATACCAGGCTTTTGAGTGGGTAGAACACAGTGGGTTTTTAAGAGCTATTTGCTGCCCCCAGCTGAATGAATCTAGGTTGATGAGAGCATAGTTAGTAAGACAGAGCACCAAAAAATGAAGTAAAATATGGGATGTTGAACTGCTATAAAATTTCAATTCACAAATTCGTGCCCCAGAGAATCAAAATGACTTGAGTGTTTTGCTGTAAATTTCACAGGGTGAATTTGAATTTGTGAACTGTAACCTTTTTGTTACATACCAACAACATCTTCATTGTAATTAATGCTCAGTCAATCCTTTGGTCATGTGTTACAGGTTGCCAAGGCCCTGGAGCTGAAGCTTAATGAGGTTGACTTCTACGAACCCTTCATGGATGATCCAGTGGTAATCCCTGGAAAGCCTTACTCTGAGGAAGAACTGGTGAAATTCATTGAAGATAATGACAGGTAAAATCCCATTAGAGCAATGCACAAGTGATCTCATGAGGTAAAAAAATTATCCTTCCACAATTAATAGCAAAATACATAAAATGTAATTGATCTCTACTTTTCAAGACCAACCCTGAGGAAGCTGCAACCACACAACATGTACGAGATCTGGGTAAGAAACTACAACGCTACAACATGGATGACTTTTTCTTCTCCAGAACAATTAATGAATTTCCTGGAATCGCAAACTGTAACTTCAACATATTAGTCACATCAGGTTCAGTTTTTCTTCATTTATTTCTCAGGAAGATGATGTTGATGGTGAACATATCATTGCTTTTGCAGAGGAGGCTGACCCAGGTAAAGGAACCCTTAACTGAATATAAAAACACCAGTCACTGATGGTAAATCTGTAAAAGCTTTTGGTTAGAAAAGCAGCTGGGGGAGGTTTTGCATGGTGGTGATGTGCAAAATATAATTTGGCTATCTAATGGAGCCATACAGTATTTATGCAGGTGAATGATACAGGAGTCATAAAAATGAAAATATGACAGTTACCCATTACCTTCATCCATTTATCCTGCAAGAGAGTCTCTGTAAAAGTTTACTTAAGTTTCACTGAACTCTTCTCATTCACTCCTCAGACGGTTTTGAGTTCCTGGAGATCCTGAAGCAAGTTGCCGAGGATAACACAGACAACCCTGACCTCAGCATTGTCTGGATTGACCCTGATGACTTCCCCCTGGTAATAATATAACACAGTGCAATACTGGGGTTTGAAGAGGTTGAACTGAACTGAGCTGAGATGTAATGATGAATCTGGTAGTGTATAGAGCACAATGATAGATATTATTCCTGTGCATTTTACTGACACTGACAGAAATATATTTCCCTCATTTTCCTTCAGCTTCTGCCACACTGGGAGAAGACTTTTGGCATTGACCTGTCCTCTCCACAGATTGGTGTTGTCGATGCTGATGATGTGAGTAATATCTTTGGTGCTTTATTGACAGTACATTTGTATGTTTGTATGTTATTAAATATATTTAACAATGCCATATTACCAACAAGCTAGAGGTCAAAAGGGACCATAAATCCGTAATACCCTGTGTGTAATCCATCCTCACTGTCTTTACATATATGTTTTGAGACAACCTATAAGTCTGCAACCCTTCTTAAAAGCTTTAAAGATAGGGTTAGCCACTTGCGCCTGCCCCAGCTGTGAAAACCGCAGATGCATCCAACTGATGAAAAAGTAACTCTAAGACAGGCGTTACAAATGTGCCTGCAGAGTGCCTCAGTCCTGTGCATGATACAAAAACCAGGGGCCCACTCATGAAAGCATTGCTCTACAATGTTGCTTCTAGTCATTTTGTTTCAGTTTGATCTTCTTCACTCTGCAGGCTGACAGTGTGTGGATGGACATGGACGATGGTGACGACATGCCATCTGTAGACGAGCTGGAGGACTGGATTGAGGACGTTCTGTCAGGTGAAATCGATCCTGATGATGATGATGATGATGATGATGATGATGATGATGACGATGATGATGATGATGACGATGATGATGACGATGATGATGATGATGATGATGACGATGATGATGATGACGACGATGACGACGATGATGATGATGATGACGACGACGACGATGACGACGACGATGATGATGACGATGATGATGACGACGACGATGATGACGATGATGACGACGATGACGACGATGATGATGATGATGACGATGATGATGATTATTAAATCATTAAGTCGTAATTTTCTCTTTAAGTCTGACCAATGCAGTTTCAAGAGTCAACATCAACTCTGTCAAAACATCTTCTTTTGTAACTCGTTCTTATGTTGAACTCGTCAGTTCATTTTGATATCTCATCTTTTCATCATCCTCTTTCTGCATCTCACCAAAACAATATTCCATTACTTGTTTATCCCTCTCTCCTATTCACTAATTCTACATGTAACAAAGTACTTTATAAGATCCCACAGTACCTTTATTCCCACATGTAACACTGTCTGGTACAATAAAAAAAGAAATTCTTTCAAAACCTTGCCATCTACTGCTATTGATTTTTATATTATCAAAGCTTTAATTTTCCAAGTACTGGAGGGGTTGCAATGTTGTATGCATTATGTCTGAGTCCATCTGTGGAGTCTGTTGCAGTTTGAATGTGTTTTAATTATGTTCTATTTTTTGTTTGCCCCATTAAAACAAGTGAAGTCAGATCCAAGGGTGCTAGCAGGCTTTTCTGACGGGTCTTAAGTATCACCAGCCTACTCTGTGAAATCAATGTAATGTTGTACACTGAAAGTGCTGTACATCATATGGATGTTTTCTACGATGATGAAATATAACAACAGCAGTCTTCTATTTTTGTAACAAGAGAAATTTAACTTACTGTAAAGTCTTAAATAAATGACAGCTTGGACAGAAACCCCACTACTGTATAGTTTCTTAAAGGTGTGAGTGTGTGTGTGTGTGTGTGTGTATGAGTGAACTATATGTAAGGAAATACATTATTTAACATTTCTGATGACATAAGCATATGGTAATATCAGTAAACGGTAAATGGGAAACAGAGCTGGACACAAATCCACCCCTTCCAACCCTATTGCACTGATGGACAGGTTTACTCAAGGATTCTGTGACATCACAGTTGGGCCAACCTGTTTCAAAGGGCCTTGGTCGGGTAATGATGTTACACCCCTAGTTACTCTATAATCTGCTCATCTGTGCATCAATTGAAACAGTAAGAGTTAAAAAGAAAACAACATGTGGGCTCGCAGCTTCTATGCTTGCAACACATTTCAAGTTTTGTGTTCTTCCTCAAGCAGCATAAATCTGTAATGTATATTAACGATAAGATATGTGGTGTATGGCATACACAGGCCTGTCTGTATGCTAATTTCATATAAATGGGGCCAAAGGTCCGTTTTTGGATGTCATCCACACCAGCTGGTGACCAGTTCTTTTAAAATGGTATTTGACACTCGTGCAATTCCTTTACATTGTACTGCCAACTTAAAATTACCATTAACACAAACACATCTCAAATATCATGATCAGGATTTTTTATAGCTATTAAAACATGTAAGAATTATTTTTTTTCTGTTTGGTTCTTTTTGCCTTTTTGCTCCGCCCCCTCTCATCTTGTGACGTCATTGATACCTGGTTCAGTATTCGGCGCGCCTGCGCCAGCACGAAATCACGCCTTCTTCCTGCGAGCCATGTGGTTGTTGTTGGTATAGATCCCTGCAATTTGTGGACTTCCGTTATATTGTGATTTTTTTTTTTTGCACAAACTCTAATTTCAGCGAAACGGAGTTGCGCAAAATGTCTGCGGACGCCGTGAACCTCCAGGCGCAGGTGGAGTCGGTGCTCGGAGCGCTGGTCAAAGCGGCTACGGTGGAGTTAACCAAACTGTTTGAGAGCAAATACCGAGCCTCGGCTGTGGATGTGGGCCGCACTGAGCACAGCAAGGGAAATGAAATATTGGAGACGCTGGGTAGTTTGACGACTGCGGACACGAAACGCAGCATCGGAGTGCAAGTGGACGAGAGTATTTATCCGCTGTCGGAGCTTTCTGGTATGTGCTGGTGGAGCTTTAAATGCTGCGACTTCCTGTTTACGTCCACACTAAAGCTGCATGAGGACAGTGCAGACCACTTGGCTTAAACTGGTTGATAAAATCAGAAACGTGGTCTGTGCAGACACAGCGTTGAGTGCTGCGTGTTTAATTCTTGCATGCACTGTGCTCATTTGTAACTGTTGCACTTCACTCCTGCGGGGCTGCCCATTGTTAAGCCAGTGTAAAGGAATGTATCTGTGCCTCTGTCTTAACCCCTCCCCCATCTTCTCCACAGATCCCCGTTTCCACTCAAACTGTGACGGGAAGGTGGTGGAGGGGTGTCTCATTCCCTCAGAAATCCCCCTGATAGAGGGTAATGGCCATGCTGACCCTGAATGGCCACCTCTGAAGGAAGAGGTCAGTGAGGTTTTGCAGGGGTGTCAGAAACCACCTGTGAATGAAGGGGAACAGTGAAACTGGGCAGCTTTGTGACCGTGTACAGTTACAGGGAAATGCACGGGAATCATTTGGCACAACCTGATTTTCTGCATCAATGTGATCTGAACCTCGTCTAAATGACAATTATAAAAACACAGAGGTTGTGTCAATTTTGAGCACACCCATTAAACTATCAAAGTGGACTCAACAGCTGGGCGAACCTCCTTTTGGCAGCGGTGATCTCAGACAAGACCTCCATGTGGCTGTGTTTTACAACATTGATTTCTTGTTGCCACTTCTGGGGTGGGAAGTCACAGAACTAGATGGTTTCCATTTTGTCACAGTGTGCACTGATGAGTATCCAAACTGTTTGAGATTACTTTCCATCCTCATGGAAATTAACAATTAACAAAGTCCCGTGAGATCTCTTTCTTGTGCTTCTTGTGAGCAGCAAACTAAAAAAGTTTCCAAGGGTACAGACATTACATGTCATCGTAATCTGGCCTGTTCTAACGGCATACTTTGTGTCATATTTGTATTTTATTGGATTGTGTTTGGGTATTCGTTGTTCTCATGGTGTGTTGTGTACCACATGCATGCAGTTAAGTTATGTATCTTCTTTAATCAGGTTTTGGCAGAGACTTTGGATACGCTGGAGTTGAGAGTCCTTGAAACAGAGGCTCCAGCTGATAGCGACACCCAAACTGAAGCTGTTTTGCACGGTAAGAATCAGGGCTGAAAACCTCTGACAACAACTCTCATCTCTGGGTTTTTACTTATGAACCATTTGGATTTCTGAGTACAGATTAGATAAGGAGGTACCACACTCACAGGCAAATTGTATGAACTACCTTTTCTATTTAAAAATGAATTAGGAGCCATTAATAAATGTGACTTTTTACCAGCAACAGTGGCAGCTGTGAGGAACTACAATATCAACAAACTGGCATCTTCCCCTTCCCTGATGTTTGACAGAAAAGTTTACATTTTCAACCTAGAAACTTTGCACTTGTTATTGATTAGATACCATACTGCAGAGAGAAGACTGCATATCATATCAGTACATCTAAACAACAGGCTTTCTGGTGGAAGAAGTGGTGCAGGGTGTGGAAGCTGAGGAAAGGATGCCAGGAATGTACAATATGATTAAAACTGCACATCTCATCTTTTTCAGTCTGTGCAGAGACACCTACAGAGAGCTCTCCATCTAAACAAAAGCCTCTCGTGATTCAGCCAGACACGAGTGGTGTCATCTCGGGGGAGAAGGTGAAGTTTGTTTGCCCGTTGATCCTTAAGCAAGTGTCACCTGTTCAAGCGGAACCTCAGCAGGCCTGTGTCAGCACCGCTCAGGGCACCGCCTACAGTCCGTCTTCATCTGATGGAGCTGTGACTCCCTTTCAGGTCGGGGTTTGGGAAAGGGTCAACACGTCGAAGGACACGAAGAACAATCTTCACATCAAACTGAAAATGACTTCTCCAGATCAGAAGCTGTTGCGTCCCTGTGCAGTACAGCTGGTGGACATGCTCACGGTGCCTGATGCAAAGACGAAGCTTCCTGACGATGTTGCCAATCACAAAACTGGCTTGCGTCTGCCCAAAGATCTCCGTCGCCACCAAGGTCTGCACACGGGCCACCGCCTCTGCTGCTTCAACCCATGTGAAAACGGTGTTTGGCGTCTCCGAGGGGTCGTCACCCACTCCCGCGATGGATACTCTTGCAGCATCTGTGGAAAAACGTTCAAACACAGGAAGATTCTCAGGCGGCACGAGCGCTTCCACACTGGAGAAAGACCGTACTCGTGTTCGGAGTGCTCAAAGACATTTGCGCTGAGGAAGAGCCTCCGCCGACACTTGAGATTTCACACGGGCGAGAGGCCGCACACCTGCACGCACTGCAAGAAAAGCTTCCGTCTGCGAGAGAATCTCAAAGCACACTTGAGGTTTCACACTGGGGAAAAGCCTTTCAGCTGCACTACGTGTGGGAAGACGTTCAGGATCCTGAGGAATCTGGACAAACACAAATTGAGTCAGTGTGGATTCTTTGTCCCTTCGTTCAGAACAATAGCTGGCATGTAGCTGTGGGAGAACAGCTGTCAGCGGCTGGGTGCAGAGTTTGTGCCCTTTTCTACCTCAGACTGAAAACACTGAACCACTTTTGGAGACAGTTGAGATAAGAAAAGTTAGGGGTGTGAGACAAGCTAATGGAGACTGATTGAGAACCATTCCAGAAGTTTGATGGGACATTATTTAGAATTGTATGCTACTGATGTTTGGGTTTTAATTTCTTTTGTTTATTTCTTGTCATATTTGTTTTTGCTCCTTGTGATTGTAGGACATACATAAACTGTAAAGGTTTTACAACATTTGTTTGCATGTACACCTTCAGAGAAACACATGATCACCCCCCTCCTTACAACAGAAGTTGGAGCGGAAGTTATCCAGTTTGGAGATTGTTTTGTCTTGTAAATGAGTCAGACCACTTCGGTAAATTTTCATACATTGATGAGCAAGATATCAAGTGATTTATTGTTTTTTTTACCTCCTGATGTTTGTGTTTGCCTATATAATTTTTGTCTTTTTTTAAAAAACTTTTCACTCATGTTTCATTTCAATAGGTGTTTGGATTTTTCTTCATATCTTGATTACTGAATGTACTGTACTGTATGTAGCCACGCTGACTTTGAGAAATCTGGTTTCAATGTGGATTGTACTATATTTGGTGCGTGTATGGTCAAATACATGTTGTGGCATCTTCTCTTTTTAAATTCTTATAAAGAAATTCTATTTCTTTTTGACTGGTTTATCCTTTTTAAGGTTCTGATACTGCATATGATTTTCTTGTTCTTCAAAATTGTGGCAACCAGACCCACACTATATTTAGTATGCGTTAAGGGTATTACTTTCTAATAAAGAGCTCTTAAAACATGCAGTATTAATTAATAGTTATTACACATATATAGATGACTTCTAACCCATGAATAAGAACAATTTTTGGGTTTCTCTAAAACTGAGAAAAGCAGCAAATTCTCACAAATATGAAGCTAACCTCAGACAATGTACCTACATTTTTTCATGATTAATGACATGTACCAGTACTGATTATTCAACTTTATTATTAAAAACAAGTGTATTTACAGCCCTGGTAGAACAAATGGAGAAACTAACAACTTCACAAAACCGGGGCTGTCCTCTGAATACATGTAAAACAAAAATTATAAAATGCAATTAAACAGTACAGCCTCACATATCACACACATACAAAGCTGTCACATCTCTTGTACTAGTGTGACTATTGATTTTGACCAGACAGAAAATTTACTGATGCAGCAAATGGCTCACAATTTAACAAAATTAAGCATCTCGTCATTTCCTGATTGGATGAGATGACTGAGCTGCTGCTGCCGACGTCATCATTAGGCGATGCCCCCTCTGCCCATGGACCCACCCCTTCCTCCTCGAGAGAAAGTTCCTGAGAAGAGTCAAACATAAAACATAAAGGATCAATTTAATCCCACATCATCACTCTTCCTGATATTACTCCTATGGTTACTGTAACACTGCTTATTGCGCTTCAGTAAAACAACTTGATCACAGTGACCAGATTCTCTTCTGTAGGTGTACACATCAGTCCTCTCTCCACCGAGACTGACTCAGTTTGTTACCTCTGCGGCTGAGTAACATCCGGGTCTCCCCTCTCCCTGCTTTGGCTCCTCTGCCTGACTGGCTGCTGATCAGAGCTTGGCTGTTCACTGTGCGCCGCTGATTTACACTGCTGGTGTCTAAGAATGAAAGCCAGAGATGAGGCTGGATGTCAAACTGTCAGTGAGGGGACACAAGCAGGGCACGCTGTAGACTTGAAATGAAAATGTGGCTGTTATTTTCAAATGTAGAGTCAGGAAACAGAACATATTACCAGGGTCTTGGCTGGTCGATGGCAATGATGCATCATCGCTCTGCTGTCCTGTTGACTCCACTTCTGTCTGACTCTCCAGAGAAGACTCGATACCAGGCCTGAAGAGAAAAAAAAATGTTAAATGTTTTACTTGAAAAAGGGCTGTGTAAAACCATTTACTTTCCAACCCACAGTCTGACTGGTCATGAGTTGCTCACCCATCTCCTTCCTGCTCCACAAAGACCTCATCTCCATCATCTGCAGCGGCAGCCATCCCTGTGGAGGCAGTTACCATAGGAACAGACTGGGAGGTCATGTTGTCACCGCTGTCTGAGGGCAGAGACTCTGTGAAGACTGTCACTGACAGAAGCCGAGAATCAGGAGACATGATGTTGCATTTTTAGTTAAAACTGACCATGAAGAAGTGTAATAATGAAGAGTGGGTTGGAGAGTGTGCTTCTTACCTGGTGCAGCCACTTGTAATGGTGTGGTGGGGACACTCCTTCCTCCTCCGTCTTCATCATGAGCAGCTAGGAAGAGAGGAGACTCATACATCCCCAGACCTAAAACAAAGCAGCGGTTTAACAGATGGGATTAACTGTTAAAAAATAAGTGAACTCATTCACAAAACTGAGATTAGATCAGGCGTTTGTGTGTGTGTGTGTGTGTGTGTCGTACCTCCTTGAGAGGCCAGCTGTCCCAGATCTGAGTGTGAGGCTGATGTTTGAGGCAGCAGGTCTTCTGGAGGTCCAAATCTAAACCTGGTAGACAGACCCGCTACCTGAGGAGAGCTGAGATGAACGACAGACAGGCATGACTTTTCCCTGTCAACAGAATCTTAGGATTGATGGAGTCAGAAAATCCAGGTGGATGAGACAGAATCCAGGTATTACAATCTGGATATAAAATGAGTTAAAACTTACAAACACACAAAACCCAAAATGTGGGATTCCTGCTGTGTAAGCAAATTTCTGACATTTTTATGACCCATGATCATTAGATTTACAGGGTTTATGTGTTTTACTGTAAAGTCTGACTGAAACATCACAGACTGTGTGTGAATCTTACTGTATAGCCTCAGCGAAGCCATCAGTGCGGTGTGGGACCACCAACGTTGGAGTACTGGGAACCATCCTGTCGTCATCGTCAAAGAAATGTTGCTGCAAGCAAAAACACCTCAGACTTTTAACTTGCAGGCTTGGTATATACAGTACGTATGACCCTATTTAGACCAACTACAACAATGACAAACCAACATCCAACAAGTAAATGTTGAACAAACACTTCATCTCTTACCGTACTGCCTATGCCAGGGGTTAGTTGAAGTCCACGTCCTACTGATGGTCTGCGCAGCTGAGAGGACTGTCTCTGATGAATAAGTAGTGATGTCAGAATCATCATCATCATCCAAATGGTTAAACTGATGTAAAAACCCTGTACTTCCTGGGCTGACTTTAAATTCAAGCAAACATATTACTACTGCTACTAGTCGGGTCTGCTACTGTGTGTACCTGTGTATGCGGGGGACCCAGTTCTGGAGCTGGAGGTTGGATGTAGAGCCTTGGTGGGAGGGAGTGTGTCGGCCTCCGGGGGTGGGGCAGGCGGGGTGTGAGGGACGAGGATGGGGAGGGTGCCGAGGAGGAGGCGGCCGGGGGGAGGTGCACGGGGTCTCTGGTGGGGTCAGACTCCGATGTGGTGCTACTGCTGCCTTCACCTGGAAGAGATGAGTGACTCACATGAGCTGACCTCAAAAATGAGGAGGCATCGACGTAGACCTACAGAGCACGCGGCGGCACTCACTGCTGTGTGGCTGCTCAGAGGGATTCTGGGAGTCTGACGACGCACCGCAAACATTCTCCTCAGTGTTGGTGGCTTCTGATGGATCCTCCTCCTCTCCCTCACCTTCAGCCTCCCTGCTCCTCTCATTACTGTCCTCTCCTCCCCCCATACCGCTTTCACCAGCATCGTCCTCGTCATCATCATCCTCTTCTTCCTCCTTATACTGTGGCAGACACAGACAGCTAGGTTATTTACTCCCGACAACGGATCAAAGCTGAAAAAATTTTGGCACATTAATGAACAGAGCAGCACCTCCTCTGCTTCCTCCTCCTCTTCCTCCTCCTCCTCCTCCTCCTCCTCTTCCTCGTCACCTTCGTCCTCCTGCTTCCCCCCGCCTTCTTTGCTCTCACGGCTCTCGCTGTCCGTGTCGATCACAATCACATCCCGGATTCCAGCAGGGCCCTGAGAGGACATCTGATAAGAGGGGACAGACTGGGACACGCCTTCTTCCTCAATGTCCTCATCATCTTCAGCTAAAACGGGGAATTCCTCCTCTGGAAGCTCCTATAGCCCAAACACAAACCCATCATTGGAAGTTACCGGGTGAAGATACTGTAAATACAGTGTAGTTTCTTAATACATGCAACTCAGTATTAGTTAATTTGAACTTGCAATTTGTTATTCAGATGAATCGAATGAAAGACTGAGATGTTGTTTTGAGCATGTGTCAGAAACCCATTAACTGTCTCATTATAGAAGGTTATTTCTAGATCCTTTCAGGAGTCACGAACCTGGCTGTCGTCTGGTGAATCCTGTCGTTCCCCCTCATCCCTCAGCTCCCCTTCCATCTCCTCATCACCTTCCATCTGTAACACCCCCAGTTACACAGCTGTAATTAACAAGGTTGCTAGGAAAACAGTGACAAGTGCCAACAAAAACAAACAAAAGTAATTATACATATATCACTATCAACAACCTCAAGCAGTATTGAGAAAACCCAAGCTGATCAATCACAGTTCTCACCGTCTCTGTGACGTATCGATCATACCTCAGCAAGTGTTTCTAAACCAATTGATTTCTCTCTCTGGGTTTGTGTTTACCTGCAGTGCTATTGTTGGTTTTAGTCGGAGTTTTTTAGTGGTTGGTGGTGTGAGGGAGCTCTCTGGTCTGCTCTCTTCTTCCTCCTCACCCTCCTCCTCCACTTCTTCTCTGCCACGCTTTGAACCTGCTTAGTTGACACAAAGCATACATAGGAAACTGGCAGGAAATTGGTTAACACGGTTTTAACTTTTTAGCTGGTATCCACTCAGTGAGATCTCGTGAAGTGAAAACACTGCTTGCATCTGGGCTAAGAACCTCTGCTGTCAGAGTCTTCAGTGTTTGAGTGTCTGTCTAAGCGTTTGTTCCCGCTTAGACAGCCACAGATCAATTTAGCTTTTAACCATTCCAGATTTGTAATCCAGTGGGTAAAAGACTAGTGGGTTTGGCACATGGTCCTGCTCACCTGTTGAAATCATAGACGAGGATGTGGACGGTCGCTCTGCCTCCATACTGGATCCTGCATCCTGACTGGCTGCCTGCTGCTGGGTGGGCTGGACAAAAGCTGTGGCCTGTGTGCTGGTTGGCTGAGTTATAGAGGTAGGTGCGTTCACCAGGCCGGAGCTGGTAGAGTGTACAGAGGCTCCCGCACTCATTAGCACTACCGAGAGAAACATTACATTACACTGTAAAATAACTATCACTTCAACATTACAAGCACATTTAACTTCTTTAAAGTAATAGTTTAAAATAATCCACTATCTACAACTAAGTTTCATTTTAACTCTTGCCCTCACCCTCTTGGCTGTCAGTCTGTGTGGTTGGCATGACAGTGGCAGTAGGTGTCGGGATGGGGACAGTTGCCGGGGTAACCATAGGCCGGATGCTGGCACGGGGCGTGGCCTTGCTACCAGGGGAGGGGCTTGGCTTGTTGCTAGGAGATGGAGTACTTGGAGTGGGGCGGATGTTTGCAGTGGGAGGCTCAGACAGGCTGGAACTGATGGAGAAACAGTGATATTTATATATGTACACATATATAAGTGTATGCGTGTGTACATTCGCAACAGTTTAGTTACCTTCCCCTGTCTTGGGCTGGACTCTTCAAAGATATCTGTCTCTGGTCTGCAGATCTGGGCTGATCAGCCACCTTAATACAGAGTTTGTAATATTGTAAATCAGATGAATAGTTATTGGCTCAAACATCATATTATAATACTTGGTCTGTGTTGTTGAGGAAGTCAATAAGTAGAGAGCTCAAACAATGGAGCTTCATGTATGCCATGTCCACAGCCAGCATGAAGCATTTACCTTAGCTCCACCCTGGTCCTGTGGCTCCTCTCTGGGGTCAGAATGTGTCTGAGACTCTCTCAGTTCTCTCAGCTCTCTGTCCAGGCGAAGCAGTCGACCTTCATACTGAGACTTGAGGGCGTTCACTCTCACCTCAAGTTCCTCCTTACTCTGTTTCAGTTCTTCTGTCTCCTTACTGAGCAGCTCTTTGGCATCTACACATAAAGGCGGAGGTAACAAATACAAATTACTCTTAAGCTAACGTAACACAGTCACTTCTTTGTTTACTTGTACTTTGTCAGTATGTGTACATGTGTGTAAGTGCAGGTGAAACTGACTGATGAGTTGGTTGATTTTGGTCTTAGCTCCCAGGAAGGCCTTCTTCGTCTTTTCCTCTTTGTCAGTGATCTGCTGTTTCAGTTGCTCCTCTCTGTTCTTGCTTTCCAACAGCTGTAGAGAAACAAGACAACACTATAACTGCTGACAACAGAGCTCTTACAGTGGACCCTGGACAATGAATAATACTCTATAGGTCTTTTTATTTTTTCATGTATTTTATTTATTGATTGATTGATTTGTCCTTGGCTTTTGACAGATGCTGAAGTACTGTTGCAGGTGCACCCTATAATGTTATTTCAACACTACTAGAAAGATTTGCTTGGAAAACCATGCCAACATCTTATGATGTACTTGTACTTCATTCATGGTTAGGCATCTCAGTCAAAACACTTTTTAGGATTTAGTTTATGTTAGTCGGTAAAGGCCAAATCAAACACGCATAAGCATGGATGTCAATAAATGCAAATCGATACAACAAGTGGAATAAAAACCAACTGTACCTCTTGTCTGAGTTTAGCCAGCTCCTCTTGTGCTGCTTGGTTGGCATCACTCGCAGCATCACTGGCCGGGACAGACTGGGAACTCTTGGCCTGCGTGCTTCGGCTGGCTTCACTGGCCTGGTTAGCTTCAGCTAGCTGCTCCTGCAGACACTTGATGTCTGCTTCACGCTCACCAACAGTCTGACAAAGTGGAACAATTAAGTGGATCAGACACATTGTTTGAGACTGTGAGGATGGAATAATAAAAGGAGAAAGAGGGACAGATAGAGGAGGAGGAGGGATGGAGAAGTTATAAAGCTTTACAGTTTAATTCCATAATTCATCTTATTTCAAGAATAAGTCTACGTGAATAGTAATGTTAAACTCTTACTTAGCTTTACTCTTAGCAAAGAGATTATTCATTTATACACAGATTAAATAAATGTGCTTCATGAAGATTTAATGAAGTACTGATCCTACATACAGCAGCTGTGCATGCAGTGCCATTTCTAATTTAATAAATACCCGGTTAAGATTTCACCAACCTTCTGCAGGCTGTCCAGCTGTCCTTGGAGCTCATTCACCTGTTCAGAGGTAAGAGTCTTAGGTATAAAGACAACTACCAAATATCACACAAAAAATCTCTCCTTTCATCCCTGCTAACTCCTTAAATCCTCTGCATACGTGGCTTTCAATCAAACTTTTCAACTGACAAGATACATTTTCAGGGCTCTTACAGAGAAAGAATTGCCCTCACCTTGCCATCTGATTGGCTCAGAGCAGTCTTGAGATTGCTGACTTCCTGGTTGTGGCTGTGCTGACTGGACTGGTGGGTCTGTTGCAGCTCTTTGTGATTGGCGAGGTTCTGCTGGAGGGCTTCTTTCGCCTGCTGGAGCTCCCTCTGGATCTGCTGAATCTGGTTCTGACGGGCCTGAGCTTGAGCCTGAGCCGATTTGAACTGGTTTTGCACCTGTAATTTTGAAAGGCGGCATGGCTGGTTAAGTACGGGCCCGTTTGGTGAACAACTATAGGTTCTGGAGTTATCAGACATTCATGCCATTGAGGATCAAGATGAAAAACAATTAAAATGTCAAATATGAATCCAGCAAGATGGCAAGATCAGCGCTGCTTACCTGCTGGGTGTGAGTCTTGGCTTGTTGAAGTTCTTTCTGACTCTGGGTCAGCTGGTTCTGATTCTGTTGCAGTTGTGCCTGGGTCTGGGACAACTGGGACTGGGCCTATAAAAAGCAAAGACGTGACAAAAGAACCAGTAGCCTTCTAATTTATTTTCCTCAGAGACAATACTGGAGAGCTGCCAACATTAGCTATGTGAAGTTTTATTTCTCTTTTTCCAGGTAAAACTTTCCACACTGGTGTTATTACAGTATTTCCCAATCAATGACTCAAACAATCTATCACAGATGAACTCAAATGTGCCACAGTACCTGTGTCAGTTGGTTCTGGTTTTGTGACAGCTGGTTTTGGACCTCCTGGAGCTTTTCCTTGGTCTTCTGCATTTCCTTTTGGGCCTCCTCCAGCTCTCGCTGGGCCTTCTGGGTCTGGCAGAACAAAGCAGTTTATGTACACTTTTCCACGCACTACTTTAAACTGTTATGGACCAGAGTCATCCATTTTTGCAAGCGAAGTATTCTATCCCTACATAATACTGAGGTATGTATTCTTATGTAATAATGGAGCACCATTATTCTATGCTGGTTTAATAAAGGTCTTAAGAATCTTTGTGCTCACATCTTCCTGTTTCTTCTGCATCCCTTCCTTCACTGTTTTCAGCTCCTCTTGGGCCTTGTTGAGCTCCTCCTGGGCTTTAGTCAGCTCCTGCTGCACCTCCTGGCTCGGAGCTGCCTCACTTCCCGCTTTAGCTGTCGTTTCCGCAACCAGCTGGAAACACACAGACACATGAACATAGAAATATAAACTACCTCAGTTATCTTCCTCCATCCACAATCATCTGAAACCTAAACCACAATCCTGTCAAACCTTGTCATGCTGGGCTTTGAGCTCCTCATACTGGGTCTTATAGCGTCGTCCGATCTTCTTGACCTGGGTGATGGTTTTGTTCTTCTCCAGAATGTCGTTGATCTTTGTTTCCAGGTCTTTCTTCAAAGTGTCTCTCTCTGATGTCAGCTGGGCCACAGAGTCTCTGAGGGCTTGCAGCTGAGACTGAGCCGAGTTACTGCTGACATTGGATCTGATCCACGCAAAAGACTCGGTTAAGTTACATTTCAATTTAAATGCATTTGAAAAAGGCATCACATGCCCCCACTTTCCCCACAATCTTCAGTTGGTTACTTTTATATTCTGTCTCATTGGATAAGTTAAAGATTGGATCTAAGCTGAGAGTGAGTGAGTGTGTGTGTGTGTGTTTCACCTGGCCAGTTCAGTCTTCAGCTTGGCTGTCTCTTCAGCTAACTGTGCAATGCGTCTCTGCTGAACTTCTCTCTCAGCAGTCAGTTTCTGTTTCTCCTCCAAATCTCCGTCTTTCTGTTGGTTAATCAGTTGCTGTAGAGGGACACAGTCAAATGTAAGTGATACTACTGCAGCAGAATAAATATATAAATGATGGGCCACACACACACACACAGTGCAGTTACCTGTGCTTTGGTCTTCCAGCGTTGGAGGTCATCTTCCAGAATCCTCTTGTCAGCCTGCAGGGAGGCATTTCTTTCTGACAGGTGAGACAAGGATTGATGCAGTGGGCTGATGTCTGACTGGAGCTTCGTCACCTGACAGACGGAGACGAGAGTCTATGAGCGTCACCGAAGTTTAGGAGCAGTTGGGAGTTTTACTCACTGCTCGCTGGCAGAGATGGCATGGTGCAGATGAGCATGGGTATAAAACAGAGGAGCTCTCAGCACTCAACATTTAGATCTTACTTTTGCCTGAGCTTGCTGTAGCTCCTGCTGAAGTTTATCACTTTCCATTTTCAGCATCTTGTTGGTTTCTTGAAGAGCACTGATACTGTCCATTTTCTTCAGCTGTTCCTCCTGCTGGGACAGAGTCTTTACTGTTGCCTGAGAGAAGGGGGAAAAAGTTGTAATCAAAAAGTTGTAAGCTTCAGTGCATGAGGTGAGACCTGAAATCTAGTATCTCAGCTACAGTGAATCTAAACATAATCCAGGTACAACAGATGTTAGATGATGAATCTCTTAATTCATCCACAGTTCCACAGTCCATCCCTACATTCTTTCATTTCCTACCTGTAATTTCTCCCTCTCAGCGTTCAGTGCTTCCTGTAGCTCCTTTAGCTCTCTGTCTTGGTGTTCCATTCGCTGCTTGTAGCGAAGAGCTTCTCCCTCAGACACCTCACACTGAGCCACAGCGATCTGTTTCTCCAGTCGCACAAACCTACAGCACATGCACACATTTATGACTCCGGTGATTTCCTAAAAGGGCGTTAAATTGATGAATGGATGCTGCAACAATCTCAAGCCCATCACAGTGTTACCTGAGTATTTCTAGTAATTGTTCTGTGGTCTTCCCTTCCTCACTGAATGAAGAGATCCAGCTGCTGCTGCTGTTGCTGCTGCTGCTGACGACTCTTGGTGGCCATTTCATCCATCTGTTGGTGCAACAGAGTATTTTGCTTCCCCAGATCATCACAGCGGCGACTCCGGTTAGACAGGTCCTCCTGAAGGAGAGTCAAATTAAAGACTGTCATGACCAGTCAATATAATTCTATTTTCTGGATATGGCTGATGAAGAGCTCTGCCAAGCTGTGTGAAAGGACCCACGAGATCTATCTCTCTTCATTCTTTTGGGTGAGTCATCCTACCTTAAGCTGTCTCTCCAGCGTGTTCCAGGCTGCAGTTTTCTCCAGCATGAGGATGGTGGTCTTGTTTAGTTGCTCCTCTACCTCCCTCTTCTGTGCTGCCTCTTGTTGCATTTGTTTCTTGAGCTGCTGCAGAGCCTCCACATCAGCAGCATGAAGCATCAGCTCCCGTTCATACTTTGCCTGCGCCTCTACAGCAAGCTTAGTCTGAAAGGAGGACAGACGGGGGGACAGCTGAGTGAAACAGTGAGTGAAAGAAAAAAGAGAAAAAGAAACTACAGTGCAAACAAAAGCCGTCCCAGAGAATGGGGTCTTGTTTTGAATGTAGGTGAAATATTGAAATCAAGATACATATGCTAAATAGGAATTATTAACCAGCATAACAGTGTGAGTGAGTGTTAATGAACCTGCAGCAGGTTGTCCTGTATGGCCTTCTGCTCCAGCGTCGCAGAAGCTGCTGCTCTCTCCAGCGCCTCCTGCTGTTCTGCCTGACTGGCCTTCAGGCTGCGCTGCAGCTCACACACCTGCACAAGAAAACCCACTTGCTTCTGTAAATCCATATTCTGAGACAGATCAGCATCCACTACAGAGGCTGCTTTGTGATTTTAACAAAGTTAAACAAAGAGTTCTGTGTGAGCGCAAAAAAAAAAAAAGTCTTGTGAAAAACAGTACAAACTTGGGTTCATCTATATCCATTAAACAACTCACTATAAAGGTTTATCACGATGAGCAACAAAGTAATTTTACAACTGTTAATCTTCCCTCTGCAGACAAATTGTAAATGTAAATGAAAAATTAAATGCTTAGAGACACAACCTAAAAGGAGTGTTACACAAGGCCAAACAACAGCAGGCCTGATATTTCTTCAAAGTCATGGTATTCAGTTATTTAACACAAAGGAATCTTTATAAAAGAATGTGACAACCCAAAACGCAGACCATATCCACGAATGTCCCATCTGTTTTTGACCAGGCCTACCTGTTTCTCCACTGCGTCTACAGCTTTCCTCCTCTCGTCTTGTTCCACCTGCTTCATTTTTTCTGAATCTACAATCCTCTCCTTCAGCTGCTTCTGCACCTCCTCCGACTCCTTCAGTCGGATCTCCAGGGGAGAGCGGGACTAAACAGATGAGGAAAGCCATTTGACAGACACCTTCATGTTTAGGGCTTGGCAATATGTTTTAAATCTCAATCAATGTTTTCAGTGTTGTGTGAAGGGCTGGCAAAATTAGCCAAATAACCATGCGGTACATAGTGCTGTCAGCTGAGGCAGAATTGACTTTTGCACTGCATCTAACTGGATGGTCCTGTCTGAGATCATACAAATAATTATATCCAAACAACCTGGCTGCAACCACACATGCGATTATGAACAAACACAATCCATTTGAACTAATAGCACACAATTTATTGTGCTGTTTTTAAAGTAAAACTGTTTCATATGAGTGGACAGGTGTGTAAAAATGGGCAAGAGAAAAGACGATGGGACAGGAGAGACGAGCATGTTGTTAATGTTTCAAAGAAAAAGGGCTGTCATACCTCTTTCTCTTTCTTCAGACTGTCTTCCAGAGTCAGAACCAAAGCTCTGTACTGCTCTACAGTAGCGTTAGCATTCTTCAGCTGCTCTGACAGTTCATTGTTTTGTTCCTCAGCAGTGTGCAGAAGACCTTTCACCTCTGCAAGCTCCTGCTCTGGTTGGTTGGGCTGCTGGGAGGGCGCGGGCCCTGGAGTGCGTACTGAAGGTGAACACAAACGAAAGAAACAGCTGTTAGCGCTCTCAGTCAAAGTACTGGCAACTGTACAAGATTCTGCAGAATTGCTGTCTACCTCTCAAGGGTGCTCTAAGATTTGCGGCTCTGCCAGCGGTACCAGCCTCCGAGGATGACGCGGACGCCAGCTGGGCTTTCAGTGCTGCCACCTGCTGTTCAGCACCACGCAACAACTCCCTGGTCTTCTGCAGCAAGGTGGTCTGGGTCTCCAGCTGCTTCTTCGCTTCTAACAACTGAGCCTGCAGCGGAGTGCCAAGACAGATTGCATGCAGTGTCCAACAACACTTATTTAAGTATATATACAAATCTTCAAACGTTACATGTATATACTCATACATACGTCCATAGTGCGTCCAAGGGCATGTCTCTGTGCTACTTCCTGGCCCATCCTGGCCTTCATGGAAGCCACCTCTCCCTCCAGATGCTCTATCTTGTTGTTCAGTCGCTGGCGGGTGTCCGTCTCTGTACGCTCCATAGTCAACTGGATGAATATACAGAGGAGGCAAAATGAATGAAAAGGCCAGCACAGAAGCTGTCGTGACATTACTATATTGTTATTGCATTGCAGCAGGAAGTTAGCAGGGAACTGTGAGATGTTTCAGTTGTGCTGCCTGTATAGCTGTATTGGTACCTGTATCGTCTTGAGGTTGGTGAGCAGCAGGTTCTGGTTACGTTGCTCAGCCAATATGGCTTCCTTCTCTCGAGTCAGTCGACTCTCCGCTTGTCTTAACATCTCTCTCTCTTTGGTCAAGTTATCTACACGCACCTGCCAAAAACCAAGGGGAAAATAAAAATGATGTGGCAATGATTTGAGAAGATGGCAGAACAGGCAGCAGGCCAGAAGAATGTAAAAATGGAGTGTTTTATCGTTGATGACTTTGAGCAGGAGATAATTTGTGTTGTACCTTTTGTCTGTTGTTATGACAAGGTTTGAAAAAGAAAACAAATGGCAGACTGGTTATTCACTGTAACAACTGCTCTTATTCCCACTGCCCAAATTCCTCACCTCTTCCAGGGCCAGTTTTTCGTTAGCTTGTCGCATGTCCTGGCTCATTGTGTGGATGATGTGCTCATGTTTTTGTGCCACTGCAGCCAACTTTTGGTTCCTGTCCTGAAGGGCAGAGATCTCTCTGCGGTAGGCTGATACAGTCTCCTGGAGAATCTCATACCTGACACACACACGGTATAAAATCATCTCAGACAACTGTAAGATTAGGCAGATACAGCAGCAGGACAGGACCTAAGTCCACTGTTTTAACTCTCTTTCATACAAATGTACTGCCTTTTATGATTCCCCAAATGAGGACCTGTCACAGTAAAACACTTTTCTCCACACACCTCTTGTTGCTGAACTCGAGTTGAGAAGTCAGCTTGGCGTGGCTGGAGTTGAGTTCCGTTAGCTGTCTCTGCAGCCTGTCGTTGGTTTCATTCAACATCCTGTCGTTCTCCGCCTTCTCCTTTTTGTACAGACTGAAGGCATCGTTGAGCTGGAAATGCATTAATAAACATTCAATCAGAACAGCTACTGAATGTGACGGTATTATTTTCAGTATTGCAGCATATGTGCATGAATGTACCTGCTTTAAAGCAGCTTTAGCCTGAGCGGTCTGTGACGACTCGGCGGCAGCAGCTCTTTGTGGAGTGGAGCGAGTTGCTGGGACTGAGGGACGAGCTTGTGCGGGATGGGATGAAGAATCTGGACCTGCAGACACACATGAAACCCTTCATCTCATCCTGCAAAGACCATAACTGTGACTGTTCCCCGGAGTTCACCATAAAGGTCCACATGTGCAAGTCTTTGTCACCTTGAGGAGGCAGGCTGAACCCGGTGCTGTGCGTCAGCAGGGCCTTGTACATATCTCTCTGTCTGGCGCTGGAGTCGGCCAGCTGTTTCTGTTGGTTCCTCTGCTCTCTCAGCTGCTCCACATCTTTCTGAAGTTTATCCACACTTCCTTCCAACTCAGAGACACTGAAGACAGAACTTATGTTCAAAATACTTAAAACTTCCGACAGCTTCACTGATAACCAGTGGTCTGCTTCACTTGAACCCCAGCAGGCACACATAACTGAACATGAACACTCTTGTAGATCTTAAATAACAGTGGATAAAACTGCCAATTTATCGACACTGGACACCCTACTGGACACCCCACCCTATCCAATTATCAAATTGTCTTTTGTGCAACACTAAGAGAAACAGCACATCTTACCGTGCTGATGTTACATGGCTCTGCTGTTGGTCCCTCTCCCGCTCCAGCTCCCTCAGCCTTCCCAGCAGGCTCTGGTTCTGCCTCTGTAGCTCCTCCACGCTGCGGAAAGACAGCTGACGCGGGCTGATGACCTCGGAGGTGCTGGAAATGTCGGCGGAGCTGTCATCATCCTTGCTCACCTGATTTCCTCTGGCTTCTTCCAGCTCCACCAGAAGAGCGCACACCTGTTCCAGACATCGAGGCATGAGTGAAAGCGTTTGCACCAATTAACAGGGATCTCCTTCTCTTCTATGTTTTTAATCACAGTTCTGAGCTGAATGTTTGGTCAACCACCTGCCCTGTTCACACGATGGTTAAATCTGATCAGAGAAAGTGGATTCATTGCACCAGTGATTCCCGCCAGAGTAGACCAATCAGCTGTTTGTATTTGTACATCTGGAGTGTACCTGTGTAGATGTGTCCTCCAGCTGTCTCACTGCCTTCAGTTTTTCTTTCTCCAGAGCATCACAGCACTGTTTGGCCTCTTCTTTCTCTTTTTGCAAACTGTAGATCTCCTGATGACAATGAATGAATACAAGTTTTACAAAAAGTTACACTATTGGTTGACAGAGACACAAAGAGAACATGTGTTATCACGGACCATTCGAGCCTGCTCCAGTTTGCTGCACAGGGAGGCCATGGATCTCTGCATGCTCTCATACTCCTCTCTCTGTTGCTTCAGGACAGGCGCTTTCGACTCGACTTCCTGGACGATCTCATCCAGCACTTTGCTCACTCGCCTGGTCTCCTGTTTCTCAAGCTGAAGCTGTGTCTGACATTCCGCGTAGGCATTGTACAGCTAAACACAAAATCAGAGGATGAGATGTTAACACCTTCTATTATCACAAAGACTGAACATATACTGTGCTTTATATTCATGTTTATACTGTGGTGCAGATCTCAACCATATCACCTACGTAATACACCAAAGTGCACTTACATCAAAGAACTTCATGTCAGGCTTTACAATCGCAGCGATGGCAGCTGCTGATGGACACATGTGCTCCAACTGCTCCTCAGTCAGAGAAGGCACGCCTGGAGCAAGACACACACATGAAAATAAAGGTGGTAAGTGTGTGTACAAACATTTATCCAGACACTTGTCTGTAAGGGCACAACTCCAATGGGTTGCACTGTGTAATAAATGTGTATGTGTGTGGCCTGCATGTGTTTTCTTACAGCAGTGTTTACCAGCAGCCTTCACCGTAGCGTTTTCCAGCTCTTTCTCCATTTTCTTGATCTTCTCTCGAAGCTCTGCCTCAAGCCGCACCTTCAGCTCTTCACCCTCAGAGACCTTCTTCTCAAGAGCCTTACTGGCTGCAAAGACAATGACATCAGTCATCCAGGTCATTACTGATACTGTGCAGATGGAAAGATACACTTCACACACAATAACAGGGCAAGTGTCTAAGTGCCATTTTCCTTAGAGTGGACCTTTTCTTTACCAGAATCTTTCGTCAGGCTCATGGTTCCACAGGTGAGCAGTGTGAGCAGTGTTTCAAACCGACAAGCATACCCAAGGCAAAATGGTAGGAAGCGATCACACCTTCATTTTATTACAGGAACATGCACATACGTGCATTAGCGTCACATATTTAGCGTGTGTGGAAGACAAACTCTCAGCCTTACCTTCCCCTGTGTCTTTAACCACTTTGCTGAGCTCTTCTACCGCTCTGCCCAGTTCTTTGTTCTTGGTCTCCATGTCTGTTGCTACCCCCTTTAGTAAGATTTCCTACTATTATTTATTGAATCATTTTTATTTCAGAGAATACATTTATTACTGGTGTGTTGCAGTGGCACCCACCTTGTAGAGTGAAGACAACTTGATATGAGCGTTGAGCTCATTGCGGTACTTCTCCTCCATGGCACTCCGCTCATCCTTAGCCTTAAGAGAAACATGGAGACAAAGAGAACAACATGTAACAACTTTTTAAATGATAAATGGTCTAACTGGCAAAGTTTTTTTATGTTTTATCCATCCCTAGTCAAAATAAAAAGTTAAATATATGCTAGTCTGGTTTTTACTGTAAAAATGCATGGAAATAAATGAATCCAGTCTGATATATTCAATCTATATCTAAACTAGTCTGTCCATGAAGGTCTTGGTTGAGCAAAAGATTTACATTACCTGTTTCACTTTGTTGTTGAGGTCTTCAGCTCTTTTGCTCTGGCTTTCACTGCTTTCCTTCAGAGAAGTTAGCTGGCTTTCCAGTTGGGCCACCTTATATAGAGAAAATGTATTAACTTACAGGAACATGTATTTTGACTCTGTATGCGTGTGTCTTTGTGCGTTACCTGCTCCTTGCTGTTCTTCAGACTGCCCCGGAGCTCCAGTATCTCTTTGCCTTTGTCTCTGTCGGTGCTGAGAAGTTCATCAGTTTTGGTCTTCAGTTCTGCAGTCAGCCACTCAAGTTTCTTCTCAAGTAACTCTTTCTCCTGCTCCATGCGCTTCTCCCGGTGCTACAACACACAATAATGGCTCAACCTACTTTTTCACAATCAAGTGTTTTTTTTGTGGGCTTTGGAACAACTGCATCTTAAGGTGTTCCCACAAGAACTTAACACTGAACTGTTGTGGTTCCCATGAAAACCTGTGTTTACCTGGACAGAAGCCTCAGATGACTGTATATCATCAATTTTCAACTGCAGCTCCATCTTGACTTTGTTTGTCTCCGTCAGTTTCTCGTTTAGACGGTTCACGTCCTCTGCAACACACACACACACACACACACACACACACACGCTTAATTCACATAAATAAAACTGAAAAACAGAAGGCTCTTACCACTATAACCAAAATACTTGAAGAGAAAAACATATGCGTTTATGGAAATATGACTTTAGATTAAATTTACAATATTTCCAGATTTTTGACTCTGGACTTTTTCTGTGTGAATGTGTCAAGCACATATATTACCAGTAAGGTTCTCCACCTCCTGCGTCCTTTTCTCCAGCAGCCTTGCCAGCTCTCTCCTCTCTGCCTCAATCTCATACTTGGTCTTTGTTTGCTGCAACCACACACACACACAGCCATTTCCCCCATCAATCAATTAGTTCAAAATTTAAACAAAAACAGTCATGTGAAAAGTGAAAGGGAGAGTAAAACGGACTGCAGACTGATAATATCAGAGTTGGTTCGTTCACCTGTTGTGTGGTTTTATCTTCACCGGTTTCTCCCTCTATTCCTTTCAGAGTATTCAGCTCTTCATCTGTAAAGGAAAAAATATTAAGCCATTCAGGCAGGGATGACACAGACACCCAGAAAATACAGAAGACTGCTCTAGCCAAAGCTTGTTAAACTTTAAAGTTAGAGATTAAATGTGCTGTAGGGCCAAGGTTAACATTACTCTCACTGTGTTGCACTGTGTGGTTATAGTTAAAAATCACAGCACATTGGATTTGAAACTAAATGACATGAAATCAGATTACAGCACTGACATGCAACTTTAATTTGGTGCTCCTTTCCAGTGAAATTGGTAAGAACTTGGCAAATAGTATGTGTGCAAAAACTCACTGAGTTTATTATTTTCCTCCTTTACAGTCTGCAAGTCTCTGGTGGCAGATAGGATCTGTTCCTGACTCTCCAGCAGTCTCTTCTCAATGTCAAAGTACTGCTGCTCTGTAGGGGCAGACATTCAACAGGAATACAACATGAGCACAATGGACAGAAAGGTATTGTCACACTATTTTTTACTACCATCTGTTGGAAGACCCTGGTTTGAAGCAGCAGAATTAACGTGTCATAGCTAATCAGTTTTCTAATCTGGCATCACAATTTGCAAAAGAAGATAAACGCTCTGATTTAAGATATGCCACTCATAAATGTTTAACTCACGTTCAATTCTCAGACACTGGTAGCGACAGGTTTTAAAGTAGTATGGATAAAATTAAACCCACGTTCTTCTTTCCTTCAGAAACCTGCGATCTCCTTTGAGCTGCTTATATTTATTGACAAAAAGCCATGTCAAACTTGTCGGTTTGTAGCAGATACACACGTAAACGTACAGATATGAGGGGCTTCCGGTATTAGCTTCAACAAACATCGCTTGCATTAAAATTAATTTTTGAAAAACTGCTAGCATAACTCTCTTCCTCGAAAGTTAGCTCAACGTTAACGTGACATCGTAGCTAACGTTAGCGGGCTATTGTAGTCAATGAGAAACACACAGACACACACAACATTTATTTATATGAAAACGTATCTTGCCAAATGTCGCAGAAGACAGCTTCATTGCATACTTAAGTTTCAATCATATCTCACATATCTTATGCTAACTAGCAAAGTAATTTCCACTTGGGAAGCTACCCACCAACGTCTGCTTTGAACCGCTCATGCTGCGTCTTCAGCGCCTCGTTAGCATTCTGCAGCTCCGTTACGAACTTCTCCAGTTTGTTCTGGACACCTTTCGGGAGTTTGTTCAACTCCGTCCGCTCCAGAACCTGCAGCAGGACGGTCGCCATCTCCGCCTATCCTCCCGAAAAACTGCCGTGAACAGACACGAAACTCTAGCAAAAACTGTTGGTACTGTATCTCAATCACATAGCCGTTCAGAATAAGCAAAGTAACAGTCAAGCTACTCTCATTCAAAAGTGGGATATCCGCTGCAAAGTGTCAAAATAAAGCAGCCATGGGAATTTACTTAATGTCAGACAGCTAAGAGAGAAAAAAAACATACTGTAGCTTTGATACCAGGAATGGATTCACACTCACTGAACTCAAAAATGCTGATTTGCTGTAAAATATAATTTGATATGTGCCAAATTTAAAATGAGTTTGCAAGACAGGAAGGTTCACCACAGACAGAATTGAAAACGCAGAGCATTTAATTGTCATGTTATGTGAAGAGCTACAGTACTTTTATTTTTACTGCAGTGATTTGGTTAGTTGTGTTTAAAAGTTAACATGCTTTGTGTCAGCCAGTTTTACTGGTTAGTTTTACTTTTGAGAGAAATTAGCAATGTCCCGCTAGTTATTTGTGTAAAAGGTCTAACTTGACCATTTGCCCTTTCGTTACCCATTACACCTTGAGGCGCGACGGAAATACGTCACTACACAAAGCATTGTGGTAAAATGTGTTTTTTCTGCTCTGCTGACGAACCACTGCCAGCTGTCAAAATTAAAAGCTCGCCGTCTGTCTTTTCATTCATATTTTAGCCACTGACTGGCTGATTGCAGGTATTTCCTCGCGGTATCTGGGCGCGTTCTTGAAGTTCGATTCGTAGGAACTAATTTTTAATCCCAATTTTGACCATTTGACGGTAGCTAAGTGTGGCAACTTAATGCCAGACAGATGAAGGAGCAGACTACATGCAACTAAACGGAAGTTAACGAGGAGTTTATACGAACTTAACATGCGCATTGCATTTAATTTGGTCAGCAAGTGTATTTCTGTAGATAACAGTAACCACGACACCTTTTTAAACACCTTTAGCCGCCTTCCGTTCCTCCGCATCTCATCTTCCACAGCAATATTTGGTTGTAGACATACGGATTTGAAAACAGTGGCTACACTGCTCTGCATCACCTTTTCACGCTCTCTCATTAGGCACTATGGGTCGTGGCTACATAGTGGAAGATGCTGTGGAGGGATATCTCTCTAAATTATGTGAACAACAAGTAGCTCCTGTCACAGGGCTGCTTATTGGACAGGTAAGGTTACTCTATATCTGTATAGCATTAGACATATTCAGTAGATTTCCATCAGTGAAACAACAGTTGCATGTTGGTCATAATGTAACCGGCAAATAGTCATTTCCAAAACAAGTGATGAGATGTGCAAATATGTGGAGAGAAGAGACAGTGACTGATATAAATAACTAAACATTTCAGAGCTCAACCCAAAGGGATTTTGTCATCATGGCAGCTCGGACACCCCAACAGGAGGAGTTGGCGGGAAACTCCCCGGACAAGGAGTGGGTTTCTGAGCATGCTCGACAGGTGGGCAAAGGGGACAAAGGTTTAACCTGAAACACATTCATGTGTTCTCAGGATTAGAAAATACATATAGCTCCATGTGTTGATTTGATTATAGAATAAAATATATGGAGCTTTATACATATTTTTACATGAAAAGATAAATATGGTTTCCAGAGATGTTAAGGTGTTTTTTTGACATGGTGGATTTTTGAATTGTTATGTGCTACAGTGTACATTTGCTAGTGATCTGATCTTTCTCAAGGTGTCAAGGATGCTGCCCGGAGGCCTGTCTGTATTGGGAGTCTTCATCATCTCTGATACTGATAGCAAGGACATGCTAACAACACTTCGACAGGTGAGATGTGGACCTCCACCTCCTCCCCAGCAGCTGCTGTCTGTTGGCCCTAGAGGTGGATGTTCCGATTAATTTGTTGATGTTTCGGCAGTGTACCCCCTCCCCTCCACTCTGCTTGCCTCAGGCTGGTTGAAACTGACTGTGTGTGTGTGTGTGTGTGTGTGTGTGTGTGTGTGTGTGTGTGTGTGTGTGTGTGTGTGTGTGCGTGCGTGCGTGTGTGTGTGTGTTCGTGTGCCTGTGCGTGTGCGCGTAGCTGGTTTTTGCAGTGGAGAACCTGATCTCCTCAGAGCATCTGTGGAACCTTGCAGATGATGACGTCACGGACGGTGTCACGCTGCATGTTAACCCCAAAACCAGAAAGTATCCTTTTGCACAGTCTTCTCACTGGATTGGATATCTGCCAGACACTGTTTGTGGGTAATCTTTAACCCAGCATGTAAGAACCATTTGCAGAACCTTTGACATCAAAGACCCCAAGGTTAGTTTACATCTTTGTTTTGTCACAGTTTTGTAAGCAGCAGGGTGGGCTAGCAGACCCAATGTAGACATCACACATGATCTCAGACTTGACATGATATTTAGATGTAGACATGCAGCATTGTGTTGTTGTCTATCAATTCACTATCATTGGCTGTTCCAGAGCATGGCCAAGCCTGCGGACTGGAAGTACCAGTCGGGTGTGTGCTCCTCCTGGAACATGGTGTCATGTTGTCTAAATGTGGACATGTTGGTACCACTACCAAACAACAGAACCAACACAAAAAACATGGATACATGTCTCAAGGTAAAGCACCCACACATGTGCACACATACAGGAAATTGCTTTTTAGGAGCTTCAGCGGAACTGTTCTTTGGTCGTTCTTTGATTCAGGAGGGACTGAAAGCTTGGGCACACCAGATTGATGCTGGAGTTTGCCTTTTTGATGGGAAAAAGCTGCCAGAGGACACAGAACTCACAGCAGGACAGGTTGTATGAATAACGAGCACTGTTAAAACCCTGAACAAAGTAAATCTTCTGCCTTCTGCCATTGAAAGTTGTGGTCCATTCTTGTCTCTTAGTATTTTATTTTGCAGTGTTGTTGTGTCAAACCTATTGTATCCATTGTACATATAACTGTCTAACCTACTGTGCCTGATATTTCTTTGCAGAAGAGGAATGTGAGGCAGACGTACACAACTCAGCTGCTCATAGCAGCGGTAAGACTGGATGGGGAAATACTGCATTAATACTTTTATTTATATTTATATTTTATTATATTTTTTACTCAGACATTTCTCACTAAACATGAATTGTTGAAATGACTCCACTAAAGCAAGTGGTCACTTGTGCATAAGGTTTTTAAAAGAGGACCATGACCTCTGTGTGTTAGAATGACCAGAGGCGAACAGATGTGATCCAGCCGTGTGGAGGCAGTGTGACAGTCAGAGGAACAATCCACAGCAGAGCCTACCTGCACAGCAACAAACCAAAGGCCAAGCTAGCTGAGAAGGTAATGCATTCATGTATCAGACAGTGTCAAATCCAACTGAAGAATCTAAGAATCTGAATCCAACATTAACCGGTGAGCTCTTCATTGTGGACAGCTGCTGAAGAGGGATGTGGTTTCTACGGTGGCCACAAGGGTTCAAATGCTTCTGGAGGAGCTGCTGACATCAGAGGAGGAGAGCAAGAGCAGCAGAGATGAGCAACAGACCGGTACACAAACACACACACACACACTAACCAGACTCTGAGGTAGTGAATGGCTTATTTTACAATACTCATCACAACATTAAATATACATAGATATTACAATGGTGAATTTCAACAGTGAACTTAAACTCGAACCAACGCATCATCATTCTCCTAAACATCGACCAAAAGTTCAACCACTTTTCTTAGCGACTTGCTGTGTCTCTCTGTCAGAGGAACTCTGCCTCCCTCGTCGTGTCTTTTGCCCTGTAAAGGCAACTGGGCCAGTGTGTGTGTGCGACTACCAGTTCAGTGACGAGGGCCTGTCTGAAGTGACTGACAGGCTGAAGGAGATGCTGGACATCGATGCTGCTGAGGAAGACTTAGATACCAGGCAGGAAATGGCAGCTGAAATCAGAGAGAGTGAAAATGCAGCAGGTGTGGAATAAGTCTGCAATGAACTTACCACATGGTTCATGTGTTAAATCTGTAAACTAAACCGAGATTATAGCTAGAGCATATTTCTATGAGAATACCTGTTTTAATACACTTCTCTCATCACAGAATATTTTAAATGCCTGTTATTGTTTTCCAGAGCCAACTGTGGAATCTGTTGAAGTCTCGGAACCCAAGAGAAACAGCTACACTGGTAAAACACTGTGAAATCCATCCACTGTAATATACCAGTCACGCATCACTTTTTTTTTTGATCGGGGGGCCAGGCTGGGGTAAAATTTTAAATGAACAAGAACCAAACAGAACCAAAATAGCTGGTTTGTTTGAGGGGATTTACATGTGCATCAGTGGGCTTATTCAGTATTCCATTAATGACACTACCAAGCTAATTACATGACACATTCTGGGTCCAATACTGTTCTGGCCCTGCCCCTGGTTACACATTAAATACTCAAAATTACAACCATAAATGTCTTTGTGTGTTTGCACAATCACTGTCCTGATTTTTCTCTTCTTTGTGGTCCAGGTGCTGCCATAGCTGCTGCTGTCGCCTTTGTGGCTGCTGCTGCCTCAATGCTCTATCTCAGTGATGTTTGACACATGCAAACACATGCCAAAGTCAAGTGTTTTGCTTCAGACAAATCTGCAAAAGGATCTGTTGGCTGGACTGGAGGAAGAGATGGAGAGAGATGGAGGACGAGTGAGAGACTGGAAAGAGAGACAGGATGGCGAACCCGCAGGGGAGGAGGTCAGGTTTTGACAGAAGAAGTGATGAACTTAATGTGAGGAATGAGGAGCTGAGTAGGAAACATAAGAAAGGCACACAAAGCCAAACTGATGGAGAAGACTGAGAGGCGCAGCCCCTTTTCCTGCCACCATTTTATGTGGACTTCATTCTGTGCTGTCTTTCTGTTCATTAAAACTACATTGCAGTGACAATAGTTATTGACTATTTTATGTTGCCATTTCTCTGGCGATGTAGTGATCGGGGGTAAATCTCAACCAGCTGGCTGGTTGAGATTTGACCCAAACCAGAGGCCAATCAAGCTCCCGCACCTGCCTCTTCAGCTTCTGATTGCACTGTGGCGAGCCATTCACTGTCTGTCACTCAGTCTACCTTGACACACACATATCGCGATTGTATAGGTATACCGTTATTCAGGATTTGCGCAGGACTGTCTGAAAAACACCCCTCTACAGTAGCTTACATGTGGTACATTCTGCCCCAAGCCCCCCCCCCCCGCCGAAGCCTTTATACGGCGCCAATTTCGGTTTGACCGTCAGACGTGGAAAACTGAACCAAACTAGCTGGACGAAAAGCGACGAAACCCTGGGTAATTTCAATATATCTCGATAACTGTCCTTAAATTAACACAGTGTGTTTATTTTTGTCGGCGGTTCTTACAACTCGTTTCGCGTATTGTTCATATTAACAGCGAACTGAAATGGTTACCGTTAGCTAACCGTCAACCAAACTAACGGTGCAATTTAAGTCGCTGAACATGAGGTAAAAACGGCTTAAAGTTTTTCTACGTGGGCTTTGACCCCGGTATAATGTCGTTTTAAATCCACAAAATACTCTGTAGTATATAAAGCTATTATAAACAGTTATTACTGTCCCCCAACATGAGCGGGACACAGTAAGGTCGATATTTTACAAAAGTTTATTACTAGCACGAGACCTCCGAGTGTCGGGAGCCCGCCAAAAAACTGATCTGAAAGAAGCACAGTTCAAGTGGTAAAACGCACCATTTAATCCCTGAGATATCCATAAATACCACACTCAATCTGTACAGTAGTAGACCATCGAGCACTGTACTTAAATTAGGTATTTAATAGGGATAACGTTATATGTTGACCAGTAGGCGTCACTCTTCCCCAGGCAATAAAATTCAGAATACTGAAATTCTACAAACTCACTACTGTCCACAGCTGTTTTCTCCCTGACGTTCACACAGAGTGTCTGGGTTGGAGGGAGGTCATCTCTCACACACACACACACACACACACACACACAGCAGTCTGCTAATCTTCTGGTTCGGCCTTTATCTCTGCACAGCTTCTTTTATGGTTCAGTCAGATTAGAGGACTGCTGTTGTTTCAGCGTGTGGGTTTGTTGGTGCAATTTTGTAGCTTTATACATGCAGAGAGTATTCTCTAACTAACCCTAACCCTAACCCAGATCTGAATTAAAAACTGGTGCTGTATAAACTTCTCCTTGAGATATAATCATGTCCACATTACATTTGGATAGTCTAATGTTAAGGTGTTTGTGATGGTTTTTAATGTACCTGGAACGACCTGGCCACTGCCCCAAACGTCACATGTTTGATGATAGCCGAAACTTGAACAAACTTAAATACCAATATGTAGTAAAATTCATAGAGCCAGCTACTGTCAATACAAAGTAAGACTTGTGCGACAACCATCCTTGAATTTACATGAAGATACCAGGGTCAAGTCTACAGTGCGTACAGAGCGACATAATGCATGTTTGTGAGGCTTCTTCAGCACCATGAAGAGAAGACAGGAGGTCATTATGTGTGGGGTTTGAGGGCCTGCACAATGCAGCTTGCAGCTTTGACTATTATTATTACAACTTTTCACAACTCAAACAAACAAACAAGCAGAAAAGGTAACTGGTTTCACATTAGCTATCGTACCAGAAACAAGATGGAAGGTTTCTTGTGTGATTCTTTTGTTCGATGCTTTTTACCATTTCCAGACAGTTGTGGAGAATATTAGTGGAGTCTTGTGTGTTAAAATATGCCCTGTCTTACCAATAACAATGTGTTTATTTTCGTGAGTGAGAGGAGAAGTGAGGGGAAGCGAAGCTGAGTGAAGTTTGTGACACAAAAAAATGAACACTTTGGTCAGAAATGGTCAGCAATAAAACTGAAAATTTATTGACATTTGTTTATGGAAAGGTGGAACTCCCATGCAGATGTAGAGATAGGGTCACGGGATGTAGCAGAAAACAAGGACTCTTATCTGTTTCCCCTCAACACTGACGCTGAAAGAGAGATGCCCTAAGAGCTAAATCCCAAACACTATCCCACTGTGAGAACCGTCTATTGTGTCCGAGGTGATAGTGTGTGGGTCTCAGGACCTGCAATCAGATAAAACTTTCAAAAATAATGCCTAAGTAGACTTTTGCGAGGCTCGTCACATTTTCAGTAATAGTACAAAAACAGTCCTGTCTGCGATATACCGTTAGATCTCAGCTTCTTTTTTTTGTACTGTCTCCTCAAGAACTTCAGCAAAGGCCAAGCTTGATACATGATCTCAGCTGCACATTAGGTTAATTATTGCCAAGTTGTATGGAGTCAAGTTAGGCTGCAGTATCATTTTATCTTCACTGAGCTGTAAAATGTTGTGACACATGTCGGTGTGATATCAGTAAAGGTTCAAGAGCGTTTTATCCCTGTTGCAACAAAAAATATGTGCTGACACTTGATGTAGTCAACATCATTAAGAGAAAGTAGGGTGGAAAGAAATGTTCTGTACATCTAAAGCAACTCAATTTCACATAAACTCATGCGATCAAAGTGTCTATTTTTCTCATTTCACAATTGGAAGCATCTGATCTGATAATGTAATCAAAGTGACCACATGAAATGACTCATTTCGAGTCACAGATCATTTCTGACATATTGTGGTCACTGTGTCCATCCAGAGACAGCAGGACTCTGTGGAGCAGACCCCCTGCACTGTCATCAGTGTCTGTGCAAGACAACAGTGTCAGATGTGCTGTGAGGTTCTCCTCGGGCGCCCTGCACCTGCCCACCCACCACACAGAGGGTGGACGCCAGTCAGGCCCTTGGCCTGCAGCATCAAACCGTCTGGGAGTCTGGGGACTCTGACCAGCTGCATCTTAAAGCCTTGTGAGTAAATGAAGCTTTGTGTGTTCGGTATCCTGCTGCAGATACATTGCTTTTACTTTTTATCATCCTCGCCAAAACTCCAATCTTCTGAGGCTCTGTTCCCACCTTAAAGGAACATATGAATATTCTCACTTAATGATTGATTTTTACTCAACATTTTTTACTTTAGACATTAAACCTGCGTGGGCCATGTGAAAATTATTTTTTTCATCGTTCCCAAACAGCCAGAAAAGTTTTCAAGATAAATGATTGAATTAATAACCAGCTCCTGTTACTCCAGCGTGTCGTGTGTCTTGTAACTTTTCTGCACCTTCTTTTTGAGTTCTGCTTCCTGTAAAGTTCTCAGACAGAGCTTGATGATGATTTTTTTCTTTTGCCTTGTTGCTTAATTTAGGGGAAAAAAAGTTGATTTGCGTCTTGAGCATATGATCTAACAGTGTCGTGCTTAAGGCATTGCTCTCCCCCTCTGTCACACTGTTGAACAATTATCACTATAAAAGGTCAGACAAACAAGGCTCTTTTGATTGTTTCCACAACAACATTCAAACTGCTGCTTCAAATACATCTGAAGCCCTTTTCCTCTCTACATTGCATGTGTGTGTTTTAATGCACCTTTGTTGTCTTTGTCACATGTTGAGGGAGTGCAGGCAGACCCCTTTGAATACGTAAGTAGTTGTCGGTTGTCGTGCATGTTAGAGTTGTGTGGCTGTACTTTGTAGGTGTTTCATTTTCTGCTATTAAGCCGCTTGAATGAAGGAAGCAGCACACATACTACGTAGTTAAGTGAGAGTGAAGTGGTGCTGGGGTTTTTTGGCATAACTTTGCTCACCAGTATTAGTCTGTATGAGTGGACATATGCCCGGGACATCCTAAGATGTAACCTTCAATAATAAAAAGCATATAGAGACTGTAAGTAAGCTAACTAAACTAAAAGTCAAAGGCAGAATACAGTTCCTACATAGTAGAGTAGGTTACATAATTTTTCAAAATGTGAAGGCAGTCGCGTATGAAATACACATTCATCTCATTTAATGGTCAAAACTCTGCAGATGAGGCACTGGAAAATAGGTTCATACACCGCGATGATTAGACCTTATTTTTCCGTAAATGTTTATATACTGACAGGTATAAGGCAACGCTGCCACAGACATGATTCCTGTGATGATGATGGACCTAAAAGCCCCTCATTGTGTTTCTTGTCTGGGAAAAGGGCCATGTGCGTGCCTGTTTACAAGTTGGTAGTGCAGTTTTGATGCAATGCCAGAGACATTGTTTATGGAGCAGCATTTAAAGCCACAGGTTGTTTAAACCTGACAATGCCACAAATGTTAAGGAAATCAAACTGAACTTCTTTACTGTTGTATTGCTAATTTGAAGTCATTGTATATTTTTCAAACTCACACTGACTACCTCTGAAATAGTCACATGAACAGTGCCCTCGTGGAAGCTTGTTGACCTCAGACAACCATCTAACTAGTATAGATTTGGGAGTTGTAACATGAAAGGTTGTGGAAACGCGATCCGTTGTCAGTCATCAGAGAGCCTCAGTGTCTCAGTGTAAGTCTGGCCAGGGCAGTAAAATGAACCACTTTGATTACTGACTCAAATTGATATGTAGTGAAAATGAGATGATTAAAGCAGCGTCATCAGATGTAGTGGCCACTTGGGGGTAGCAGAAGAAGCTGTAAACATCCGGCTGACATATTAACACCTTTGTTATAACAAACAGTTGTTTATTTACACACTGAGCTGCCATGGAGCAACATTTGCATTCATTTGGAGTCAAGTTTGTGTCCAACTGCCAAATTTTAAGTCCAATATTTACTCTCCATTCAGCTCTGTTGTAGTCTCCATCAACTGAGTAAAACTATTTGACTGTTGCTAACTGCTCCTCGATGTTTGCTGGTGAGACGCTAACTTTGTCTGCCTGTCATTTGGTGCTGGACAGGTAGCATCCATAGCATCACTTATCAGAGCATTGTTTTAATGAAGAGAGAACTGTGAGTGAGTCGGAACATTAAAACTGCAGACCACAAAAACCATCGCAATGAGCTGCAAATGCAAAAAAGACTGTATTCTGTCAGTAACTGCAGACTAAGTTTTTGGGGGTCCATTAGTTTTTCAACATATGCATTTTAATACAAAAATTTAGGTAAATGCAGCTTTAAAATAACTTTTGCCAAAGATATGGACATTTGACATTTGCTTTCACCATTAAGTACATTATTTATGTAATTTGTTGATATAAAGATCTCAGCGGGGACACCTGAATGTTAGAGACTGTTAATGACACAGATAAAATGTGATCCGTACTTGTTGTGACGGCAAAGTGTTGAACCTGGTGTCGTAGATGTCATCAACTGGGAAGGATGGCCCAAAAGTCATATCCGGTGTTATACACTCATATTCTATAAAGTCCTCTGAGACATACTTTGCTGACAGCGGGTTATATAAACAATCTTGGCAAGCAGTTGACCTTACTATGACTAGTTTACATCCACAATGTTTGTGTTACTTCTGCATGGGAACAACTTTCTCCATCAACTAGTACAGTGCTGTTGATCCACAGTACATAGGAATATATCCATAAAAAGGCTTTAACCAAAGAATCTTTCTTTGCTGCTCTCCCAACCAGCTGTTGGTCATAGGTTCAGTCCTGTGTCAGATGTTCCAGCTCCCTAGGTTATTTCAGTACCTCTAGTCTGCACCGGTGTTTAGCTGTGAGTCCTTAATCACAGGAGGACCTTTTCTCGCTCTGCAGCGATAAACAAAGAGATTGGGTGGGGGTGAAGATGATGTTGCCTCTGGTCACAGATAGAGAGCGCCATCGTGACAGCACCCATGCTCTCTATAGCTTTTATCTACCTCCGCTTTTTATAGTCAGAGGCTCTTCATGTGACTGTTCCTGGTACGCTCAGAGCATGTGAACGGCTAAGAGGCCGTCTCTGAGGAAATAGGCAACCTCACAACAAATAGCACCTCAGGGACTGCAGGAAAAGCCTGAGTATGCAAAGTCAGTTTGGAGTGAGAGTACGAGAGGTGAGCTGGAGGGCCGAGCCAGGCGACAGCTTAATGTTTATACACTGGGGGAACTTAGAGAGGAAGTAATTATGGAGCGCAGTTTGAAGTTGATGAACAATATTCTCTGTAAGATTAGGAGCCGAGGAAGGGGGGAGACAGAGGTTTGGAGTGAGGGAAAGAGAAGCAGAAGGGGGCGATATGTCATTCCTCTCCTCCCTGTAAATCAGACGTCCATATTTAGTTGGAGAGAGGGAAGGCCTAGCAGTAATGTAAACAAAGCCTGAGAGAGGGAGGGAGTCAGGGAGACTACATCAACGCTAATGTTTGAGTCTATTGCCAAGCACGACAGTCAGCATGGTCTTTAGGAAGAGACAGGAAAAGGGGTGATTGCATTTCAAGTAAAGATAAATGTCTAAGATGTCATTTGATTGCCTTCCTTGAAAGTTTTTATTTCTGTTTTTGGACTTTTACAACAACCTCTGTGGGAGTGAACAGGTCCAGGTTGGTTAGAATTGGAGCAAGTGAGGACTGGACCAGAGGCACTAGCTTTACCTGGATTTGGGAAATCCTGAAGGATCACTACCATATGTCACAAAAACGACACGTCGAGTTTATTTAAGAAACTGATCAGAGAAAGCTCCTTGGACCGAAATTCCCAAATACAGAGCGAGCAAAGGAACTAACCACCTGACCCCTGACCATCCTCTGTCCACGATGAGTCATCTGTGCCCTGAGAGCTCTGAGGAAGAGCAGTCTGAGGTTGAGGAGAGGCTGCCGGAACAAAGGGTAACGAGACTGCCAATCATACAGCTGATGCCCAGGTCAAAACCAGGGTCACCGGGAGGATCCCCAAAGAGCTCTCCCAAGGAGTCCCCACGCGGGTCTCCTCGAAACTCCCCGGTGCTCTTCAGAAAGCTGCTGATGAACCGCAGCATCAATCTCCAGAGGCGCCGCTTCACTCTCGCCCACACGCCCAGGTAAACTCCTTAAAGTCTGAGGCCAAGGTGACAGTGCTACTCCACTGAATCAGCCACATGTAGCTTTACCCTTCAAACTCAATAACACAGTTATAGTGGATGTGATACAAAACCACCCCAATATTCTAACCTAAATGCATAAACAATTACATAAGAAGCAATAGATATAAGTCAGTGACTCATAAATGACTATAGTTTGTCTTTTCTCAGTTTTGTACTCTTTACCTACATTTTTTTAAAAGTCAGAGTTTGAGTCAATGTGTCAGTGGTTCCAAAGTTGATGATTGGTTCTGTCTCATGGTCAATAGTCTCCACTTGGTAGCAGATGTTAAATGTATTTTTGGTTTATTTTTACTCAAGTAGCAGCCTACAAAAAATGGTTGCCCTTAAGCTTGTGTTATGAAATTGATCCTAACCACAAGATGTTCATGTAGTGCTACATTTCAATTAAACACACTGTCCTCTGCCTGAACAAAATGAGCTTTTGCTTCAGGGAGACTTTACAAAATCAAATCCTCTTAATGTGTGTAGGTGCTGTTTCCTGCTTTATAAATGGAAGTTGTGATATTTAACATGCTTAGCAGATGCTGAAATCGGTCCCTATTGATATTCTGTTTGATTTTTTCTCTCTTCATTTTTGCTGGGTTTGCTTCTTTACAAAGAAGCCATAACTGACTGAATTGAAAGGCAAAACTCTGTGTTAGGGAACGGATATCAAACTATGTTATATCTGTTAGTTTTAGTGCTTAATTTCCTACAGGTGTGAGTGTTTTTCCAACGCCTTTGTTTCCCAGCCGAGCAGCATCATCTCAGCAAACACGCAGCTCAACATCATTGCTGTCACTTGATCAGTGGTGTGTTGTTCCACTGCTTTGTCAGGCAGCTACTTTGACCTGTCAGCAGCAAAATAACCTTTTTTTTTTATTAGCCGCAAAACAGTGAAACACACGTCTTCAGCCCGTGAGTGGATGTTCTGTGCTTTACTTACAGCATTCGTCTTTCCATCCTAATTTTTTATCCGTTAAAGTGGCCTTAAGTCTTGTTTGTAAAGTGAACAGCTGTTTGCTGTCGGTCAGCTCTGCTCTGGTACCTGTTGATAGCTTTAGTTTTTATGGGCCATTATTGGATCAGGCTCGGCCCACAGTTCCAATGCAAACGAACCATTGTTGATGTCAAGGCAAGAGTCGTATGATCAGTCAATACTCGATCTTAACATCTTGAAAGGTTAAGATTAAGCAGGGCCTTACATATCGTGGATGAATTTACAAACAGATATTTGTTCTTTTTTACTTCGAGCATACAGTGTTTTTTTCTCCTCAGCACTGCAAACACAACTGTAGGTTTCTTCAAAAGAACTGCCTATTGTGGGTGACTGCAAAGAACTGTAAAACCAATTTTTATACACACACCTCCCATCTTTTTGTAGAGGTTTACCATTAGCCCCATAAGGTGTACACACTCAGATGTAGGTATCAACCCACCCTGGGCTATCACAAGGTGTTTCCAACTCATCGCAGTGATGTTGGATCACCTGCACCTCTGTGAAATAAAATTAAAAGCCTGGGAGAAACTCTAGCCGCTGCTATAAAACCCTACCATACTTTTATTGGCAAGAAAAAAGTATGAAACATTCCTAAAGGAGCCAGCGCCAACTAGAAAACACAAAAAGTGTTTATAAGGTCATCCACCTTTTATAAACACGGAGGGGCATTTTCCTCCCGGCATTTAATGGTCCTGGATTTGAGATTGGTGGACATGTTTCATCGCTGTAACTCTCCAGCCAAAGCGTTTCATTAATTTCAGTGTGTCTGTTGAAAATCTAAATATTAGAGGTAGAGAGTCCAGTCGAGGGGATTTTGAGGCTCAGTGAGGAAAGTCAGATGCGTGCAGGATAATATAGATATTCAACATGTCAGGGTTTTTATATTATACAGCTCTGAGGTCAGGCAGTTGGAAGTGTCCCCCCTGCATGGTATGTGCAGTGTCCCATAATGTCAAAGCTGCAATAAATGGACGGGGGTGAGTTATTGCAGGATGGCTGGCAAGGAGAAGGAATTAAACAAACCGGGGATCCAGCGGAAAATAAATGTCGCAGGCAGCTCAAATATAGAACATAGCTGCGATGTTATTTTCACTTAGTGCCTAAGCTGAAAATCTCTTTTTCCACTACTCAGACACCATGTCAAATGGGTCTTTTTGTTGAAAAACGTTTTGTGAAAATTGTTTTTGAAAGACATGCCTTAGCTGAGTGAGTTCACATCCTCATCTGTTTGGCTCTGTGGTCAGACAGGAGTATTGTTTTTTTAAAGATTAATAAAGGGAAGTTAATATTAGCTCACCACAAATGCACAAACTACACGTGCAACTTTACATTGCACCTGCCAAAGTCAATCTTATCCTGTGATCGTAGTGTGCAACACATTGTATATGACAGTCCAGCTGCGTTGCAACATTGTACACAACAGTAATAAATTATAGACATCATAGAGAAACATTGATTTGTGGAATGAAATCTAAAATCATTTGCAACTGTAAAAGATTTGCATTCAAAGTTGCAGTTTTGTGTAACAAGTGATAATTAAGTATTAGATATTACTTAATAAAAACACATAATCTATAGGAAATCATGTGTCTTACATGTATATTTTAGTGGCATTTGTTCAACAAACTTTTGAAGGGGAAAGGTGGTGATCAGATAATTGATAATGAACTGTAGTTTTGTTTAATTCAGGGTCAGTCATTTTATTTCAGAGTGGTTTGTGCTTCGAAAAAGTGTCATAATGAACCTGAAGAAATAAAGTAAGCAGTGCAGGCTGGCTCAGGTATATTGTACAGTATGTAAAAAAAAAAAAGATTTTCTGCTCTTTTCCACTAGAGGCTGCTATGTGCTGCATTGTGAAGCAACATGTTTCTGTGATGGGATCTGAGATGTTATCCTTTGGCTGGAGTCTGACGCCGATGTTTAACAAGGACGATCTGAATGCATGTGAAGGTGGTGCGGTGATGTTGAGAAGTATTGATCTCATGGTTGCCATGGTTTCTCTGAAATGTGGTGAGTTGGACAGTTAAATCAGGCAAAGTAACTTTTAGAGCTCTCGTCTCATTGGTTGAGAATCATGCAGAAGTTGTCACCTAATGTGTGTATTTTGATGTAAAATTGTCAAAGACGTGTTAAATAGTGTAGCAGGTGAGTGCTTATGCCCAGCTCCAGAACAGACCATTTAACTTGACTTAACAATCCTCAAATGTGTTCTAACAGACACTTCCTGTCTGCCCCCCCCTCACATAATGAAAAATCAGATGTTTCCATCCTTTACTAATCGCTTATTCTCTGCGGTGTTTTCACAGTCTCCACATTTGGGGAAACTAAATATTTGTTTGACGCCGCAGAGGATATTGTGCAAATCTGCTGGATCATAGCATGGCACGAGAAGAGAACTCAATATTAAAAAGGAAAATTGAATCACCTTTAAAAAAAAAAGGAAAAGAAAAAAAAGCACACGCACACAATATTGAAATATTGATTGACCGGCATGCTGTTGCAGCTGCTGGCATGGAGGCGCGCCAGTTCCACGAAAACAGGACCTGAACGCCGACTCATTGCAATAAGTTGCCTGTCTGAAAACTTTGTCTTATGATAGTGGAGCACAGTGCAACATGCTTTTTTCTCCTTTCACCTCACCTCTGCTTGTCCCACTCTAACCCCAGCACTGTTCACACTGGTCCACTTTCTCATGCAATGACTGTCATTCTTTGTACTCTCTCTTTATGCAATTTGCCCCCTCTCTCGCTCGCTCTCTCTCTCTCTCTCTCTCTCTGAAACACCCAGCTCCCCACCCCTTCTCTCTCACTCACTCCCTCACTCACTCTCAGGGGAGACAGTGTTGTTGTTTGTTGTTTTAAGCCTGAGTTTTGTCCCACCACTCTCAGGAGAGAAGAGAAAAGAAAGCAGAAGTCTGTTATAGCCCGCTGACAGGGACTACATGGGATGGCCCACTCCAGGGAGCATCTGATGGGATTATAACACTCTTTTCAGTTTACCCCCCCCACCCCCGAGCCCACTAAGAATATCTCGGTTGTTTGGTGGCGTAGCATCACAGAGGCAACCATACCTTTAAATGGACAGCTCTGCATCGAGGTTGCTGGACCTGATTGTAAAGGTTTTGTCAGTCTGAAGCTCATTTGGAAGAATTCAAGCTCGCCGCTCCCTATTTAGGAGTACGAGAAGAGGAAGAGGGGGAAAAAAAAGACGTCGTTTATCTTGGCACGTCTGTGACGGTGAGCCGAGAGGAGAAGGGGTGAGGAACTGGTCCCAGATGAGCCCTGACAGCCGACACCATCCTCAATTTCACTTCATTTGATTCGGCCGCGTCCCTCCACTGTCATCAAGATTATATGCTACCTCACTCCTTTATAGGTCTCTAACAGCCAAGACTCTTTGCCTTTTTAGGCTGTTCACGCACACACTTCCAGCTCCGAACCTTTTTGATTCTTCCTGTTCCACAAAAACAGATGGACATATCCTTATCGCCGGGGACCAAAAAAGTGAACTGCAAATTAAATTTCCAGTTTGATGCACTTTGATCCGTTGATTCCGCACTATCTGGAAGTCAATTGCTTCTCGCTAATAAGTTTGAACTAATAGATACAGAAGTGGACCCAGCAGGCCTGACTTACTCCGTCACTCGCTTTCATTCTTACTTCCACCAGGTGCAGCCGCTGAGACTCTTCTTTCTTTTTCCTGCTGTTTTGCATCTTGATGTTGTTTTGCCCGTTCTTGGACCTGTTTTTCCTGCGCCGTCCTCTCAAAGGGACTTTTCTCCCGGTGCCAGAACTTATGACCACAGATAACATAAAGGAATTCTGCACAGCTCTCCCGTCTGATTCATGACAGCATGGGGGTTTTGGTTGCACCGCAGAAGTTCACTTTCTTTATCCCTGGCCTCCATAAGCTGCCGTTTTGATGCTTCACTGAACCTAACCCAGTTATTTTTTAGCCTGCCAATAAAATGATGAACAAAGACTCTCGCTTTTCAAGGAAGATGCACGGCAACTTCTCCACCCGCAGGCACTCGTGCATCGGGTACGTATCTGATTGCATGATTGTGATTACGGTCGCCGATGTGCAGCGAAAGGCAACGTTATAAATGCGCTCGCAGATGTTCAGGGAGTATTGGACTCAGCCTGAGTTCACTTGTTTGCGTATCTGGCAAGTACTGCCCATTTTTGTCTTTTACAGCGTGTAGAAGAAAACAGCTGGTGGGTGATTATTTGACAGTGTTGCTCTGTCACTGTGTTCACAGTGGTATTGTGTTGTCTTGCTGTCAATCTGGTGGCTCTCTGTGGTTCACTGCGACTCGTGTGTTTGCGTTAGAGTTTCGCGGTGCTGTGTAGTTGTGATGTTTGGAGCCCCCGCCTGAGAGAACCATTTAGGTTACATTAAATATATATATAGTTTATTTAATGTGGACAACAATTGACAGAAATTGACATCTTTGCAGTTTAAAGCACTTAAGTTGGTTTGTTTTCCCGACTCCAGTCGTGAGTCTGCACTTTTAAAACTGTGGCTTAACGCCACCAAAAGCGAATAATAAAAAAAAAAAGCCCAACGATTTGATGTACACTGTGGTGGAATCGATGGACGTGTCCACTGATGTCCCTCCTCAGGGTCCCGAGCCAACCAGATGTACCCGTGTTAGCCACGGTATGACCATCACGTGGTCCAAGACTTTTGGGTTTCATAAGGGAACTGATGACACACTGGCGCAGTGTGCGGCAGATGGAGCGGATTTCACCTCTGTTTTCTATCTCGTCCTCTAGGAAACAAAACAGAGGGGAATGAAATAATGTGTCAGATGAACTCACTTCCAAGAGATAAATCATGGCAACAGGCTCCCACGTCGACACGCTGATGTGACTGATTGACTTAATTGTAGTTGAAATTTGATACAAGTGTGTAATCAGCGAGCCAGATTCAGGAAAATACATAAAATCTACTACAGCTGTCATGAGATCCCTGCAGGACACAAAGTTATGTAAGCTTACAGAGACTAAAAACAGACACTCAGTACATGAAACAAAAGAGCACAGGCACATATGAAGATACCAACGCACACACACACACACACACATAAATCTGGGGGCCAACACAACACCGTTGTGAAAACTCACAGCCAGACATGCATCGTTAAAATATTCTCCGGGAGCTGCACGGATTAATAAAGAATCTCTTCTTCCTCGAACTGTAAGAAAGCAAAAAAAACTTTTCAGAGCTCTCGTGGGATTTGTTTTCAGTGCAGTGTGCGGTGTGGCAAACTTCTCTGAACTCTGGGCACAAGGCATGTGCCTCGCGAGTATCATCCGAACTCCTCCAGCCGTGAGCCTGTTTGGATCATATGAGGAGATCAAAGCAGGAGATTTGAGACCACAGCCAGAAATAAAAAAGTGCAGCAGAGAACAGAACAAGCCTCTATTCTCTTATTACCTGATTTGTGCATCCAGCTTCCTGGCTGGAAAAAAAAAAACAGTACTGAAGTGGAGTCACTGTTGGAAGCTTGAGCTCAAAGCAAAGTTCAGTTCGTGTTTTTTGTTTTCAGCACCAATAAGGACAATGAATTATTTATTGTGTGATGATGAAGACACCAACCACTGGTGTTGATGTACTTATGTTCGTTAAGGGAGTAGTTAAGAGCTTTTAGAAATGAATAATTTTCTCTGCTCCCATGCAACTCACACACACCCGGAGACAAAGCAGCCTCTTGTAATCCAGATGTGTCCATCACGAGAGAGACAGCTCTAACCTCACTTGTACTAACAGTACCAGGGCACTATTCATCCTACCCTATGACTTACACACACACACACACATTCTCTCCTTGTAACCTTCTTCACAATGCTTTTTACGGCTTCTCTGGCAGTGTGGTACATTTAAACAACACTCTGTCACCGCATTAAGCCGGGCACAGCCGGAGACGAGAGCTCTCACTCAATATCATGAGAAGATAGTTGATGGTGCAGCGACGGTTTGAGAGGCCACCGTTTATCTGAAGTAGAGAGTGAAAGGGAAGAGACGGAGCGAGGCGAGAGCGAGCGGGACAGACGCAACGGCGGACTGACTGGGAAAAAGAGATAATTTAGACAAAGAGGGTAAAGGCACAGACGAGAGGGCGGTGAAGACGCGATAGAGAGGACGCGGGTCGAGATAGTGCTGCTTTTAGCACCGAGATAATGGCTGCGAGGGTTAGACCGAGAGAACCCGGGGCTTACTTGGAGGAAAGAAAATAAAAGAGATGTTCCTGAAGCAGACAAAATCAAGACGAGGGAGGTAGGAAGCGTTTGGGACCAAAAGAATAATCAGGAAAACAAAAAGTGTCAAGTGAGGCCGACCCACCAAAGGGCAACAGTGTCAATGTCAGAGGTCCCAATATAGCCGCCAGTCCCCCCACCCCTCCAACACACACCCAGATTAGTCAATAGGGCCTGTGTGGCTGTGGCGGGCTGGCTGCTGCGTGCGTCACTGCTGTACTCCATATTTTCAGCATGACTGATTTCCCCGATCGCCTCCAGAGCCTCATCGATTCCTGAGGCCGGCAGCAGCAGCAGCAGCAGCAGCAGCAGCCTGGCATGGCACGGCACAGCACGGCACGGCACCAACAGCACTGCTGATATTTATTTATTTACGTTTCCTACTTGCTCTGTTAGAGAGGACGTAAAAGGCCGTTTTGCTTTATCCAAAGCATTCATATTAACAGAGCCTGTGACGACAAATAAGAGCTAAGAAAGATTATAACTGAAACAGAAATTAAAGTTTTGAGTGACAGTTCTACTGTATGTAGTAACACAGTGGATAAACTGCTACTTTAGCTATGGCCTCCATAAATGTATTGTTTTGGTTTAAAAAAAGTTGGATCAGATACAGTTTAATTCAGTAAGGTGAAGGCCTTACATTATTATAGTTTAATATCACACAGTGAAATCTGTAATATAATTAGGCTGAACAGAATGTTGAATTTCGACACGTTAAAGTGTAGTTTCATGTAATTATTGAAGAATATGATATGAAAATGGATCAATAATGTTTTAGACATGAGTGCTGGGTGTCATCACAGAGCAGAATCAGGAAGTTGTGTTCTTTGTAACCACTAGAGGGGGAACCCGACTAAGTTATGCTCAGAGACGTTAGCGAGCAGGCAACAGTTAGGTCTCAGGGGAAAAAATAATTATTGTTTTATTTTTAGGCTGCTGGAAACCAGCCATGTTTCACTAATTAGACTTTCTCAGCACTGGGGAGTTTATTTTACTCCGTGTGGTTGTATTGATCGCGTGGGAGGCTTTTTAAGGCACAGTAACTTCAGATTCCCACTTTTACTCTCTAAAAATCCATCTCAATATGCACAACATTGACATGATATTTAATGTTTACATTTGGTTTATTTGATATTGTCTTTTTCTGCTGCTGCTGTTTCTGTCTGACTCATACACAATAGCCGTTTGTGTCTGTCCTGAGGTTTCTCCCTTTTTCTTGTCTTGATCACGGGTCTAAGCATACGGGTGTCGTTTGCTCTTCATGTTGTAGAGAGATTCTGGGTTCTATACCGGAAAAATATTGGCTTGACTCGACGCCTTGTGCGGCTACCTTCCTGGTTCAGAAACGTTTAACTTGAGCCCTCAACAGCTGACGCTTTGCTCCCCTTTGCATACAGTACAATGCCTTTGGCCCTTGCAACCTCAGTGATCAGTGATTCATTATCACCTGATGTCATAACGGAGAATTTATTGTTTTTCCTTTCTCGGCCCCAGGAAACACCTGTGCACATACAGTAACCGTGCAAAAAACCTGCGCACACATTTACAGAAGGCTACACAATGACTACACAGAGTGTATTCCCTGTATTTTGGCAAATAAGAAATCCTGACGTGGCTACTGACACTGAGCGTTTCATGGCTCCGCCCCTGATGGAGTGACCACCTGCCACCTGAGTGCACATTTAATGCGTGCCTTCGAGTGCGTGTCTCCTGCATATGTGCGCACATTATGGAGCTCCCTTGTGCGTCGTATGTCCTAGCCTTTTTGGGCTGTGTGTGTATGTGTGTGTGTGTCCGCGTGCAAGTGTGGCTGTGTTTGCATGTGTGCATGCAAGTCTGTCATCCACCCAATCCCCAAATCAGACGATCCCCAAACGCCGGCGTCGTGCTAGCAGATGGCGGGCTAATGAATCATGAGGCGACACACTGATAGCCTTTACTACAGTACGTGCTGTAACACGACATCACTGAGGCCCAGTTAAATATAGGCCCCGAGTAACGGCCACACGCTGACACCTGGTGCTGCTGCTTTGTTACGTATGCTGTATTTTTGGCGACATTTATACCAGGAGGAAATTTGTTTTAGTTTTATTTGGTTTTTCTCCCTTACTGTGGTAACCACCCTGAACTTGTGCTGTGGTTTTAAAAGTCCAAAGACGCCATAAGCCTGTCCTTTCCACTATTTCCAGTCATGATCGTTACTGCGTACAGATGGTTACACAGTTTAAGTGAGAAAGAAATCCCCTTTTTTTGTTTTAAGGAATGGGTGATTTTGAGAATGATTCTTCCCTGAGATCCCGTTACGGTTGTCGAAAACTGCGGTGGAGGTGGACAGCCCTGCCTGTGTGTGTGTATATTAGTGCGTTTGTGTGCCCTGCTCTTCTGCAGCTGCTTTTTTAACCTTTTGAACTGTGCTGTGCCCAACCATCGGCCCCTTTATACAAACTGTCATTGTATGGCTGAGCGCGGTTAAAGCAGAAAGTTATTTTAAAATGTAGTCGAGATCCCAGCGTTTCCCAAAGGCGGCTAACGCGTTGTGGATCTCTAGTCATAGACACTTAATTGTATTACTAAAATACTATGTGTTTTCTTTAATATTTCAAAATCAGCAGGAGAGAACACCAAAAAATATCCAGGGGAAATTCAAGCAAACCACTGTAAGGTTTTTGCTCAGGGAAGAATCTTATTTTAGTTAGTGGTTAAACAAAGGCTTTGCTAAGCAGACAAGCAGATGTTTTATGCACTTTTACTGTTACAAACTGTGTAGTTCACTGTCTCGTTAATGCCGCAGCCTCACTGTAAGTCCTCTTTCATGTGGATGAGGCCAAATATCAGGTTCTGTTTTTCCACCGACATAAGCTTAACATCCACGTTAAGGTCGGTTTTAACTCCCTACATTTATCAGTTACTGTAAACATGCAAAGTTAAGTCTTCCCTCCTGATTATGCTGTTACACTGTTTTATTTCATTGAACATTTTCTTGTATTTTCATTCCAATGTAATTGGAGAGTATGACAGTGGAAATTAATCAGTAAACAAACAAACCACAAACAGACAGTGTGTCCACTGACAGGCAGCAACTTTGACATACAGTGCTCCTCGCTGACTTCAAAACAGCTCATTATACAGGAATGCTCGCCATGCCTGCATGTCGCCAGCGCATGATGTCATCAAGGCCCCTTTGCAAATAATGAACTATTAAACCGGCAACCGAGTGGTCAGCCAGAACTTCAAGTTGCCTCGCTATTTCATCCATTCTAAAAGATCTCCCCGTTGCGTCGTCTCGGCATCCAGAGCCTCAGAGAATGACTGTCTGAAGATTAGATGCAAAGATACTGAGCAGGGGCGAGCATTTAATGTCTGTCTTTCTTCAAACGCTCGCTCCCTTCCACCACGCCGATGCACATACGTGGAACGCTGTGAAATCCTCGGGTGTGCTGCCAACAAATCAAAGGAGTGTACGTGCGTGCGTGTCCGCTCAACATAACAAAGAATACTGCTCTTTATTTCTCGAACTGCACATGAAAGCAATTTTCCTGTCATGGAAACGTGTCAGACGTGCAGGTCGCTGTAAAGTTTTAATTCACAACATCCCTTCGTCCGGCTTGCATCAGGACACCGTTCATCCCAGCGGGGATAAGCTCTTCATGTTGACGAGTCCAGAGTCAGATCACATGTTGATGTTTGTGTATTATTTAGTCACAAGAGGTAAACATGAAACAAACTGAGTGACTGCGTGGTCATATTAAGGATATCAGGTTTGACTCGTAGCATTTCTTTGAGGGCCCTGAACACGGTTCTGATTCTGCACAGTCAATCCTGCTAAACCCAGTAATCATGTAATTCACTGGAGTAGTGTGACGGGATTTATAAACTGTTGCTCCTGAATTCAGGCTGCAGAAAGCCATAATATACAGCAGCGTTGTAGGTCTGTTCGCTTTGTGGTTACGATTGACCCTTTTTGTGTGTGCACCTCTTCAGATTTCCTTAAATGGCAGTTTTCCTTCACTAACACACAGAGCCTTTGTACTTTATATTACAAGGATTATATTAAATACTTTAAGCGAGCAAACACTGCAGTTATAAGCTGTCTGTACTGTATGTCGCTACCAATGTAAACATATAGCTGAAAAATGAAATCATACAATATGAAAAAAATATATATATAATCCAACTTCTCCACATTAGTGGTAACAGTAATAAGGTTTTTATATGTAGGTAATGGAGCAACGGTTCTGCAATGCATTTTAAACTCCCTGGCCTCTAGAAAGGGGCCTGGTTCGTATTAAAGATACCTATTGAGTCTCCGCTGTATCATGATTTCATACTGTTTCTTTTCCAGTTCTTACCTTTTGTTGTCTCTCTGCCTGACATCTGTGAATTCCATGGTGGTGAGGCGAGGCCATTGATTGATTTGCCAATTCAATTGAGCCGTGTCATGCTGCAGAAGCTTGTAGCTAAAAGTGCATTTATGGAGATCAGAGCGTCACAGCTAGCTGGATAGCAACCGATTGCTGATCAAGCCCTGCTACGATAGTCGGTCTTTCTGTACTCACAAGGCACATGAAGTAATGCACTTTGAAATATAACCTGCTTTCAGTAAGCCAACAACTGTCACATTTGCTGAAATGAGCAAGGTGCTCATCGGGTTCTCCGTCCTCCCACTTTACCAAACACATGCAGCTCATGTTAATTGGCAACTCTCAGTTGTGACAGACCCTTGCTGAAATTCAGCTTGGATGGATGGATGGACTACATACAGCATGTTACAAGCTAAAGACTGAGGCTAAAGCGACATATATGTACCAGGCAAGAAATTCACATCCTCATGATGATCCCTGTGGAAGATATGAACAGACAGGATTGTTCTTGTATTGCAGTGGGGAGCTATTTAGCCATATTTTTATTGTATTATGAGAAAAAAAATAATTCAGGCTGTTTTTAGGCATTTTTACATGACCCATTTGACTGCTAAGCTTCCACATGTACCTGCTTTTCCTTTTAAACAGTTTGTATTCACTTAGTGTTACACAAGCAAACGCCGGTAGGGTGAGGACAAGCTGGTGTGTTAAGCAAACGCACCAGTTACCTTGTGTAACACTGGCTGAGGTTGCTTAAATGTAAAACTAGCCAAATACAGTAAGGAGCAGGATAGAGCTGCTAATGTTAGCTTAAACACTAACAGCTTCCAGGACCGGTTTCCACGCAGCACAGAAATACTGCAAAGTTTATGGTATATGCTAGTGGCAAACTTTTTAATGTAGTGAGTTCATGATGCATATAATGCTCAATGGTAACCACACGATACTGTACAGTGCTGTTTAATAGAAATATACAAATTGTCCTTTGTTCTTGTCGACACCTGTTGTGTTGTCAGTCAGCCTCACTAACGACACGAGGCATTTTCTCACACGTGGCTCTTTCACAGCTCATCCTTTTTAGATTACAAAAACCACCACAAGCCTTCATCTGTCCCTGGAAAGATAGCCTGTAGATGTGCTGATCTCGTGTCAAATATTTCCTGTTTAATTTTTCATGTGAAGCATGCAGAGGGTCGGCCAGCTAAGGTTTCATGTTTACTTTTCACATTTCTGGTCTTCAGAAATACACTGCCCCTGGCCACGGGTGACCTTGCATGCTGGTGCCTAAGCCTGCGCGTGAGTGCAAACTGTATACGAATAAATGTGTGTGTGTGTGTGTGTGTGTGTGTGTGTGTGTGCGTGTTTGTACATGTTCTCCGCTCTCAGCAAGCTGTGTCCCAAGAGCTACTTACTGTAATACCCTATCATAATCATCCGGTCATCAATCTCTTTACCTAACATAGACAAGAAATACCTGACACACACACATGCATGAATACACACTCCATCTGGAAAGGATAATGGTACTGTGCCCAAAGGAAAAGTGCTGTCCTGTGATTCTATCAGGACTCAATGTGTGTGTGGTGTGTGTGTGTGTGTGTGTGTGTGTAAGTGCGAGAGAGTAGGAAGGGGTTAACGGGGGCTAAAACAGTCAGAGAAGGCAGGAACCGGGCTGGCTCTGATCCCGCCCCCTTTCTCAGCTCTGACCTCACTCTGAAACTTGTTCCCCCCTCGTGGGTGATGCACGCACACACAAACACACAGACAGACACTTGCTCAGTCACATGCCGACACACACGCTTGCTCGCTGACGAACACGCTCGGCTGCTCGCGCGCACACATCTCGTTCGGATCTGTGCACATTCTGAGGGGCGCTCGGACGCAGACACACACACACACACACACACACACACACAGAGCACCGGTCTGCTGTGACAAACTGGAGCAGGGGAGCATGTTTGCCCAGGGAAAGTAAAGGTCTCTGTTCTGTGATTAAAAGTGTAGCAGCCGGAGGGAAGAAGAGGAGGAAGCACGGAGAGAAACAGAAGAAGAGAGAGAGAGAGAGCAGACAAGACGGAAAGGGAGAGGGGGAAGAGGGCAGCAGTCTTGCGCCACATTTAGACCCGGAGCAAAGACAAGATGCACAAGCGGGACCGATTAACGGAGCTCTGCTGTGAGTGATGAAAAGCTCTTTTTACAGCCCCCAAGGCAGAAAGACAGGCAGCGAGTGAGTGCGCAGCTCTCACACCAGGATTTCAGGTGCTCAAAGAGGAATACGCTCCCAATTTCTACATATCCGCCGAGAGAAGGCAGACTTTCACCAGCATACAGTAGCATGTATTGATTCGCCCCCCCGGTCATCCTGGCTCTGCGCTGGAGCCACCGGTCCTAGAGCTGGCGTCCACTTCTGCCAGAGGTAATGAGAACTCCTGGGGAGCCGTGGAGAGCCGGACAGCCCGACAGAGCGAGACAGACGAGGAAGCGGGCCAGATTTTACAGGGATGAGAGGGGCCACAAGCTGAGGAGAACCAAAAGAGGGACAACAGCGGAGCGGCCCAGAAGAGGAGGGTGAGGACGACTTACAGAGAGTATAGGCAAACGAAACATGAGTGTGCCGACCAACTGCGGGTTCTGTTACTCCGTGGAGCGGAGTATCACTGTGCGGAGTGGGAACATGTGGGGATCGCCGTGCGCTGTCAACAGGCCTATTGACATCATACAGAAACGCAGGCGGTAATTAAGAGCTCCCTCATTTACTCTTGTTCAGTCCTTTTGTCTTTCTCTCCTTCAAAGTGTCTCCTTTCATCTCTCTCTGTCACACACACACACACACACACACACATACATACAGCGTGTGACATGTTATACAGATCAGTACCGTACATGAGGAAACATAGTTGTTAAGGTAAAGGGGCTTTTATTGAGATTAAAATCTGTTAAGTAGTTTTGTCTTCAAGGACCTGGAATATAGATTCACTTTTACAGAATCAGCACAATTTTTTGGTCAGTATTGACTGAAACAGAAAAATTGCCATTTTTGTGTATGCTACAATACACAGGACTTACCACATTGACTTTTAAACATTCTTTTTCTAACAAAGAAAATCTGAAATCTGTAGACTTTTATCAGCTGTTATATTTACAAAAGCATTCTTTTGCCCTTATCAGTTTTTTGTTGTTGTTCTTTTTGATATCCACATTTTCCAAAATACTTTATCATACTTCTTCTTGAGCACTTGTGTACTCTCCTGTTATGTAAGACTAGGCAATATTATATTATTTATTTTTTATACAAATGTCTCCAAATATCTATTTATTTAGTAGACCTCTCGCAGCTATTTACAAGAGTCAGCGGAAGGAACTGCATAAATGTAATCGTTTTTAATAATTCAATAATTTGAATTTTAAATTGCATCTGGGTAAAAAAAACGAACAGCCGCACATGTGTCTTTGAATTAGTACTTCAGTTCAGGACATTAATAACCAAGTCGTAGCTCGAGACAGACGAACTGTAGTCTGACTATATTATGTAGCTCAGCCGAGACTTGAAAATGAGGTGACGAGCTGTGAGGGAGTTTAACTGTAATTTTAAATGTGTGTGGAAGACAGAAATGCCGCTGTTTCAAAGGACGTGTGGTTCAGCAGACACTATACAAATTACAACGTTTTTTGTAATTCCTAATTTAATATCTGTTAATGTACTTCTTCAGTAATGTCAGTAAGTAAATGTTCAGGAAACACTTGTGGATGAAGTCAATGAGTCGTGGGTTTAGTCGCACAGATTGCACACGGTGGATTAATTAACTTATTGATTTTTTTCTTCGGCTGTGACCGCCAGCCAGTCCGTTAACATCTCGAAACAGCAACTTTGCAACGCAACATGTGAACCAACGGCTGCGCACGCAAGCCTGCACATCAGCACACGAAACAATGGGGCTCGTTCACAGACTCTTCATCGTTAAAAGCATATCTTTCTGCCATGTAGCTCTGACGCTGCTGCGCCTCACACAAATATTCTCACAGGAAAAAAGCCCACCATAAGTTTTTCGTGGCCTCACACAATCCTCGGTGCCAGTGGGGCGGCTGTGAGGGAGGACTCAGAGATAAAGTTGTGTTTACATTGAGGTCCTCTGTCCTCTCTCTCAGGCAGGGTCCTTGTTTATCAGATGTAATGCAGAACATTTGTGAGCGTGGGGGATCATGAAGGGCAGTTGTCCTTTCAGTTTAAATCCCCTCCAAACCCATGCCAAGAAATATAATTGACTTGTGCGCATGAACAAGTAAAAATCTCCTCCGCGGCCAAAATTTGAGGGGGTGAACATGGACAGGTTGGACAGCTGCTTTTCACTCTGCGGTTCAGGTTAAGTCGGCCCGTGGGTCTAAAAAGCAGTCCAGACGTCCTCCGCCTGCTTTGATTGCACTTTAAGATCAGTTAATGTGCGCAGGGCCAGGGATGTCACAGACCTGGAGGCGGGCGGGGAGCGGGGCAGCTGTATTTGGGTCGCGGTATCGATCTTCCCCCGGAGAACGACTGTGATGGTGATGAGAAAGTAGAGTGCCGGTCCGCTGGAGTCAGCGCCGCCATTTTATTCACAGGAGGAACAGCAGGACGGATCGCAGCGAGGTTATCGGCCTCACCGGTGCCCAATTTTGGGAAAACTCTTTTTTTAGCCTCTACCGTCCTTTCTCCACTTGCTCTTTATTTTGCCCCCTTTGTTTTTCTCTCTTCCCAGGCTTCCACCTATCCACATAAAGTAGACCACAGTGCTGGCGATAAAGTGACATCCAGAGAGCTCAGACATAGAACACTCTATGCAAATATAAAACATATTCATGCTTGGGTGCATCCACCGCGTAGGCATGGGAAAAGCTGACGAACCTGCGGGTGGGGGTGGTGATGGTGGTTGGTTGTGGGTTTATACTGTAAATCTGCCGCTTTTGACATCAGACACCAGAGCGCCTCGCGTGCCTCTGCGATGTGATTTAAAGCACAATTATCTCCGTTGACCGCAGACGACAACAACCAGATAACAGGAGCTCTTTCTCCTTAGATGGATATGTTGCAAGGGTTTGCGTGTTATTACGTGTCTGTGAGCACAGCAGGCACCACATAAACTGAAGCGTTGAATACATCTGCTCTTGATGCATACCATACAACTTTTTTTTTTTTAATCTCCGGGTGAGCGGTGATGGTTTATTTTGCCCGGTGGCGGGTATTGGTTTCTCCTTTCAACCTTGAGCTGTAAAAGGTAACACCTGCTTTTCCTGAAAGAGGACGATAAGGGCATTCCCTCCACATTCCTGCGACGGTAGCAGCTTATCAGCTTTGATGTCTTACATCAAAGCTGATTCATTTAGACTGTGATTTCAATTTTTGGGACCCAAAATGGGCTTCAGGCTATGAAAACAGTAGGCCGGCACCTTTATCTTAATTATACTGTATTTGTCGACTCGGAGCAACGCGAATATTAGGTCAGGTTTACGTTTGTCTTTAAGATGAAATACCTGCAAAATAAATCACATTCCTACTGTTCTCATCCATACTTTCTGTTATCTATTAGTAAGTTAGGATGCAAACGTGATACGTGCTAAATATAAGTGTTTTAGCATTGTCACTGCTGCTGTTAGCGCCTCACGAGCATGCCTGTAAACTCTTGTTGTGTTTGCGTGTGTAGTAATTTGGAATAGTATTTCAAATTAAAGCCCGAGCTGTTTTCTGATGCCACATTGGAAGTTGAAATGAATTTGCTCCGTTAGCTGGATCCGTGTTGCATCTCTCTTTACAGTCTGCTGCGTGTCCACAGGCTATTGATCTGATTTTCCTCAGTGCTCTCTGCAGTATGAAATGAAGTGGCTATGAAACAGAGCATTATACAAGTTATGACAGCCGGGAAAGGGATGTAAAAAATCCGTACGATTTTTTTTTTCTTTCTAAATGAAGCACTGACAGCAAATATAAGTGTGAGCTTTGTTGGGTGTTTGGGAGTGGGAGTAATTTAATATGAATTACGCGTCTTACGGAGACGGCAGTTTTGGCCGGCTGCATGCGGGTGAGCTAACTGAGGTCCAGCTTCAGACGTGTATTTCTTAGGAACCTAATACTCTCTCCTGTCAGTTTAACCAGGGAGGGGAGGAGGGGAAAAATGAAATCTTCTCCTCCCTAATTTATCAAAATCACCATGTGTGAATGTTGGACACGCTCTGATATTTTAGATGCCAAATTCTGTCAGGCAGCAGGATCCTTCTTTTTTTTGTTGTTGTTTCAGATAAGTTTGTGTACATAAACTCTTGTCTGAGATACACGCATGCTGTTTGTGCCAGAGGTCAGTTACTATGTCAATTTACCAGGTCAACGTGGCCATGATAAATGAATCAGAGGTTTCAGTCACAGTACATGAATCTCCTAATTTGCAGAAATTATTAAATCATCCCTTGCCCTCCACGGAGCATAACTCTCAGAGGTCCTGGCAGAAGAGGGGGAGGTGTTACGGCCAAGAGGCGTTTTGTCGTAATAAATGTGTCTCCAAGTGTTTCCAAGGTATTTGTTAAATCACCGGTGGCTTCTAATGGTGCTCTGGACCATGGGAAGCTTCATGGACCCTTCATTTGTCTGCATCACAGACAGGAGGGACAGGTCTGCCAGTGTCCAGTTGCAGGCCTCACACACACACACACACAGACACACATGTACAGCGCTCATGCTTGGAACACACACACACACACTAAAACGCAGTCTTAGATCCTGGGTCATTTGTAACCTTCACTCACTCACAGTGACGGGCGTTATGGACTCAATGCTCTCCCACAACCCCACAACATTACTGTCCAGTGACGAGATTTCCAGATACATGTTCACAGGAATATTTGTCATAGAGTGACAGAATAATTGAGCAATTACGGTTTTCTCCTTTGTCATCCAGATGGGTGTTCAGCATCAGGATACTCTGAGCCAATACTGAAACATGAAGAGGCAAAGTTTTAAATTTGGCGTTGATTAACTCGAACACTCCATTTGGACCGTACGTGGGCTTCACGTCCTCCAGTGCAGCATTCCTTACAAACTGCGGCGACCGCACATTTACTGTATATCAGTGTGTCGTCATTTCAAGACAAAATACACACAGGTGCCTGAATAGAGGCACAAAGAGCCGACTGACCATGAATGCGTTTCATATCCGCAATTAAAGTTTACAAAAACTTTTTCCGTTAAGTCCTTATGCCTGCCAGTTATAACAAAAGTAAAATAACCTGTCTTGTTCTTTCAGTTTTCATAAGTACTGTACTAGTGTATAGAATAAACTTGTACTCACTAATAATTGTGTGGATGCACAAATCACAACCAAATCACCCATTAAGTTAAGTGTAACTATAACAAGTTAAGCTGTTCTCACTCCAGGAACCTGGACCATTAATGCCTCACCCTGATCCCGTAGCAACACTCTCACAGAAGTTTTCTCAACTACCCACCTACCCCCCGTCTCTTCCCACCTTCAGACCCCAACGCTCGTTTTTCTCCCCTCATTTCACTGTTTCCTCTGCTGCATTCCACAATCCGGGGGGGATTATCGGAGATTGAGGTCTTTGTCACTGAGTCACTGTTGATCTCCTCTGGTCTCACTCAGGTTTATTAAAAGGACCTCTGCCGCTGCTCCATACCTCGCTCTGTTCACACGGGGCCTCAGCTGTACAATCACACAACTGCGTTGTCCTTATCTAATGTTCTCCACGCACTGACCCGTTTATTTAAGACGTAGTGTGTTGTATATGTCTGACCTCCAGTTCACTTCCACTTTAAACAATGGTGTCCAGTGTGAAAGAATGGAGTTTGTACAGTATTTAGCATGTCCTTGGCTAACTGTCCTCACATTATTCTCAAGTCAGGCTAATTTTTTAAAGTCCCCTCAGGGAACAACGATATCAGAACGTAGGGAATGGTCATCCGAGCGGGCACAAAAAAACAACAACTCAACAATTCGACTGCACTGAAACTGCTGGAACTTTTTGCAGCTGATAAGAGCTCAGGGAACGAAAAAACAAAGTTATAGATTTTAAGGAGAAAGAGAATAAGACCTCTTTCAAGTTTGTTAGTTAAAACAACCGACGTGAAGTTAGATCACAGCACCGTACCTCCCCGCTGCTTATACTGCGGCAGTCATAGAGCCTCTCCTCGGCGGCCATCAGAGGTCACCGTCCAGCGCAGGCGTCATAACAGCATTGTGTTGTTTTCCCAAGGAAAGATCTGAGGAAGAGGGCTGGGCTCTGAGCTGGTGATTACAGCCATCAGCCGGGAGCACGGACACAGAGAATAACGTTCACATATAATAATAATTGCATGTACACACGCTCACTAGTTTTGTGTTTATTTTTTTTCTGTCTGTCCCCTGCCTTTTTGGCCGTCCTGAGTTCAGAGCAAAATAAATGGCTCTGACTTAATCACAGTGGACAGACTTAAGTACAGTAAGACGGTGGCCAAACACACATACACACACACATGTTTAATTTACAGACCAGCTGCTGGTTTTGAAACAAGTCAGTTAGATGGCTGCCAAGATGTGTGTGTGTGTGTGTATGTGTGTGTGTGCGTACACGCCTGTGAGAAACAAATATAGCCTTATGTATAATTGAAATTTCATGAGTAAGTAAAAAATATCGTCCTTGTGGATTTTTGTTAAATCTGGATTTAATTTAATGTCACTGTCTTCATGAATGTAAACACCTTAACTAACTAGTTGCGTTTCATTTTGTTTCATAATATAAACAAGTCTTTCTTCATTCCCTCTTCCTATGTCAAACACTTCCTGTCCACACTTGGTCAACAGGAGAAACAGTGCAGTCTTTTTCAGACCACTACCTCTATACAAACATGTCCCATTGTACTGTGTGCCTCGTAACACCGTTCACTTGTTTCATATAAAGGTCAGCGACTTGATTCTGTGTTCCTGCCTTTCTGTTGCGTCGGCTCACTTTCTTTTAAACCCATTTTCATTGCATGATCCCAAACAATGGGCGCACATTTATGCGGCAGCTGCATAATGCCTCGGCTATCTTTTTTGTTGGGTGTAGAATGGTACAGCGTCTGAGAGGTTATTGTTTGTGTTCCTCTCCAGACGTAAGGTCTGATGTGAGCGGCCAAACTCTGCTTTCTAAATCCTGCGTCGGCTGAACGCTTTGAACAGGATCTGCCTCATATATGCAGCGAGTAGATGTTTCCCTTCATGTTTTTAACATGGGGGATTAGTCAGTAACCGAGACGAGGGCGCAGACAGGTAGATGTTTTCCCTTCACGCTGCTGCCCACGCAAGAGTTACGCTGCTAAACGCAGTCAGAGGAAGTTTGACATTTTGCGAAACGCACTGATTTTGCTTTCTCGCAACTAAGCAGCTATGTGACAGGACTGAACCACTCAATGTGCAGCTTGGTTTGCTGTCACAGGAAAGGAGAGGAAGGGCAGAACTGACAGACAGGGTGGTTCTCCCTCTGCGTGAGGGGCCACGGTGAAAACAACCAAACAACTTTGATCACGCACACGCTGGTGACTCTTGTGTCGTGCAGTAATTCACACACGACTCACAAGTCTGTCTTCTGCTGTGGCCGGGCTGACCACCTCCGCGGTTAATCCATGGTTCACTTTGTTCTGTGTGGGGAGCTGCTGGTGTGAACTTTGCGGGTCCTGGTAAGCCAGCCCTAATCCCTGTTTGCTCCAGAACATCTTTTCGTGTGTCATGTGTGGCTGCAGCAAAGATACGTGCATTATTTACTTCTGAATTGTTTTCCACAGACTCACTGTCAAATGAAATTTCAAATGACTGAAGGAAATGCAATACTCTCCAGGCTCACTGGACAAGATCTGCGTAGCACGTAATAAACGTTCTCTGCCTTCTTCTAAATGCCTCTTGAATAAATGGCCGAGCCGGTCCTGCAAGTCGGCTCTGGTGTAACTAATTCTACCTCTGGCTGTGTCACGGCAAAGGCTCGGGAATGATGAATGAAGGTTCAGATGACAGCTTGCCCTGGTTTACAGGCCCATCTCCTCTCTCGCTGTCCTCTCCCTCTCGCTCTGCCCCGTAGCTCCTGTATTTTAATGCTCCCCAGATGGGATTGACGTTGCCGCGACAGGCGGTGACGCAGACGGGGTGTCGAGTATCAGGGCCACTGACAGGTTGCCATCAATCACACTCCTTTACCAGCCAGCCACTTAAATAACAAACGCTGTAACACACCTCTCTCTTAACACTTTTTTTTTTCTTAAAAGGCTTTATGATGTCCAGGAATGTTGGCCTCAGCTTAGTCTTTAGACTGGAGAAAGTAATCAGGTGTGAGTGCACAGCATGTGTGTGTGTGTGTGTGTGTGTGTGTGAGTGCCTCCGATGCTGATTTGCTTCATTCAAATCAGCATCGTCATCATTGTGCAAATCGGCCTAATTAAGATGGGTTTATTTAACTGCATGCAGTTCTTAAGAGGCGGTACGTATTTCTGCTTCCATATTTAAACTCTTCACATTTTCAGCACATCTTTCTCACTGATGGCAACAATTCCGTGTTTTTGTCTATTGACTGCATCTTGACATTTCTATCATATCACGTCATATTCAAAAAAAGCTAAAATCTGTTGCTTAAATTAATGAACACAAGCCAATTGTAATTAAAAACCTTCAAAATTATTTTTTCAAGCTTTTCTGATGTAATGTGTAACAGCAGAGCTCAGCTCTCTGCACTGAACAGTGATTATTTTGATGTCTAAAATGTGATGATCTGCTGCTTTTCTTCCTCATTAAGTAAACATAGATACATCTGGGTTTTGGACTATTCCAGATAAAAACAGAAATTTAAATACAGGCCTTTGCATCTGGCAAAATAATTTATTGATGAATCCGGAAAATAGTAAGAAGTTCTCTGAAACCAAATAGTAATAAATAGTACACTATATTAAAAATGTGTACAAGAGTCAAACTAAACCAAACTAAAGAAGTAGGTAAAGCAACTTTACTAAAGGACAAAGAAAATCAGGAAATTTGCAGCAAGTTGGGGGCCTATCTTTGGTTGAAAGAAAAAAGACTGACATGGTTGCTCAACCCTTAAAATTGTTGGTGATTAATTACACATCTACAAAGCAATTCCATTGTCATTACTGGGATATGCAGAGTGGCCAGATCTTGCAGTCCCACCGAAGCCCAGTAGAGGGTCCCACTCCTCAGAGTCACTGAGCAAGTCCACTTCAGCTCTGAGCACCTACTGCACACATCAGCCGTCACTCACCAACAGGTTTATCTGGCACATTGTTAACCAACACCCGCCTACTCAACAGGAGTATTTTTAAAAATTTCCATTTTGTCCTTTTTTTTGTCACTTGTGAGACTGAGGCTGAGAAAGTGTGCGGGGGAGGTGGGTGGGTGGGAGGGTGAGGCTGGCTGGCATGTGAAAGACACAAAGACAATGGAGTCGTTTTTTGAGGACCGGCTGTCCAAACAGCCACGGTGCTGGTGTGGGAGCTTCCTGTCTGGACGACGTACGCGCTAAGCCTACACGCTGACCTTTGACCTTTTAAAAACACAAAATGCCTGGGTTGACATATTTAGTGTACATTTTGGAAGTTGAACGATTGCAGCCTGTGCACAGTGGAGGTGTTCTGAAAACAGTGGAAGATTCTGACTCCACGTCAGGGGCACGTTCACTCTGTCATCATTGGCTGCGTTTAAAAACACGATCAGCTGCGGCCATCACTCACTTTGATCACTGAATGTTTGGCCCCTAGGAAAACTTCCCTCGAGTCCATAAAACCAGTTTGACTGGAAAAAGAATGGCGTCTTTGTTTGTACTTCAGCTGTTGTTTCACTTTACATGTGACATTGATTTAATGGAAAAACCATTCATATCTTCTAATCACATTTCCTTCAACACTCGTGAACTCATTTTCGAAAAGATAACATGTGTTTTGGAATTACTGTTTCAGTTTATTTGGATCCCCGTCAGTTGTTTCCCTGGCAACAGCTACTCCTCGAGGTTCATGCTCCATTGTTTGTTATTCATCAAGTCAGATTCGCATGAACCGAAAGGAGACACTGTGATTGTCGTTGGTGGGGATCATGCGAGGCAGACGTATTGATGCAAAAACACAATAGTATTGTGTCTGAGTGTGTGTGAGTAAAAGATAAACTCTCCAGTGTCATGAGTAAGTCAGGACTCTGTGTTCACTCCCCTGCGCTGAACTCAGCTGAGCGAAGGGAGGGGGGGGCTGGAAGTGAAATAGCAGCAAGGGAAAGATGTGGGCGATATTTTGAGCTGTGATCTAATTTTAGCTTGGCATCGCCTTCAAATAGAAACTTCTCCATAAATATTCATGAATGGAGGGAAGAATCTGCTGCTCTGTGATGCAGAGGGAGAAGACAGGGTGGGGGGGGACTCCGTATTCTACCTGAAAGCCTATTTTTAGCCGCATCGCTGCTCCTCTCAGTCTATTCCCCGTGCAGTGGGAGGCTAAAATTAGCTGCATGGAGACAGAAGCGTGGTGCGGAAACAAAAATAGAAACGAGTTTATGGTCAGAGCACGCAGGAACTGCCAGGGGTTCAGGATCATTAGGGAGGGCTGATGGAGGGAGATGGAGAAAGCCGGAGAGAGATTATGGGGAGGTGGGTGAGGCTGAACATGTCCTTATAGCAACAGGGCAGAGAAAACGTGCGAGTGTACGGCTCAAAATGCAAACATTACAGGTGCGTGAGGTCTCCTGTTGCACGTTATCATTCACGCATTTTTCCATCAAAACTCTGATTCACAGTCAGATACACCTTCATACATTTGCAGGTACACGTGCTACCAAGCCACAATTGCTCAGTCACAAAGTGTGCGTTCAAAACCAAAAAGCCTTCATGCACGTATCTCAGAACAGACTGTACCCTTCCTGTTTGAAATTTGGAAATTTATCTCTTTGCCCTGTTTTACCTCGTCCTTGCTCTCTGTCATCCACCCCCGCTTTCTTGACTCCCTCCCCCGACTCCTCTCCTTGGCTATGTATAGTGCAGTCAGTATGTCTGAATCTGTCACATGAATGCAGGGATGGGGGCTGCTGTTCGGCTGCTGTTATGTAATAGCTGGTAACACACCAATGCCTCGCCCTCATGCAGCATCCTGGCAGGGGAGCACAAAAGAGGAATGAATGGGATGGTTGCACGCTGCAGGTGCTGTTCCTGCTGCTGGAGTACGGTAGAAAGCTGCGTGCAATAAAATGTGTGCATTAATGCTGTTGAAGCTAGCTGCATGGCTCCCGACTCTCCTGGTCTCAGAGGATGAACCGTAATGACTTTGGCGATTCCCCACATTCCACCACGAGATCAACACTTTTTAGTGAAATATCTTGAATGCTGTTGAAACTGACTGACTGAAATTTGGTACAGACATTCATGTTCCCTTCAGGATGAATTATGATCATTACGATGATCCCTTCACTTTCCATATAGTGCCTTCATCTGTTCTACATTTTAGTTCGCCACAATAAGCTGCCAAAGTTGGATGTGAATGTGATTGAGCAATATAGAATGCTTATGTTAGCATTTGTGTAAGACTTGTTTGTTTTGTCAGACCAACAATCCAGAGACCAAACACAGAAGAGACAAGCTGTGAATCCTTGCACATTTACCTGAGCAATGAATTAGTAAATGGCTCTGTATTCATTTTTTTTTGTTCAGCTAATCAGTGAATTGAGTAATTGCGTCAGCGCTAAATGCTCTTAATTAACGCAGAGGTGCCTCCTGAATCGTTAACAGCCATCGAGGCTGAAGTCGAGACGTATGAACGAGTCGCGGCAGGAGCAGCACTGGTGAAATTAATGACATTAACGAGGGCTGCGTTCCCGTTCCAGGGGTTTAGCATCGTGCATATTGGCTTACAGGGACTAAACCCTTAATGTGCTCAAGACAAAATGTCTGCTGTGGTAAAGCTCTATTCTTTTGTGTGGTGTTTAAATTGCAGAGTGTAATATATAGACCTTACACAGCTGCACAGTGCATTTAGAGCTGTGTTATTCAGTACTCTGTCCTGGAATTTGTGATGTACTTGTGACTGTAATGATGTTTTGGTATTGTGTTTTATTATTTCCCGCACTTATCATCAGCAGACATCTCCGGCTACCACTCCTGGACCCAAAACTCCAGCTTTTGTTTGCCTTGGGTTTCAGAGATTTTCATTTTTGAATATCGTTTCCCCGGCTTTATTTATTTGGAAAATATCAAGTGTGTGTCCCTAGCATCTATCCATCCAAAATCCTCCGCGTTCTGCTCGTGGTTGTTTTGCTAAAGCGTGGATTTCTACTCTGGAGTTCCTCAGACTGTTTAGAAAAGGAGACGCGTTGCCAAGCGGAGCAGCAGGCTGACAGAGGCTCACCGGGTTCGCATGTCAGCAGAGGGGCTGTGGGAAAATAGAGATGTGGATCAAGGCAGACACGTGCCCAGACTGAGAAGAAGGGCCTCTCTGTGCCTTTATTTGGTGTTTTTCTCCATAGTCGGAGTCGTGTTTGATCGGGGGGGAACTCCTCCTCACCTGAAACGCCGGGCTATTTTTAGACTCACGCTCACATGACCCCGCGTCAATACGCCGATGCTAATTTTACACACGCTGCTCAGTCACAGTCCTTCGCGGCGAGGGCCCACCTCAACGATATTCAGCTCACGCTTGTATCTCACCTGCATGACATTAGCCGCACAGGCTTCACACCATAAATGAAGTGCACATCATGTAGTTCTTTTTTTTACCACCGCTCATTTCAAGTGCGATATCCTGATGATCAGTCCAGCTCCAGCAGGAAGGCACATGTGCAGTGTGTGGGTGTCAGCACACACACATTGTGGTTTCAGTCTAATTTTGTTGGGGTTTTTTCAGCCATTCTTAGACAAATTTAAATACAGTGCTGATTTTAGTGGACTTGGTGAGATATGTCAGATCTGATTTAATTCCCGCATATCTCACATTGTCACCATTTGTCGCACCCTTAAATCTTTCATTTTTAGCTCTTATTGTGGCCTTTAGTGGTTTATAATGGTAACGCTTCCTTCAAAATGACACTATTTCCTGCTCAAGAGATAAGAATGGCTGAATGTTGTTACCCACTCATAAAAAGCTTGTGATATTTTTAGATGTGGAGTATTGTATTTTGTACCCCCCCCCCCCTTCATTGTGACTCCAGCACCAGCTGGAGTAGAGACTAGGCTTTTGACTCCGTCTGTGTCTGCAAGAGTAACATTTTTGTCATCAGTTGAAATCTGAAGTCTGTGGCTCCGTCCTTATTGACCCTCGTATTTGTCTCGCTATCACGTTCACATTGTCCGCAGCAATCACTCAAGCTCATTTGCGTGAGAGGACACCACAGTAGCAGCTTGAATTGTAATGATCAGTGTATTTCTGTTAACACGCCAGATGTTCCAGTCTAACAGAATTATACGGGACAATATACTGTGCGTCTTGTTGCAGGTATAAATGGTAGAGATACAGTATGTCCATACTAGTGGTAGTTAAACAAAGAAGGATGTATCAAAGTTGGTTGAATGGCTGGATGATTCTTTCATTTCCTTTCCATTCTGTGGCATGACTCTACATGTTTGTTTGTGATTTAAATGTGTACAATTCATCATCTAACCTCAATAAGCCCCCCCCCCTTGTTTTTTTTCCTTTGTCCATAGTTTTGACGTGGAGAATGGATTGTCTGTGGGCCGCAGCCACCTGGACCCCCAGGCCAGCCCTGGCTCTGGTCTGGTCATACAGGCCAACTTTCCCCACAGCCAGCGGCGGGAATCCTTCCTCTACCGCTCTGACTCCGACTTTGACCTTTCACCTAAAGGTCCTTCCAGAAACTCCTCGACTGCCAGTGACCTGTAAGTTCATTTCCAACGACTCAGCGACACCGCTGACGTCTCCCTCTGTGAACAGGAAACTCTCATTACACAATGGTTTACTTTTGTTGTGTGTTTAGAGAAATGGGGCTTTCTTGATCCAGGAATAGTCTCCTCCGCACCAACTCAAATCACCACTTAAATCATTTCCTGATGAAACCTCAGTCACGCTCCCATGAAATGAAAACTTCATTTTACTATGAAAACAGTGAATCAGCGAAGTATACACTGTATTCACAAGTGTCGCATCAGACGTCTCAGTACTGAGACTGCTGAGAGGTTTTCTGTAAAATTCCCTTTAACAAAAAAAAAAAAGATGTGTGTTTATATAATTGTCTTACTTGTGCTGAAAGGTTTCCACGTTGGAGAGCTCATATGGTGCATTGTTTGAAGGGTGGGCTTCCTTACAAGCTGCAGCAGAATCTGCTCTCTTTGGGCTTTCCCTGGAGAAACCTCTGCAGCCACAGGGCTACACTTTAGTTGGTGTTCTCTCCATTTCATAGCTTCATTGACTGATGTTTCAAAGCTATTCTGCACGTGCTCACATTTGCCAGAAGGAATGATAACAACGGTCCACCCTAAGCATTTGTTGGCACAGTATTAAAACATGCTGCACCTCTAATGTCACAAATCTTCACTGAGACTGAAAACCATCAGAAAAAAGGGGGTCTTTTTGTCTGACGTCTCAGTTTTTAATTTTTTTCATTTTGCTGTTTGTACCGTGATTGTGTTCCCAAGCAAGACCCCCCACCCCCCGAAAAAAAACACATTCCACAACCACCCCCAAATTCATGTTGTCTCAACACCTTTAAGTTTGTAAAGTAAGCGGTCGCAGGTGTCCTCATCGACTCTTACCTATCTGTTTTTAAAGGGAAGAAAGCTTGAAGCACTGGGAGGTCAACTGGTTGTCATCTCGGTGAGGAGAACACGATAACAGAAATTAGATAAAAGCACTGACTCTGTCCCCTTGAAGCCCCCTCTTGCATTCCCTCCAGATGGTCCCCCATGGCCACTTCCCACCTCCCTCCTGACAAACGTGAATAAATATCAAAAACCTCACCTGTGACCTTTTTTAGACCCCCCCCTCCCCAGTTCTGCTTGGTTTATTTTTGCATGTGACGCTTTATCAAAACCAACCAAGTATAATAACACATTTATTTACTTGTGAGTATTTACCAGTTCATACCTGCAGTATATCACAAACCCTCTCTACCCACCCCAGTCCGTTTTCTCACCAGCCTCATTAGACACAGTGCATGACATATTTGATTTCTGATATAGCTACATTTTTATGATAAGGATGAGGTGAGTGATGAATGAAAGTAAATGTGATAACTATTTATAAATAAATAATTCATCTGTTTGACAGCTTTAGGATTTGATAATCCATTTTATTTCCTTTGTCTTAACAAATTTAACTTTGGCATTTTTAATTAACAGATGCATTGTTAGAATTTAGATCTTACATTTTTGGTCCTGTTGTAGGTGTTTCATGTCATTGTTTGATGCATTTTCTCCTTTGTGTCCCATTCTGTATTTCAGACACACAGAAGACATGATCGTTACACCATTCGCACAGGTGAGTCCTCTGAAACCGTCCCATCCAGCTCAGGAGTTTATATTTCTTTGCATGTCGCCTGAACATTTGTCAGCTGGTCAAATGAAAAGTAAGTCACGTGAGGCAAAGACAGCAGGCCTTAAACTCCAGATGGTATAAGACTGGGCTTTACTGCCCCACTGGAACAGCCCCTTCGTATTATGCTGGCCCCGCGACAGGATCAGGCGTCCCGCTGGTGTTGTCTGGCTCTTGCGTGGGATGTGCGTCACACTTGTGCTCACTTTACACAGAAAAGAAGCAGTGAATCCAATACTGCTGGATCATGCCTGCTTAAATTTGCATGCTGGCCGATAAGACTTGTGCGTGGGTCAGGTCTGGAGACCGGATACTCCGCGAGCTCTCCCTGTGTGTGCTGAGTCAGTGTTTGGCTGCAGATGGCGTGGCAGACGTGACATGGAGGAGTATCAGTGATGCCATCAAAACATCAGAAAGGGAGAGGGGAATGCCTCTGTGTAGCGCTTCAGCGTGGAGGATGCAAGCCACTGCATCTGGTTTCACAGGCTCGTCAGCAATTCATATTAAGTAGCACTTGTATGTAGCTCGAGATGAATCAAGTGAAGGCATGTGCAAGTATTTGGGGCTATCATCTGTGGTTTCATTACATCACAAATGTTATGTACGTCACAGCTGATGAACTCGTACGTACATTCAGTCTCTTGTTCCTATACTATAGGTCCTCGCCAGCCTGAGGACGGTCCGAAGCAACTTTGCCATCATCACCAGCCAGCAAGATCGCACAGCCAGCAAGTAGGTTTTTTATGCACTTGGCTGTTTGATGATCCTGCAGCAATCTCACTATCACACCTGACACATATAATCATTCTGTAGTTACAGTATGTCTTTTTACTTGCTGACTGTGGGTGGTCTCTGTCCACAGGACGCGATCCTCAGGCAGCAACCCCCCATCCATGTGCAAGACCAGCCTTGCAGGTCGGTACTGGTATTAGAATGGGCTATTTACTCCTCAGCGTCCAACAATAAACATGGGTCTGTAACACACAGAAACACATGGACATTATCATTATTAAATATATATGCTGAGTTAGTGGTGACACATCTCAATGATTCATGTGTAACAATATGTAGGTATTATCTGTACAGATGGGCTTTATTATTAGCAGATGTACTTAGTATCACAAGTGAAGTGAAGTAAATGTACAAAGGGGAAATACTCAAGTAAAATACAAGAACCGCAAACTTTACATTATGAAATCCAACATTTATTCACACCAAACAACAAGAACAGTAGGGTCCACAGCCCATTTTAAATTCAAGTGTAAAAATCTTTTACAACTTTGAGTGGTGTGTGAATGCTCTCTAAGGACTGAATCCATCCCATAATGCCGCCCTGTGTTTACCTGGTACAGAGGAGCCTCACCAGCAGCTGGCCATAGAGACTCTGGATGAGCTGGACTGGTGTCTGGAGCAGCTAGAAACGCTGAAAACCCGACACTCTGTCAGCGAGATGGCTTCAAACAAGGTACTTAAGGATAATACACAACACTAAGTCAGTGAGACATTTGGGGAGACCACAGGGGGTTTCACTGAACATACACACCTGTCAAAGGATAAAGGGAAGATACGCACTGCTGCAACGTTCATGTTAACATTTAATACGGTTAGGTTCAGCGCACCAACTCTGATCTGCACTGTGGTTCCCCCCCGAAGGAGTTTTATTAGTCATGTGCATCTTGTTGCCATCTTTTATGCTAGTCAGATTCAGACTCGTGTGAACACGGTGACAGTAGATGACCCTGAACTCATCAATGTCAAACTGAGTACCTAGTATTTAAGAATATATTTGCAAAAATATTTTCATGTTCATCACATCGACAAAGTTCAACTAATTACAGCAGAAGCATTTAACCAAAGTTCAGTTTTAGCCCCAGATTGTTGAAATAAATATCGTCATTCTTTCCACCACTCTTGTAGTATCATTAGTAATATATTAAATGTGTTGATAATCTTCATCGGGTTTTTTAATTAAGGGATGGGACACTTTGGCTGGGCACAGCTGTTTTCTACCCCAAATTAGAATGGACTCTGAGTACAACACTAAACCCGGGGATTGTGTGTGATGTACTGTAAGTGCAGTTAGCTCTCACTGATCCCAAAACAAATCTGAAAGCTCACTAATACGGAGAATCCATCGTAAAAATATGGATAGAATCTCCCATCCCACAGCGGATGGGAGAGAGGCTTATTCCATGAATGAGCGGGATGGTTTCATCCATGCATATAGAGACTAGACACACAGACACGCCCTTCCCCCCACTCATGTGCAGAAAAATGTGAATGAGGTAGTGAGAGCTGAGGATGAAACGGCAACCCCCCTCATCCATCCTTTCTATATGTATACCCCCCCCCCCCCGTCTCCGGCGAGAGGCCTGCACTCATGTGTTTCTACGATTGGACCGCCCACACAACATACACGTGCTCTTCATACTGACACACACACACACGTACACTCTTTCTTCCCATCACATACTAAGTGTACATCGCCCGCCTTGCCTCCCATCACATACATCGCCTGCATGGATGCATATGCCATCACACATGCTGCGCACTCACGTGGCGGTGGCAGAGTTTTGTGGGAGGCAAGACCACCACCAACCCCCCCCCCCCCTCGAGCCGCTGCCCTCCCCCACCCATTGCTGCAGATCAGTCAATGAGCTGCTTCAGTCATTGAGGAAGAACTATCCACGCTGGCACTAGGTAACGAAGGCAAGGCGTACGGGAGGCTGAAGTGAACATTGTTGCTACGTTACTGATGACCTTATCAAAAGTAGATCTATGATGACCCCTGAAGGTGTACTTGAGGAAGAGTAAGGTCTCTCTGGACTAACTAATGTTCATTTTTGCAAAGCTCAGCTGAGCAAAAGCTTTATACGCTTCATTCAGAATAGTTTTCACAAGCTTTTAATACCACTGACTTGGTACTCAATATACAGTAGAGTAAACTGTGACTCCCTGTCCTTCACTTGCAGAATGAGACGATCATAATTATAGTTTAATATTTTATCAACTTAAAAACATGGTTAAAATGTAATTAAACAAAGTTGGGCTGCTTAGGAAGCTTAAATTTAGGAAGATTAACACATTTTTTGCCACCAAAATTTGTGACTGTAATGTTCTATCAGAGCTTTTTTTTCCTCATTCAGTTTTTGCATGTTGTCAAACACTAAGATATGGTTTTCATTATGCAGGCATCCAGCTTTGAGCATATTTCTATATCAAAATGTTCTGTTATCCTGTCACCCCCCGGTTATAATTACATTCACGATATTGGTCAATGTACTCATATCTTTGTGGTACGGAGTGTTCTGTTTTTATTTTTGGCTACATGAATGAACCCCCCTCCCTCCACAATCCCCCTCCTCCCATCCATTCAAAGCTTTTCCTTCATATCTTCTTCAAACTTGGTGCACATGGTGCGTCTCACAACCTCCACCTCTGACTCGCTCGGCCCCGCCCACTTTGTACACCTCTTGACCAATGAAGGGCCTCGGTGTCTCCCAGCCTCTGCTGCAGCGGCCTCCCGATTGGCCGCTATTCTTAGACATCGTTTTTGGAAGGAGGCGGGGATTAGAATGCCTCGTTCTCCCTCTGTTTACACACATACACGAGCAAGCAGTAACTGAGCGAATGAGGGAGAGTCGGGGGGAGCGAGGGAGTGTGGCTTCTCTGCCTGTGCATCCTCGCATCCCGCAGCTATGCTTCCACGCTCTTGTTCTTCCATGGACCACTGAACAGTTATCCTCCCCACACCTGTTCAGGCGGTTACGGATCAAAACTCGCGTCGCACTAACTAGCCGACTGGATTTTGTTCAGACAAGCAGTGCGGGAGCGCAACCCGTCCCTGCTTGTCCGTTTCTCTTGTCGAGCAGGCGGCGTCACGGGACGACCAGAAAGCTCGGCTCTCTCCCAGATTTGTTTTTGCTCCCATGCTTGACTTTGCGCTGAAATGCCAGAAGTGAATTATTTCATCTCCGTGTCGTGGATGTTCTTTCAGGTAAGGAGAAGCGAGGGATGCGCTGGGTGGGAGGGGACCGGACCGCTCCGGGCTCACGTGTTGCTCGTTTTTTTTGTGAATGAGTGTGAACAAGCGAACCAGTAGTAGCGGAGATCCTCTGAGACGCCAGACGTCTTCCGTTTAGATTTATGGGTTGTTTGGGTGCAGGCTTCTTACAAGTAAAGTCAGTCCTGCATTTTTATACGTGCAATCATTGTTTTTTACTGTGTGTGTGATGTATAAGAAAACACATTTTCCCTCCAGAGATTGTGGGTCTAGTTGATAAAGCCACTTTGGGTGTATTGCGCTGTGGATGTGTTTCCTCTACAAAGCTTATGGTTGTTTGTGTTAAAAATGAGTTTCTCAGACAGTGAGATACATTTGCTACTACAGAGGAAAAGAACCTCTTTGCATTCTAGTAAATTGAGAGTGACAGTTGCTGCCTTTAGGCCAGGGGAATCAAGAGTTGTGAATTTTTTTTCAGTCATGGTAGCGCATGTCCTCAGACATTTTATAATCGTATCACTCATTTCACAGAAAATCTCTTCCACCCATGGCACTTTTGTCTGATCAAACGCATCTATGTATGTTTGCGCTTGCGTGTCTGTTTGTGTCCCCAGTTCAAGAGGATGCTGAACCGAGAGCTCACCCAGCTGTCAGAAACCAGTCGTTCAGGCAACCAGGTGTCTGAGTTCATCTCTAGCACTTTCCTTGGTAAAACACCTCTTCTATGGAAATCAAATGAAAGGACAGCAAAAAGGTTTATCAAGAGGTTACACAGTGATCTATATTACTACTTTCTCTGCTTTCCACCTGACAGAGAAGCAACATGACATGGACATCATGTCACCCCCCACCAAGGAGAAGGACAAGAAGAAGCGACCCATGTCCCAGATCAGCGGTGTGAAGAAGGCCACCCACAACCCTAGCCTCGCCCCCTCCACCATCCCACGCTTTGGGGTCAACGCCAGCCAGGAAGGACTGCTGGCCAAGGTGCGAGGACCAGTTCAACATACATTCAACACAGTTCATTGCAGTTATTCAATGCCGTATGCCCTCTCTTGCATAGCATGTTGTAATGATATATATTGTTCACTGGCAGGAGTTGGAGGACATAAACAGATGGGGCATTGACATCTTTAAGGTCTCGGAGTATTCTGGGAGTCGTCCGCTGACGGTCACCATGTACACCATCTTCCAGGTAGCACGTCTCAACATACCGTCCTTTTCTTGAACCTAGTTTGACCCTCGTGCGGAATAAGTTCAAACACAGTAAAGGAATTAGCGAGAGAGTACATGAATGGATGAAACTGACATTTTAACAAAACACACTTGGATTGATGTTTACTTTGACTGACCCATTGTGTGATGCGCTCCATCAACGCCTGCCACCGTAGGAACGTGAGCTGCTGAAGTCCTTTAAGATTCCTGTGGACACTTTCATTACCTTCATGATGACTTTGGAGGATCATTACCACGCTGACGTGGCCTACCACAACAACATCCACGCCGCCGACGTGGTCCAGTCCACACATGTCTTGCTGTCCACACCTGCGCTGGAGGTAGGCAGCCACTCTAATTCATCTAACAGAAAGAGCAGATACAAACTTAAAAAATGTGTAGCTACACGTGCACACAAACACACATCCATACTGACTGTCCTTTGTGTGTGTTGTCCAAGGCCGTGTTCACTGATCTGGAGATCCTCGCCGCTCTGTTTGCCAGCGCCATCCATGATGTGGATCACCCCGGAGTTTCCAATCAGTTTCTCATCAACACCAGTGAGTTTGCATAGCTCCACAGGGATTATGTGAATGTGTGTGGGTGCTGAGTGTGTTCAGCAACGTGGATGAGGTGCCTTTCAACACGTGCCTGTGTAGAATGTGATTTGTTACACATGCGTGCGGTTTAGAACTTTGTTCTGCCTTTTTGCCTCCAGACTCAGAACTGGCCCTGATGTACAATGACTCGTCAGTGCTGGAGAACCACCACCTGGCTGTGGGCTTTAAGCTTCTGCAGGAAGACAACTGTGATATCTTTCAGAACCTCAGCAAAAAGCAGAGACAGTCCCTGCGCAAAATGGTCATCGACATGGTAAGACAACTTTGGTAGAAGCCGTGAGACTATAGACACAGCATTACCTCTGTAAAGAATTGCTTTTTTCACACCTTTAAAACAGTGAATGGTAATAGATATACTCGTTTGGTGTTCCCGCAGGTGCTGGCCACAGACATGTCTAAACACATGAACCTATTAGCAGACCTGAAAACCATGGTGGAGACTAAGAAAGTCACCAGTCTAGGAGTCCTGCTCTTGGACAACTATTCAGACCGCATACAGGTGAGTACCAAAAGCAAACAAATTTAATGAATAAGGAAGATTAATTTTTCTGTAAAAGCCTTTCTTCATTTGATGTTCATATGCTGTTCATTTGTCACCGCAGGTTCTTCAGAACATGGTGCACTGTGCAGACCTGAGTAACCCCACCAAACCGCTTGAGTTGTACCGACAGTGGACGGATCGCATCATGGTGGAGTTTTTTACCCAGGGGGACCGTGAGAGGGACAAGGGCATGGAGATCAGCCCCATGTGTGACAAACACAATGCCTCCATAGAGAAGAACCAGGTGCAGTAGACAAACCGCAGAACTTAATTCATGAAATATATTGTAAATTGTTAAAGTGTGAGAAGAAGTCAAGAAAAATGCATTTTTTTAAAATGGGGCAGAAAGAAGTACAGAACTCCTACACATGTAGACTACTTCTTTCCTCTGTCTTCCAGGTGGGTTTCATTGACTACATTGTTCATCCTCTGTGGGAGACATGGGCTGACCTGGTCCACCCTGATGCTCAGGAGATCCTGGACACACTAGAGGATAACAGAGACTGGTACCAGAGCATGATCCCCCACAGCCCTTCACCCAACCCTGAGGGTCCGGAGGAGGGAGCCCTTACAGGGGAGGCTTCAGCGCTTGGCTCCACGTCCACCGACAAGTTCCAGTTTGAGTTGACCTTGGAAGAGGAAGGAGAGTCTGATACAGAGAGTCCACAAGAGGAGGAGGATGGCTGCAGTTGCAAGAGGGGGTCTGAACTTTCCAGAACTGATTCTGGTAGCAGATTGGATGCAGCGTCTAAGACTCACCGGCTCCGCAAAATGCTCACCACTGATTCGGGCAGGACGTTTTCTTTAGACTCTGACAAAGATATGGCAGAAGAAAGAGAAACAGACCAGGAAGGCATCTCTGGGGTACCACGCTTCAGACTCGGCACATAGCACCAAAAGTTGTTTTTGCTTTTGGCCTTTATTGTTTATGTCTCTTGATTTTGGTGCCTCATCCTCCGTCACTCCCTTTCTCCCACCCCAACCAAACACCACCACCTCTGGTTTCTGTGGACAGGGTGACAGCCTCGGGGTGCAGAGTACAGGAGTGCGGGCAGGTGTGGGGGGGTGTTAAGAAAGTCTGCAGTTTTACACAGCAGTCACTTGCACTGGAGAGCGACAGATAGACTGAGAGAGGACAGGAAACCAGACCGGTCCTTTGTGTTCTGTCTTTCAGTCCGACTTACTGTGGGCGAAGTTCTACAGAGACAATGAGAAGTTTATAAAAAAAAGAAAAAAACTTCCCTTTTTACCAGCCAACCCAAGGTCTACTACTACCACAACTAATGATGGAACTGTCTTCCTCTTTTGGAGTATTTGTGAAGGAAGTGTTGAATGACCGCAAAAACACGACAAAGTCTCTTAAGACGATTTGCCAAACTTGCAATTTACAGAGACAGTGCAGTTTTGCCTGCCTTTTTATTTGGGTTTTTTGTGTGTTTATTCTGTTGGTCTTTATTTCGGTCCACACACCATGAAATACAGTAAAGGAAGATTCAGTAAATAGCAACACTCCAAAGCAGCGTGCTCAAAGTAATGTCAGAGAGGAGCCGTGCATGACTCTATGCAGAACACTTCAAATGTAGCAGACGTCACTGTTGCGTGTGCAGCACTCCTTCCAGCTGCTGCTGCACAGCCCATTTAAGTGTGTTCAGCAGGAAGTTGTTTTGGTGCAGGAATAAGATTACAATGAATGGGCTGGCGCTACTTAGTGTTTTGAGATTTTCGGGTTTTAGTCTTTCCATTTTTCTCTATGATGTTGTCAGCAACAAACTGAGCCCAGGTCAGTGCAGCACGGTACAGTCATAGAAATGCATCTGAACCAATGTGGGATGTGCACACAGTGCCTCCCTGTGTCGACAAGTGGAACTGACGTTCTGGCATTGGGAGCAAATGATTTGCATGGTTTTGCATAGGCCTATATGGAAAATACATTCAAAATGTATTTAACCGTAGGCCTGCCCTAAATATCACCTATGTTTCAGTTTTTTCTCTTTTTCTCTTTTTTTTCATTTCAAATCAGTAATGTTTGTTTGCATTCTTAATATTTGGCACCCGTTTTTATCAGTTTGCCTACAAGTTTAGCACTTTACAGTTTTGTTCATTTCTAGCCCTCTTTGTGGTTTTTTTAAGGGCTTGAGCCAAAACACAAACGCATTGGAGGCCGTTGACTGAGAAACCGTTTGTCATTGACTGTAAAGCAACCAGCACAAACATGCAAAAAACACTATCCATTCAAACCTAGTATTGTTACTACACAATGTGCCAAACACGGTATTCCCCCATTTAAATAGCTATTTCTGTAACACCCTCTTGCATAAATGACTGATAGGAGAGGTGTCTTGGAAGCATAGGTGTGTGTTGCTAAGGATGTTGGCATCACTGTAACTGTAATACAAAAAAACAACCCAGGAGGTTACCAAGAGACAGTTTCCTGTGCCAGATTTTTTTCATCTTTTTCCTCTCATTGATCGATATTTCGCTCTTCACAGGGACATAGTCAATGACAAAACAAGTGCCAAGCAAGCATAACACAACCCGTACTGTAATTTCCATTTTGCCACTGGCTACTTTCCATCAGTGACTGATGAAGTTGGTTGATTGTAGCACCCTGTGTGCCAATCTGATCCTACTGTCTATGTTCCTTTTTTTCTAACTCCTGCTCAAACAGTAACTGAAACTAATGTTGTCTTAAAACAGTGATGTGGGTTTTTTGTGTTTGCGTGAATGACTGGGTTGACTTTGTCTTGTTTTTTTAAATGTATTTGCTAAGAAAAACACCAAAGCACTTTGTATGGTACTTTTACAGTTCTGCACTTCCAGTACAGTTGAACGCATATAATGTGACTGATTCACTGTTTTTTTCTGTTGGCAAATGTCCTGGTAATCGAGTTGAATTGCACGGGCTGGACCACTACAGCTCTTAGAGGTTGGATGTTGGAGGGACTGAAGTTGTTTTTTGGTTCTTTTTATAATTGACTGTACAAAAAAGTGTTTTGTTGAAATGCATGACATCGGCTGCAGGATTCAACGAATATGAAGAGTAAAGTAGAGTACTTACAAAGCTTAGCCTGTGGAGAACCGTATTTTATTTTATAACCGTAAAACAGAGTAAATTGTGTTTAATGTGTGAACAAGCTGAACTTTTTTTTTTGACGCCTTATTTTCAAACTTGGGATGTTTTTTTTCTGTTCATAGATGTGCTCACTGACATGCTGGAGTAAAACACGTGCAATCCTTTCTGTAGCCATAAACAGCACCAAACAGACCAACACTCAAGGATGCCTTCAACACCAAGGACTTTTTAACAACAGCTTAACCAGCACAAGATGCGAAGATTCAGTCTGTCTCTCTGCGTGTCACTACTTGTTTGATTTTGTGCATTTTCCTCACAGCGCTTCATGTACAGTTTATTTATTATTTCAGTATTATCTGTCAGATACGATGGAGCAGTAGACTCTTTTTGTCTGAGGTTTAGTGCTTTTGTGTAGCTTGATGTGTGAGAACTTCAAACGGGACAGATTTCAACTATTACTCAGCTATTTTCCTTCTCGCTCCCATTTCTTTATGTCTACAAGTAACATTATTCATAAGCAGAAGTGCTCTCTTTCATGTTTTTCTTGGTATGAAAGTAGTCGAGTGACAGATTTCCGTCTGGGTTTTCTGAAACATCTCTCCTTTCCTTGTCTTCCTCTGTTACCACTGATCTGGTCAGATCATGTATTCATGAAGAATCTTACAGTAAGTGTGCTGATCGGAGACTTCTTTGATTCATAGTGAAGATAATTTAGGCATCGGCAGTCATCCTAGATCGGTATGTCTTTTCTTAGAGATTTTATGAATATGGGCCATGAACTGAGACTGCAGCTTTGACAATCCAAACTCTGCTGTTTAACTGTGGGTGTGTTTAGCCCTCTCTCCAACTAGAACTGTATGCCTTGCCAATAAAGGAAAAACTCTTCACTCTCTGATGTCTTGTTCTCTGCTTTTATGAGGAAACCAAATAATATAATGATTACTGTAGAATAAATAAGCATATAGTGTACAGCATTTTTACCCTGATTAAATTCCAAAAATAAAATAAGCAGGTTTTAGTTTTTATGATGAATCAAAAGGCATTTATTGCTAATATGAAGTCACTAATCATCACAGTGATTGTACACAAGATGTGAAACAAAACACCTCGTCCACCTCCAATGTTAAAATGCAATTATATTATATATTGTTGCATCTGTTGTGACGTACACTTATGTATGTAGACATCCAAAATGAGCCATTCTGTATGAAATGGTTGAGTTTGAAATTATTGAGATTTTTACAAATACAGTAGAGTTGTTTGTGAGACTCCAAACCATGACGAGGTTAAACCGAAGACAACAATGTACAAGCTACGGGCAGATACCTGATTATTTATTGTTGTCAATAATACTGAATTAAACCTTTGGACAATTAATAGAATCAGTGGGGGCGGGGCGGTGTGTGAGAGAGCGGTATCTCTGCTATGATTGGTCTATCGCATTGCCAGTCATCCTCACGCTTCGTTTGCGCCCGCTTATGCCGGGGCTGTCAATCAAGAGGCGCACGAGCTACTGCAGGTGCAAAGCTGGGCACTGGGCTAGCCGCTGCACCGAAGCCGAGGAAAAAACCCACATTACAGGGTAAAAACTTGCGCATATTTCTCATTGTGACACTGTGTTAAACCTAGCGATAGCAACAGATATCATATAGATAATTTGTCGCTCATGAGCTCCGGTATTTAGAATGAAAATTTAGTCGAAAATAAGGAAGAGTAACCTTCATTTGACATAGCTGGGATGCTTAGCTAGCCGCTGCTGGCACTTTTAAATACTGGTAACGGTGCGCCGTGCTAGCATTAAATATAGCGATGCTAGCCTAATTATATGCATTTTGTTAGGGTGTAAAGGGTTGTCTCATCTGCGCCGCATCCATATCTGTATCCATCGCTCGATCTTTACTTGAGGCGAATAGTGCTGTAAAACGTAACATCTTTTACTGCGTTTTTAAGGTTTTTCTTCAGCTAACGCGAACCACAGCGTCAGTATCAGATTATATTCACCAGCAGGCTAACGCCAGATAAGCTCCGCTGCGGATAGATGATGTGATTCAGCTCGTTTAAATTGGGAATACTTTGTGTTTACGGCACTACAGTCGTGGATGTTTTTTTTTCCAGTGGCCTACGAGACAAATTTTGGCCATATGGTCATTCATAACTGTCTAGCTAGCTCGCCGCTCCACGGAGGTCCTGCCCTCCCTGGATAGGAAAAGGATAGTCAGTTTAGCTGATGCTTAGCCTGCTAAGCCCCGATGCTTCCGTCCTCTTATCTTGCGTGGGGCGGAGGTATGCATTCCTTGTCCGACCAGTATTATTGAAAAGAAGTGGAAACACTCAAGGCTGTGAGAGGGTATTGGCTGCTTATATTGACACAGCCTCTTAGCCAAACGGCTGCATCATTTTATTCCCTGATAACGCTAATGTCGATGATACTGTTTGGGAACCGTATGGAGTGTAGCCTGACTCCAACCAACAGACAAAAAGTGACATCATTTGACTCTGTCACTGGCTTAAGGGTGAATCTAAGGCTGCTTTACGATGGCATTTGAATTTTCCACTGTCTGCATAAAGATTATTGATGATCTGTATCTGGGTTTTACTGCATTATCATTGTCTCCCATGATGAGTTTTGTGTATGCCGCACGAGAGCTGATCAACCTCATATAATAATTAAAACCAGTCCATTTAATATATTTGATATTTCATTCATTTGTCAGAAGCCAGGTCATCTTGATGCATGCTTTGTGAAAATGCTCAAATTTGTGCTTCAATCCAAACTCTACTCATTATTTTTTGGGTTTATTTGGTGTTTTTTTCCATCTGTCACTTTTTCACATAATGTGGTTACAGTGTAGTTTGTACATACATTTATCTTGTGTCGTCCAGTTTGTAAGAGTTAATCTGAGAGATGTTTCTTTGTGAATAAGAACCTGCTGCTCCTTTTAAGCATCTGCTATGTAACTGATCAATGTGTGATCTCTGTCCTTGCATAGATGGCGTCTGCAAATGCCACATACGGTCAGAAGGAGTCCTCAGACCAGAACTTTGATTACATGTTTAAAATCCTCATTATTGGAAACAGCAGCGTCGGAAAGACGTCCTTCCTTTTCCGCTATGCAGATGACTCATTCACACCAGCCTTCGTGAGCACAGTGGGCATCGACTTCAAGGTCAAGACCATCTACAGGAACGACAAGAGGATAAAGCTACAGATCTGGGTGAGGAAGTGGACGCATACACTGCATGCTTACAGATGCGCTGAGGTCGTTCCAAGAGCAGGTTGAACCAGGTCTCTGAGGCTGACGAGAAATGTGGAAAAATATTTAAAGAAAATGGATGGTTTTTCTGTGGCTAACTTCACTTTTTTCTGAACATTGGTGAAACTGTTGTTTTATCATTGTTCTGCATGTAACACTGCTGTCTAGTGTGAAGCTCCATTGCAGAAGTAAAAATGTGACAAGCGGTCTGTGGTGGGGTGTGGTCTCTGGCCGCTGACTTGTATTGTGTATTTTACATTACAGATGTCGCAATCCTTTTTTTCTCTGTATCTGCCGATACAAAGTCTAATCTGATATTCATATTTCCCTACAGTAATGTGGCACACCCTTAGCATAAAGCCAGCTTATAGTGCTGTTAAAAAAACTATTTAGATAAGTCTCACAGCTGAACGTGAAATAACAAATGTCATCTGCACTGCAACTTTCATGTTTCATGCAACTGTTAACGCGTTCAATTATTTTGATGTAGTATAAGGCTGCAACTAACCATTATTTTTATTGATAATGAATCCTTTTTTCTGAAATGATCAACCTGAGTTTCCCATAGTCCAAGGTGACATGGTGAAAAACAGGGTGGTGCACTGTCACCTCTCTCCGATCCATTTCAGATCTTTCGACTCCCTGTGATAGACTGGCAACCCCCACGACCCTCCAAGGATAAGCAGTGTAGCGAATGGATGGAGGGAACGATGTAAAACAGATCCTTACACTGGAGAAGCTGCAACCAGATAATGTTTGACAGTGACTAATGGTTTCAGCTCTACAGTACTCATAATTCAACAGGCCTGTAAAAAAACAAAACAAAATGGATATGATTAACGAGACTTTGTTAATACCTGCAGATCCTCATAAGAATGCATGCATTTCATGCTAACCCAACACATCTGTGACTGGAGTGCTCTCTGTTATCATGTATCCCTAATGACTCCCAGCTGTTAAACTGGCCTCTCCACCCCCCCAGAATCATTTCATCTGCTGTGTAATGGCAATACCCTTGAAGTGTACTTAACATGAGCCATAAAGCCTGACCCCACTTATTACACGTGACACCAGAGGAATACCTAATGCTCATGTAAGGTTGGCTGAATGTTAAACGTAGACATTCATCAGGAGGAACAGACAGAAATTGCTTGCAGGCGCTTAACAAAAGCGCTTCTTAAATCCTACATGGACATTTACATGTGCATACATATATATAGTGTTGTGGTGCGTCTTTGTGTGGATTTTCATCTGGTTGTCACTCATCTTGTTCTGACAATAATACTCAACAATAACGGAGCGACACGTGTCTCCATGTAGGACACTGCTGGCCAGGAGCGCTACAGGACAATCACCACAGCTTACTACAGGGGAGCCATGGGCTTCATCCTCATGTACGACATCACCAACGAGGAGTCCTTCAATGCTGTGCAAGACTGGTGAGCGGAGCAACCGAGTATCACATGTCTTGTGTGTGCGAAGGCGGCAAATGAGCAATCGTAGTTCTTTAGCTTTGTTCATCTTCACACAGGTTTCAGAGTTAGTTTACTGTAATTATCTCGCAGAGAAGTGACAGATGAAAGCGTTGATATTGTCGAGTATAACACTCTGTTGCTTCGTCAAACTGCCTGTTTGCACGACCAGTATAAGCACCTAAGGTCAAAGTTGAACCTGAAGGAAGAACAGCAGAAATGAATGGTGCCAGTCAGTAGTTTGGAGGAATGCACTAGACCTGACTTGTTAGAAACTTGTCTGGTCGCTTGTGTTACTGTGCCTTGTTTGCTCTTGTGTAGCTTTTACTGGTGCCTCCACAATTTCCCTGCACCTCAGCCTGAAATTGGGTCATTAAAATAACACAATAACAGCAATAATGGCTGTTGGGGGTAAAAAAGTTTTTTTTCAAATTTGTCCATTGGCTAAACGCAGATGAAGCATGTGCGTCAGTACTGCGCAGCCATGATCCGGCACTTCCTGAAAAACTGGAACCTGCAAGAAATTAAATCTACTTAATGATATTCAGTCTGTGCATGTAGCCAACCGCCCCCGTCTCGTGTCTGCTAACAGGTCGACCCAGATCAAGACGTACTCGTGGGACAATGCTCAGGTGCTGTTGGTGGGGAACAAGTGTGACATGGAGGACGAACGAGTGGTGGCTGCAGAGAGGGGCCGGCAGCTGTCAGAACAGCTGGGTAAGTCAACTGGCTCAGAAAGAAAACTGGTCCCACTGTTGGTTTGTCTTCCCTCAGAGCACCAATAAACATTATACGCCATATAATTATGAATTTCTGCTTGAGCATTAACTAGCAGCACATGTCAGCTTTAACTGAGATCTGGTTCTGGTTCATCAGCACTTCATTGTTCACATGAAGAACTTGTAGATGCAAAAAGGAAGCCAGGTAGCAGTGTTTAGATAAGCGAGTTCTCCTTCTGCACTTCCTTTTGGAACGTGTAACACCAGAAAGATATTGCTCAGGAGTTATAGTCATGGTGTCAGTTTCAAACCCCCAATTAACTGTTTCCTAGACCGATGAATTGCATTGCATTTCGAAATGCAGCACAAATCTGAAACGGAGGATGCACCCTGACGAGATGAGATAAGTGGATTAACTGGATAAGCCTAATGGGGGAGCAATAAGTATAACTGTAGCCTCTCTGCGCCTGGCAGGCTTCGAGTACTTTGAAGCGAGCGCCAAAGACAACATCAACGTGAAGCAGACCTTCGAGCGGCTGGTGGACATCATCTGCGAGAGGATGGCAGAGAGTCTGGACAACAACGACCCCACAGTCACCGGAGCGAAACAGGGGCCACAGCTCAACGAGAACCCTCAGAGGTCCCATCAGGATTGTGCTTGCTAAATGCAACACACACACACACACACACACACACTAACACTGTCTGCTCTCCTGAAACCCAAACACAGTAGTTTTTTTGCAGTTTTTTTTCTTGCTTTCTTTCTTTCTTTTCTGAATCGCACACAAACACTGCCATACGGAGTCGCACAACGCGGCTGCTTTAATTCTCCACCCCTCTCACTACATCAGGAACACAGTCTGCATGAGCTCGCTTTCCCCACAGTCTTGGTGTTTTCAGAGATGTAATGTTGTTGTTCGTTGTGTAACACAGATATGTGAGAGTGGCAACTTAGTCAGAGGGGTGAAAACAGTTCAACAATGATATCAACAATCCCAAGTTTTGGTTTTTTACATACTTTTACACATAGTATACACACACACCAATGCAAACACACTATGTCGTATGTTAACAGAAATATAAAAGGCCAGTCAAGGCCGAAACTTCATCATTCCTCATCGACGTGTCTGCAATCAGGGCTTAACTCTAAAAGTTTGTTGAAGAAGGATCTTCTGCCCCCCCCCCATGTCCCCACTCAGCCCTAATGCCTCAAACCTAAATGCATACAAATCTCTTCGTCCCATTGAGAATATACGTGGCTAGAGTTCTGTCTTTGAGTTGGTTGAGTGTGGTTTTGAGCATGTGAACTCCCCCGTCCCTCCCAACGTTGTGATTGAGTTTCTACAGATAAATACGGGCCAAGTTTGACGCGCAAACACGGTCGTTGATATCCAACTCACGTTGTCGTAGGATCCATCTTGGGCGCCTTTCCAGCGTTTTTGAATATCTTTTCAAATTTCTCGTAGCGAGGCTGCTCTATAGATGGCAATGTAAGGACCTGCTAGATTTTTGGATTTCTAATTCTTGTTTGTTTTGTTTAGTTGTTTTTTTTTTTTTACTTTTGTTACTATTTTTAAGACATGACAAAATAGAAGGATAAGGGGTGTCTTTCACCACACAGACAAGAGTGTATAAATGTCTAAAAGTCAATAGATGTGCATTTTTAAATGCACATATAATTTAAATACATATATAATGAACATGTTATACAGTCGGATTGCTGTAGGATATTGGATTCCTACCTGTGCTTCAGTGAGAGGTGCATGTCGTCCATGTTTTCGACCAGTGATGGTTGACTGGGGGGTTATTTGTGTGAGCTGCTGTCTGTCTTTACAACCCATCTGTGCTACAGTTTCAGTACCAAATGGGGGCTAAAGGTCCGACACGTTAAGCCCGTGGCTCCTTCTCATTGTATTAACTTTCATTCACTGCATACAGCGTGCACCGTGCACTCACTAGAAAGGCATGCGATCCGGTGTGAGCACTGGTACAACCACAGAGCTGCCGTCACTGGAGATGATATTTTTCGTCTTCGTTTTTTTGGGGGGGGTGTAATGTTTTTTACACGTTAAATGTCAAAGTGGGCGTTTTATTTCTCTCTCTGATACTGAGGTTAGGGATTTGTCTGCTCATGTGTACAGTACAGAACCGTCTGTAAGTCACACATTCACAGATGTGCTGAGGCATGCGAAAATATTTTCGACACCCAAGTTATTTCCAAATATGACCTATTTATTTTGTATTATTTATAAGTAATTTATTTTTAAGATAGCATTCTTTCTAGATCATACACTGCAATCTGCACTTGACTTTTTAGCGATTTGTTCCGTGGTGTTCAGCTGGTACAACGTCTAAATGAAAATATATGTGTGTTTACAGTGAGTACAAAGTGTAACATGCTTCCTCGAGAGGAAAGTTAAACATTCCAGTGTTAAGAGCCCCTTATCATGTCCACACAGCTTTGGTGGGAAGTCTTGTTTGTCTTTTGATATCGGTTATGTAACGTTCAAGACAGGGTAGTGTAGAAGCCGACTGTCCTCGCGGAGCAATAGCAGTTCTTTTCCCTCCACACCCAAACATCGGCAACACGCAGCCCTGCTCACGGTTTGCTCCACGCACACTGTATGCGGCTGTTTGAATGTACAGTTTGTGTAAAAGGGAGTTGTGATAATTCCAAAGAGTCTCCACAATCCATTCAGAGCCAAAAAGAGTGCTTGCTACACCTTTGTTTGACTGACTAAACTGAATATTCTGAACACTTCATGAAAGGAAGTGACAATTCTTAGTGCATTGGTTCACTTGATTTGTTTGTTGACTTTTGTTACTTTATTTATTGTTGTTTTGCTACAGCTGTAAACTTGCCGATATCTTAGGAACACATATCGATCCGGTTCAACCCTCCTCCTCCTCCTCCTCTTTCTCCCTGTCATCTATAGCCTTTGTAAATAGGAATTTTCTGCCCGTTGGGTATTAGTTGTGTGAATTGTGCTGTAATTCTGTAATGCCAGATTTGCTAAAATGAGGAATCAATAAACAAACTATAAATGCTGGAGTTTTGTGCTGGCTCAGCAGTTATTCCCAAAGGTCAGGGATTTGAGAAGAGAACATCTGATGTTTCAGAAATGGTTGAGAGTAAATTCTGCTGTACCCACCAGAGGGCATAATACTACAATAACGTATTGTTTTGTGCCCTTAAGAGTTGTTTGACCATCTATGGTTGGGTTCAGCTTCTCTACTGCACTAAATACAACACCCACTGTGTCAACTGTGCATGAAAAGACACTTGTTAAGGTTCAAAATGCAGCAGAGCCTCTCGCCTTAGTAAGAAACAAAACAGGAGCTGTAGTAATGTAGTGAATTTAATAAATGTCAGGTAGAGACTGGAAAGTCCATTACACATGGATACATATGTTTTATCAGTACGTACACATACATTCATGGAAGTCTGGCTGACTGAAGAACTACACAGCAGCCACCATAATGTAAAATACAATGGTTACTGTACACAAAAGCGACAAAGACATGCAGTGTTTTTTTTTTTTTGCAAAATAATAAAAGATGAACTAGAAATAAGACCATATGTAAAATAAGAAATGTTTCAGTAAATAAAATATATATATTTGTCATTGCTAAGTGCTTGTAAACAAGTAAGGCATTATATTACACTGTGGGTGACAGCACTTGGTGACACCCTGGTGTTTGGTTGCACTCTTTCTGAGATTGTCCAGCTTACACACAAATAAATGCTATCCTATACACAAGTCCACTGGATAGCAGTTTGCTACATGGCTTCCCATAAAAACAATTAGGGCAACAAAATAAGTCTGCTGCATAACACTGCCATGATGTTCATGAACCAGAGGAGGCTGCAGCCCATACCTGCTGCTGCTTAACCTGTCATTTGCCCAGTCGACCTGCAGCTGTCATCAGTTCATCTCTATACAGTGCAATGCAAATGTGTCTGCAGTTGCAGCCTTGTATCTGGATGGGTGCATTTACACAGTAAGTCTCTGGGTGACGATTTTAGTTTACAAAAGGCAAATGCTACTCAAAATACATCCTCAGAGCACGTTTACAGCTGGAAAAGCATCCATGAAGAGCACCGTGGCCTCGGATCTAGTAAGCAGGAACCTGGTTTGGTAAAAGCTGGCACCCGCTGCTGACGTGGTTCATCACCTTCTGCTTCAGCTGGGCCACTTGCTCCCTGAGGACGCTGGCTGTGGACGCCAGCTCGGTGTTCTGCGTTTTCAGGGTCTTGACCTTGTCCTCCAGCCGAGAGATCCTCTCCAGCTTTCGCTTGCGGCATTTGGAGGCGGCTATCCTGTTCCGCAGCTTTTTCCTCTCCGCCTTGATACGCTCCTGGTTGTCCATATCAATAGGAGACAGAGGAGGGCTGTCCCCGAAGCTCTGCATGTCCGGTACAGTCTGAGGCTCGTCCTTCACCACGCCGGCGGACTGGAGTCGTGACAGAGCAGCCGCAGCGGCCGCCTGTTGCTGCGCGCTGGCCAGATGAGACGGAGGCGGCGGGAAGGGGATGGTGTCTGTGGAGTAGTTGATGGTGGTGGCTCCGAGCGGACTGGCCGCATAGCCGTTCAAAGTAGTATATACAGGAAGGTCTGGCGCCTGAAGCCCGGCGGACCCGACCGCGTTGGAGGACGCGAGGAGCTCCAGTCTATCCACGGAGACGCACCCCGCTTCGCTCAGCTGGTTCTGCTTGTGGAGATCCTCCAGCGCCTTGACGAAACCTTCCGCGAACTCCTGCTCGTCACTGGCAGACTTCGGGTAGAGGAACTGGGAGGTCGGGTTGTTGGCGGCGGACGTGACCAGACCGTTGGACTGGATAATAAGGCGCTCCAGGTCCGGGGAGGTGAGTTTCAAGAGTCCCAAGTCTGGTGAGTTGAGAAGTCCGTCTGCGTCCCGGAGCGGGTTTGATTTGAGCTCGGAGTTCTGGTCGTCCAGGTTCAGATTAATTTCCTTCTTCATCATCGTGGTGTGGGAATAGGTGTTGGAAACCCTCGGAGTATTCACCTCGGTGCCTGGGTAGAGGGTTGTTTCCATTCTACACCCTCACATGAGGGAGAGCGGAGCGTTACGCATTAACGACTCTTGACCGGGCACATCCACACATGAAATAAAATCAGCTGATCCTTATTCTGAGCGATCCCACTTCCTTATCTCTCTTCCTTCTTTAATATCAGTCACTCCAAGTCGACCACTCTCACTGTTGTTGTGCCGGAGGGGCTCTGATGTGTCTCTCCTGCGCGCGGACGATATTGTCTTTTCCCGTAGGCACGACTGCTATGCGCAGCGCCAGACCTCGCTCGCTTTCTAGCCCTAAAAATTCCATTATGTCACTCCAGAGCGCGGAGATTGGCCCAAAATGACGTTGGTTTCCGGTTCAATTTGAATAAGGGGCCGAGCCGGTCTTTATTGCCATGGCGACTTTAGGTAAACTACAAACAGTGCAATGCATTGTGGTTTGATGTCATAGCATAAAAAAGCTCCGGTCGCCAAAAGAGAGCAGAGACTGGGCGGGGAAGGTGTGAGAGGCGAAGGCCGAGCAAAGGAAGAACAGAGGAACAGGCCTGACAGAAACTATTCCTTCAGCTCAGGCTAAGGCAGCTTTTAAAGAAGGAATAGAATAGAATACAGTAGAACAGAAGAAAAGAGAACTAGTCTGATTGTGATTCTGACTGGTTGAAGTTGAAAGTCCATTAAAAGATTCACCGGACTGTAGGACACAAGACCAACACCTCTAGTTGGAGCTCAACCTTTAAACAATCAAGGCTAGAAGAGAGGGAAGAGTCAAAGTGGGGTTTTACAGCTCCTCAAGCTGAAAGTGTTTCTGGGGAAACTGAGCATGAACGAGAAAAGGGAAGGAAACACTGAGAGCAGAATGAAGAAACTATGTGTTTTCTTTGATTGAAAGTATAGCGCGTGGTCGGCAATATCCTCTGCCTCTTTCTGTACACAATTTGTCCCCCCAAAAATAGATTTTTAGTAATCATAACAACGAACCACAAAGCTGTGAAATTTCAGGCAATTAAGCATATGTATTCAGTTTAACTGTGTGTGAATAATAGATGCACTTTGGACCAAGAGTGTCCATAGAAATACTATTTAATTAGAATATCAAAGAAAGAGAATAGGATAGAACAGAAGAGAAAAGAATAGGTAGAACAGAATAGAATGGAATAGAAGATAGAAGAGAAAAGGTTAAATAAAATAAAACAGTAGAATTATCTCTCTCTTCAACACAAGAATTAAAATGTGACTTTAACAACATATCTTCTACATAAACCGTCAATCTAGTATATGCAACGTGCAAGGCACTAAATCTGGCCCTGGAAACTACAGTAGAGGAACATTGTTATTCCGCCCATACACAGTGAGGACGTCAGCAGACTGTCTGCATCAGCACCACAGAGTGGAGAGGGCATCATTAGTTTCCATGGCAACACTGACATAGCGAGTGACGCAGGCGAGATAGCGAGAGGGAAAGGTGAATGGGTTGAGGGAGGAGAAGCTGTGGCTGTGAGCGACTGCAGTGCAGGTTGTGTAGGTGTTTGGCGGAGGTGTGAATTTGTGCGTGTGATGTGGTTCAGAGGCAGAAATCAATGTTGATTCTGTAACCTTAGAGACTCTAATGTAAATAGGAGAAAGGCTTCATTTGTTTGAAACATCCACCTCATAATATTCCTCCTAGAAGAAAAAAAAACATATTTTCTCCTTCATGCCAGTTTGGAGCCTCGAAGGGTGCAGTGTCCAGAATGTGTGAGTCATTTCGCAACCCAGGGGCGTGGACCGCAGAGTGCACCGGGAATTAAAAAAAAAAAAGAGCTGTTCCTGTAAAACCATATTAGATTAGCTCTGCCTTCATGACAACAAACTGAGAGGCAGTCTTGTCCTCTAAACTCAGGTAATGGAGTGTGTCAGAGGTTTCTCCCCACAACCAGAGAACCCTCCTTTGACTCTAACTCCCTCGGGAGAAACTAATGTTCAGCAACGCCCTGTGTGTGCTGCACTCACGCTGTTACAGTGCATACATTCACACCTGCCCAGTAAAAGCCACCGAGCAGCTCTGCTGGGGCAGCTGGCTGGGGGTTATATGTTGGGGGGGATTCTCAGCTGCTTATAACGGGAGGGGAGGCTGCTTTTTTTCATTCCCTTTAGCTGCCCACTCCCACCATAAGACTACTTCCATGACCTTTAATCTACGAATGCACTGCAGATGTTTGGTTTTCATTTTCAATATACACATGTGGCTTCGGTTACAGCCTATTTCATTAAAACATGAGGATTAAAAAGATCAGTTTTCTTTCCCTCCTCCTGCCCCTTTCCACACAGAGATCTGCCTCTCGCTGCAAGGTGAAGACATACTGCTTATCTGGTATTCTTTTGTTGATTTTTTTTAATCACCTCTTACTGTGATCTGCTGTGGATGTGTGTATGCCCATACAGTAGATGGCAGTATGATCCATCCAGATTTGGTGTGTTATTTCCTTTGAGCAGTGAACCAGAAGAAGACAGCAGCCAGCGGCAGACAGTCCTGGGTTTCTTGTATGGGATATTTGAGTCCCATAAATCTATGACAGTTATTGGTCTAAGAACTGGAGGTGATGGCCAATAAGAAGAAAGTAATAGTAACAGGTGAGAGCTTTTATTTGGTCACAGTAAGTGGAGACAGACACTTCTTTCTCTAACGATTTCCTTGTGTTACAGCTAAGAGTTTTATGCTGGTGTCGGAGCTGCACAGTAGATCTGGCTAAAATGGCTTAATGATTTTGTGTATGTTCTAAATCTGTAACAACAATTCTTAAATTCATGTTCTGCTGAGAATAACGTTGCTGTCAGGAGAGAAGAGCTTTGTCTCCAGGTTTAGATGAGGAAGCAGAAATGTCTGCACCAGGAGGAAGCTGAATCTCCCTGACTGGTTAGCTGTGAGAGACTGCACCCTCTGAATCATGTGCTTGACTGCTACAATTAATGTTTAACTTGATGCAACCTTTAGACTTTAAATTAAGAATACTTTTTACACTCAACTTTATCACCTCTGACCATGACAGATAAGCAATCTGAATTACTTTTTATTTACCCTGCTACACTGTGTACCATTGCTGCATTGAAGAATTGTTGATCATTCTTTTACACTGTTTTTTTTCTACAGGCTTTGGGCCTTTTGGAGAGCATGCAGTAAACTCAAGCTGGGTGGCAGTCCAGGTAATCAGTAATCAGGTTTTCCATATTTAACAAAGGTGTCAGTTCAGGGCTTTTGTTCTCTAAGCTTTAGCTGAATACGGCCTTTAATGGCCAAGGACCTTTGTATGTTGGGGCTATGTAAAGAGGACTGTATCTTTGCCTGCAGGAACTGGAGCGATTAGGGCTGGGTGAGACAGTAGACCTTTATGTGTGTGAGGTGCCTGTGGAATACCAGGCTGTTCAGAGACTCGTGCCATCACTGTGGAAAGAGCACCAGCCACAGGTATTCAAGGAAATACAAAGTTCTGTGCATTAAACACGCATTTGTGAAAAACAGCTAAAATCCATCAATAAATCTAAAAAACCCAAACCGCAAGGTAATACCAACCTTTTCTGGTCTCCTGAGCAGTTAGTAGTCCATGTTGGAGTTTCTGGATTAGCAACCACAGTAACTCTGGAGCAGTGCGGCCACAACAAGGGGTACAGACGCCTGGACAACTGCAGCTTCTGCCCGGCCTCCCAGTGTTGTGTGGAGAATGGCCCCAAATGCATAAACTCAGTCCTGGACATGGATAAAGTCTGCAAAAGGGTCAACAACTCTGACATCAGGGTGGCTGTGTCTGTATCTAAAGATGCTGGAAGGTAGGAGATGTTGTTTAAGTGTGTAACACTTTTGTTACACTTATAGAAAAAGCACAGGCGTTAAAAGTAACATGACATTATAACATCTAAAGGCCCCTGTTGTTCGGCAAAGTTGGCTCATAATCCTTTGTCCCTCTCACTGCCTATTTTGGTGCTACTCTCCCATCAGTTTGATGAGGTAGAAGTGTGATAACCAAATCTAATAATGATCCTGTGGCCCCTGCCAGGTATCTGTGTGACTACACCTACTACACATCTCTGTACCTGGGGCATGGCCGCTCTGCCTTCGTCCATGTGCCTCCACTAGGAAAACCCTACAGCAGCCAGGACCTGGGTAAAGCCCTTCAGGCCATTGTATGGGAGATGCTGAACCTGCTGGAGCTGGATCCTAGTGAGGAGGAGCACAAACACAATGAATGCCACAGCAGCAAACATCAAAACCAGCATGACCATTAATGACTGTCTCACTACCTGAGCAGACTTGTAGATTCCGTGCACCACAGGCTTATAGTAATGAATTAATCAGTGTCACTTCTGATGCACATTTTGGTTTAGTTGTGTGACTCAGAAAAAAACAAACTGTGACTTAGAGTGCAAACAGTGATGATTTAATGGACTATTAGTGCCAGAAATAAATGGCATGAATTTCACAATTGCTGTCAACTTAAAGCCCAATAAGTTTGAAGTGGGTGCTTTAAAAAAACAACAACAAACAAACCCCAAAAACAACAGCATCTTAAACATGTTGACATTACTATGTTCTGGACACAACACCCTGACTACAGCATTTATTTATTGTAGTCCTAGTGTGCAAGTTTTGGTTTAGATGTGTCTATAATGTGCACAAGTAGCCTGCATCAGTGATTATTTGTTATGTCTGCCTCTGATCTTCCATGAGACTGTGAAAATAGATGTCAGTTCGCAACATTTACAGACATTATTTTTTTTCTTTTTTAAAAACTATATTAACATTAAATCATGAGTGGCACTTACAAGGTAGCACCTTATAATGTATATGGTGGAACACTGTGGTCTTTTATGCTAACTTTTACTTCTCACCAGTCACCAAAATCCTTTTAATTTGGTTATTATCTTTCAAAAACACTTTTGTGCCCTTTATTTGCTTGTATATATTTAAATATTCACTCTTATAAACATCTAGTTTACTCAGGGAATATAATGTAAATAACTCAGTTTTTGCAATGCGATTAATTTGATGTGTATGTCCTATGTGCTGTATGTAGGGCAGCATTGCAAGACAAAGTTAGTTTAATTAAAAGACTTAAGTCAGGCTTTGTTTTATTTCTCCCCACCTTACATCTGTAGTCAAATGTTATGTTTGCATAGTGCAACACCACTCATGCATTAAATTGCGTTAAGTTGTACTTCTTTTGTCACTGATATCTACAAGACATGTTGATATTTTAGTCTACAAAGGTTTTGAGCAAAATATTGTAACTGTTTTTCTCTGATGGTAAAATTTGCATTATATCGTGTTTTTGCTGTAAAGCTGTAGAGCAGTGATAGTGTTCATTTAAGTGTTAAAATTACGTGTGTGTATATGCATTGTTTTCTTTCACCTGTTTTTTTCTGCACTGACAAAGACACTGAGACTTGTGCAATCTGCTCAGAAATCTTTCCACTCCATTGGCACGAGGCATTCCAGGTAATTCTTTAATACTTTATTTACCCTCAAATTCCTTTGGTGCAGTAATACTAGGAGTTTTACATCACAGACAGGCCTTCTGAACTTGTTCTAACCTGACAGATCAGTGCAGGGCAGCGGGAAGGAAATTAAAAACATGAAAACACTCTCAGTGTCTCTATTACTCACCCCTTGCATTTGTTGCACAAAAATGAGTACAAAAAGTACGAGTAAAGATTTGACCTTGTTACATAATAAAATGCACAAGTTTTAAGGAGCTGGAGGACGTTTGTGAACATATAAGCAATCAATTGCCTCATTTTTGTTCACAAGGGCCTCCTCGTCTCCTTCCCTTCCCTCGCACCCTGCAGGTGACTTCCTGTAGGATTCAAGTGGTAGTGAAGGAAGAAAGGAAACAAGCGCGGGAGGCGACGAGACAAACGGAACGCAGCCGCACTCGAGGCTCTCTGTATCTCTCTCACACACCACCACCACTGTATGTCATTTCCCCATCAATACTCTGTCTCCGTTATTCATTTTGTCCCGGAATAACAGCAGCCTGAGGAATATTCGTCGGATACGGGTAAAATACCGTTAACAAGAGGGTAGAAAACATGAGTGTCGAGGCGTACGGGCCGAGCTCGCAGACTTTAACGTTCCTGGACACCGAGGAAGCCGAGCTGCTGGGAGCGGACACCCAGGGCTCCGAGTTCGACTTCACCGATTTTACCCTGCCGAGCCAGACGCAGACCCAAGGCCAGACCCAGAGTCAGCTCGACAGCCAGGTGCGTGTCGGTTATTCATGGCAGCTGGGTGTCAAAATATGTCCTCCACGATGTTGACAGACCTCGAATTAGCTAACGTTAGCACACAACGTCGCCGCTACCCCCGGCTAGCACGATGACGCCTTACATCTGTTAGCGTGCTTTTATCGCGCTAATTGGCTAGCGTGCTAGCTAACTAGCTCGCACAATTAGCATGCCGACACGGCTAGCGTGCGAAGATTCAGGACTTTATTGCTATACAACTTAAGTGTGTCAGAGATTTACCAGCATTGCAAACCGACAAGAGATGCCCATATTTATGTGCTATCACTCGTATGTATAAACTAGTTCCAGTGTCTACTGACAACAACAATCATACAGGTTTGTAGACACAATTAGTTACATGCAGTCAGCAAACTAGTGATGTAACAGTCTGCATGTTACACTGCCAGTGAGCTAGTTTAGCTGTCGGGTTTGTGTAGTGTTGGTTTATCCTGCATAGCGTTGACAAAAAAACTTTAAAATCCATACGTGTAATTCTCCACGCCCTGTCCCCCCAGGTAAATGGTCCTGACAGGGTGCTACAGAACGGAGACGACCCTGTGGTGAAAGCCAGTCAGCTGCTGGCAGAGCTGAATTTTGAGGAGGATGAGGAAGACACCTACTATACCAAGGACCTTCCTGTACATGCTTGCAGGTAAAAGAAGCAGGCTAATGTGGCTGGTGCACTGGCAGTCATATCAGTTATAAGCTATTTTCTTTCAGTTTGCGCCTGTTGATCGATGCTGTTATTTGTTATACCCACACAAAGCTCCTTTCTTTACACTCAGTGTCAGTGCGTTGTAGGACCTTATCTCTGCTCGTTTTTTGTTGGACCTTAACAGCTGAAGCTATATCTTAATTTGCATTTTTTGCATAATTAACGCATATACTTCCCCCTTAATCTTATCAAACATATCTATACTTGGTGTGCTGGTTTCTGTCCTTCCAGATGACTTGAATTTGTTGGTTTGCACCTGTCTACAGACACGCACACTCCACAGATGACACATAAGCCAGAACAAATTGTATCATGTCTAATGTCAATGATGATTAATCAATAGCAGTCCGCAGCAGTGCTGCTGTTCTCATACTCAGAGCTCATACACTGTCAAACTCACATGTTGGCTGTCAGATGTTAGTTATGTGGCTTTGTCAAATAAGTCCAGTCCGACATGCCAGACATTCTCAGTTGCTCAGTGAGATAAAATAACCACTGTTTGTTAATAACTGATGTATCACAATAAAAAGTGACATATCACAGCATCTTTCACCAGCAGCAGATCCCTTGCTAATTGTAATATTTTCATACTTTTTGCTGAAGACTGAAGCAGTGAAAACAAAGTCTGTTGGAGAGAGAATTACAGCTTCAGTTTTCTCCACGAATGTGCCACCCTCTTCTTTCCAATATTTTTTATAAACCTTGATACTCATCGATAACAGTTTTATTTTGATACACGTACTTTCATCATGAAGCAATAAGCTATGGTCTTAGCAATAATGTTTTGTCTTTTTTAACTTTGTCAATCTTCTGTTTTAGTTATTGTGGGATTCATGATCCTGCCTGTGTGGTTTACTGCAATACCAGCAAGAAGTGGTTTTGTAATGGCCGTGGAAACACATCCGGCAGGTAAGATACAGTGACTTATCAGGTTTTCGTTTACCCTCCCTGGTGATACTCAGCTAAATGGACTGGGAGAGAATCATTTTACAGGTACATTATCGTTGTGGCAAGAGTACAGTACACAGACACTGGAATAAGTCTTTGTTGTGTGAAGCCTCTGTGAGGAGTGGATAGTGATTTTTCAGATAGACAGAGCAAAGTCAGGTCACTTAAGCTATTTGAGTCAAAACTGAATCAACTTTATAATAAAGTAGACATGTTTCACTTCAGTCTGAGCAAAACCCTCCGGAAATGTTGTTCCTATTGTAGATGCAAGGACATATTCGTAGTATATACACTTGGACTGTATACAGGCCTTTATGTTTCTTCCAGATGGGGCATTAATTATCATTGTCTTCACTTTTAGCCATATTGTAAACCACCTGGTGAGAGCAAAGTCCAAGGAGGTGACCCTGCATAAAGACGGCCCTCTGGGGGAAACGGTACTGGAGTGTTACAACTGCGGCTGTCGTAATGTCTTCCTGCTGGGCTTTATCCCTGCCAAGGCTGATTCAGTAGTGGTGTTACTGTGCAGGTAAGAGCACCTTTTATGCAGCTCACTAAACACTCTGATACCCGGTTGATGGGGTCAGCCAGAGACACTGATGCTCCTGGTTTGGTCATAACACAGGCAGCCATGTGCCAGCCAGAGCAGCCTGAAAGACATCAACTGGGACAGCTCTCAGTGGCAGCCGCTCATCCAGGACCGCTGCTTCCTGTCCTGGCTGGTCAAAATCCCCTCAGAGCAGGAGCAGCTCAGGGCCCGCCAGATCGCTGCCCAGCAGATCAACAAGCTGGAGGAGCTGTGGAAGGTACGGTCAATGCATCTGTCCTTGCACACGTCTGCCGCTGTTCTATGTAAATATTCAGAACCCACCTGATTTAAATGTGAGCATGGCTAGGTCCTATCTGTTGATCTGATAGACTCATACAGCTGGGTGTGAGGCAGAAAATTTAACTGTGTGAGTGCTGAGCTATTTTTTTTCTGTTCAGTCTCAGTTCCGCACACAATTATCTCTAAATGTCCCAAAAGTGTATTGAATTAAACAGATGGGACATGTTTGCTTCCATGAACTTGAGCTTTCAATTAGAAGGGAGAGTCTAGTAGGATTTTGAGGTATCTCCTTAATTTAGGAAAACAAGAGCAAAGTGATTTTTTTTCCATGAAACTGAGATAATCTCTTTAATTTACAACAAGAGTATATTTTTCCATGAATTCTTTCTATCAGAATCCTGAGGACAATCATCTTATTAATCCGGAAAAATCGGGCAGATATTTTTTTTGTCTCAACGGAATGCATTACACTTCCATATTTTTCTACTTGTCTTAATCTGTCCAAATCAGAATTAAGGAGATTTGTTTGTGTTTGTGTGTGTGTGTCCTTTTGTGTTTTTCCTGGCAGGAAAATCCCACGGCGACCTTGGAGGACCTGGAGAAGCCGGGTGTGGATGAGGAACCCCAGCACGTGCTGCTCCGCTATGAGGATGCCTATCAGTACCAGAACATCTTTGGTCCTCTTGTGAAGCTGGAAGCTGACTATGATAAGAAACTCAAAGAGTCCCAGGTAAAGAAAACCCTGAGATAACTGTAATCCAGTGAACCCGTTGTATATGTCATATTTGTGTAATAAATAAGGCAAATGATTGTTTGTCAAATCAGTTAATTATTAATTATATGTAGATCAAACCATCAGTTAATCAGAGTAATAACAATAAAGTGCTTCAGTGGAAGTTTATTCTCTAACACTGGAGATAAATTGTTATTGGAGCACTCAGCATTTTATGATGTTTCTGCCTTTTCTTGTGTAATAATAATGACTTTGAAATGATTGCTGCTGCTATTGAATTATTATAGATATCTTTGATTGTTGCTTCCTGACAGACTCAAGACAACATCACAGTCAGATGGGACTTGGGACTGAATAAAAAGAGGATTGCGTATTTCACTCTTCCCAAGACGGACTCAGGTACGTATTGGTTGTTTTGCTCCACGCTGATCATTATTCAGGCTTTTCCACGAGTGAAACCATGGTTCATCATCAACATTTTTAATTCTTTGAATTATTTATTGATTTTGTCTCCGTCATGTCCACTGTCCTGTAGATATGCGACTGATGCAGGGGGATGAAATCTGCCTGAGGTACAAAGGAGACCTGGCCCCTCCATGGAAGGGCATTGGACATGTCATCAAAGTCCCTGACAGTATCCTTATGATTGTTACAATAGACATACTGTATCTAACATTTTACCATTTTATAATTCAAACAACACAACTGTGATTCATTGTAAATGAAGGTAAATGTCCCACTAGTGAAATGTGGGTTTTTAGTAACATCTAGTGGCAGCTGTGGAAAACTACAACACGGTTACTGATTGCACCATTTTACTGTTAACTGAACTCAAATTAGGAATAACTGAAGCACAACAGACTTACAGTCAAAGCCGCTAATAACTACAGTGTATGTTCAAAGTCTCTGCCTCTTCCTTGACTCACTGTACCAGACTACGGTGATGAGATCGCCATAGAGCTGAGGAGCAGCGCCGGGGCTCCGGTGGAGATCCCACACAACTTTCAGGTCGACTTTGTGTGGAAGTCCACTTCCTTTGACAGGTATTCACAAGAAACACATGCATATTTGTCATTTGATGTGACATCTGCTCATTTATTATTTATATGTAAAAACTGGTAGATCGAAACTTTTCAGTGCTTTTTTTTTTTTGCACCACTGATAATGAAAATAAGTATATCAACACAGATTGTGATCCAGTAAACAACCTTGTCCAAATGTTCCTTTTTCCATCATCCAGGATGCAGAGTGCCCTGAGAACATTTGCTGTGGATGAGACATCTGTGTCTGGTTATATCTACCACAAGCTGCTGGGACATGAGGTGGAGGACGTAGTCATCAAGTGTCAGCTGCCCAAACGCTTCACCGCTCAAGGCCTGCCAGATCTTAACCACTCCCAGGTGAGCGAGAGAGACAACTAAGTTGTTTTCTTTGATACATTTTGGTTCTTCTCCCTCAGAAAAGACATGTCAGTGCCCACACCTACATTACAAAAGAACACAACATGACAGAAACAGAGTTTTAAGATTGAGTCCATATTCCGCTGCTGTCAGAGGTTTGAAGGAATATTTATATTTTTACTTTGTAAAGTATCTCCAGATAATGTATGCTGTGATTTCAAATGAAATTGAATTGAATATCTAAAAAAAAACCCGTTCAGGCTTTCTCCTGGTTGAATATTGTGCTCTTTTTATAGTTTAAATACTCTATAGTGTGTCACACTTCTTGGTTCTTGCTCTTTCATTGACACCAATGTGGTTCGTTGTAATGCAGGTGTATGCTGTGAAGACGGTGCTGCAGCGTCCTCTCAGTCTGATCCAGGGTCCTCCCGGCACGGGGAAGACAGTAACCTCTGCCACCATTGTCTACCATCTGGCCAGACAGGGCAATGGGTAAGGCACATGTAAATGTTTTCCCTTTTTTCTTGAGTCTGTTTCAGCTGATGCTATTCTTGAAGAGTGGCTTGGCTTTGTGTCGTGGTCCCTAAGACGAAGGTGTAACCCGTGTCCCTTCAGGCCGGTGCTGGTGTGTGCTCCCAGTAACATTGCTGTTGACCAGCTGACCGAGAAGATCCACCAGACAGGACTCAAGGTGGTGAGGCTGTGTGCCAAGAGCCGGGAAGCCATTGACTCGCCCGTGTCCTTCTTGGCTCTGCACAACCAGACCCGCAACATGGACAGGTAACACAACTGATGGCGTACAACCATTCCAGACCTTTAAGTAATGCTGGTATAGATACTCTTCTTTGCTCTCGATCCCAACCCTTATCACTGGTGAAATCTTTCCAAACTGCAGTATGCCAGAGCTGCAGAAGCTCCAACAGCTGAAGGATGAGACCGGCGAGCTGTCCTCCTCAGATGAGAAGCGCTACCGAGCTCTGAGACGCACTGCAGAGCGGGAGCTGCTTATGGTATGAAGACCGGCCTTTCTCTTTCTGACAGCGATAGACTGTACACAACCTTAGTCTTAACGGTTGCTTCCCAATGCTTAAGTGCTTGCATGCTAATCCACCCAGGCCCACAGTGTTGGTTTCACAAAACAATGCAACAATATCTGCTTCATGGCTTCTCTCTTTCCCAGAATGCCGATGTGATCTGTTGTACCTGCGTCGGGGCCGGGGATCCTCGCCTGGCCAAGATGCAGTTCCGCTCAATCCTGATCGATGAGAGCACCCAGGCCACTGAACCAGAGTGCATGGTGCCTGTGGTTCTGGGGGCCAAGCAGGTTGGAGCTTTATGAGTGAAAATACATCTGAATCACTCAGACTTAAAGTGCATTCCACAGCTGTGGGAGAGACAAATATTTATTTAGTTACCATGACTTGTTCTCTAAACTTTGTAATCATCTGGTTTTTTTCCTGTAGTTGATTTTGGTGGGTGATCACTGCCAGCTGGGTCCTGTGGTGATGTGTAAGAAGGCAGCTAAAGCAGGTCTGTCCCAGTCTCTGTTTGAGCGTCTGGTAGTTTTGGGGATCCGGCCAATCCGTCTTCAGGTCCAGTACCGCATGCACCCGGCCCTCAGCGCCTTCCCCTCCAACATCTTCTATGAAGGCTCTCTGCAGAACGGAGTCACTGCTGGTAAAATAATAATAATAATAATAATAATTAGTTTGAATTCCACACAGCTAAAATAAGGAGATGCAACTGTGTCACATCTTGTATTCACCCTACCCTCTTTTCAATGTATTTGTCAATGATCAGTCTTGAAGCAGGCTTAACTTTCTCATTTTGAGGTACACGTTAAATAATGCTCCTCGCTGTACATCCTTACCAACAGTCCCGAGTCATATATGTTTGCTCTCTCTACAGCGGACCGCGTGAAGAAAGGCTTTGACTTTCAGTGGCCACAGCCCGACAAGCCGATGTTCTTTTACGTCACACAAGGCCAAGAGGAAATCGCCAGCTCTGGAACCTCCTATCTCAACAGGTTGGAACTTTCTTGATAATTAACATTGGCTTGATACATTTATCCTTCAATCGCCTACAAAGGAAGGTGCCTGGAATTAGCTAATGTTCTGATTCGCTATTTGACAGTTTGATAACCTTGTTTACATTTCCCTCACACACGGAGCCACTACAGGCATTTAGCATTGCTTAGTTGTTCAAAACTTGAACCCTACTTGTTGTTGCAGGACTGAGGCAGCCAATGTTGAGAAAATAACCACGAGGCTGCTGAAGGCTGGAGCAAAACCCGACCAGATCGGAATCATCACCCCCTACGAGGGACAGAGGTCGTACCTGGTCCAGTACATGCAGTTCAGTGGCTCCCTCCATACCAAGCTCTATCAGGTAGAGTGGCAGTTAGTTTTCACAGTTTTAAATGATAAATTGTGCAGTTGAACAGATGCATGTTTCACAACCATTTAAGCTGAAATCCAGAAAGATGTTAAGCTTAGACTAAGAGGAGGATGACACGGCTCATTTACCTTAATCGCTTGTGAAGCACGACCATATTACTTCTTGCAATCGGCTAATGTATTATCATAAAATCAGGGTCATGTTTCTCCCGCTACTTTCTCTTCATTCAACCTGTAGGAGGTGGAGATAGCCAGCGTGGACGCGTTTCAGGGCAGAGAGAAAGACTTCATCATCCTGTCCTGTGTGAGAGCCAACGAGCACCAAGGCATCGGCTTCCTTAATGATCCCCGGCGTCTGAATGTGGCGCTCACCAGGGCCAGGTACAACAACAGGAAGTGAAATAATGCTAGTTTACAAGACTGTTACCTGCCCCACTGATGGTAACCCTTCATCATCAGGTCTTTGTTAACAATCATCCGCTGCTTTTATCACGTGCTGTAGGTACGGTGTGATCATTGTGGGGAACCCGAAGGCTCTGTCCAAGCAGCCCCTGTGGAACCACCTGCTGAACTACTACAAGGAGCAGAAGGTCCTGGTCGAAGGCCCCCTCAACAACCTGAGGGAGAGCCTCATGCAGTTCAGCAAGCCACGCAAGTTGGTCAACACCATCAACCCTGTAAGTTTAATGTGTGTGTCAGTCTGCGTGTATATAACACATTAAGCATATAGAACACTGAAACCAGGGTTTCTTAACTGGGTCATTTTCCCAGTGGAGAAGGTAAAGCATATAGGGTTCATTTCAATATTTACCCACACACCTAGGATGGGGAGTTTGAGGAAAACAGGGAAGAAATCTGCATATATATAAGAATTAATGAGGTGTGGTGTAAAAACACTTGAAAATAGCGTTGCCTGTCCTTTTTGTGTTACAGGGGGGTCGATTCATGAGCACTGCCATGTACGACGCCAGAGAGGCCCTCATTCCTGGATCTGTTTATGACCGCAGCAGCAATGGCAAGTTGTTTTGAAAGACGCACTCACTCTTATCTCAAATGTTAGAAAATTGATCCCCAGTAAAACCCATTACGGAGGGCAAGTACTGCATCTGCTTTGCTAGTTTCTAGCAAACAGGATGAATGTGCTTACTCTACAAAAATTAGCTGTGTGCATTGTCATACGACCAAACCAGGTCTGCACACTGCCAAATAATTTAAAAGGAAATAAAATTAACACGCAGTCCTTTCCACCACAGGACGTATGTCCAACATGTATTTCCAGACCCATGACCAGATCGGTATGATTGGCACCGGCCCGAATCCCTTGACCTCCATGAACATCCCCATCCCATTCAACCTTGTGATGCCCCCCATACCTCCCTCTGGGTATATGGGACAGGTCAACGGGCCCACAGCAGGTAAGACAGATGCAACGTTCTGACAGGCCTGCATGTTTTTTACTTAAAGCTGCAGTGAAACAGTGGTCTGAGCAGTGACAGCTGACTTTACTGTCCTCCAGGTCGTGGTGGCGGTATGAAGGGCAAGGCAGGCAGCGGGGGAGGAGGTGGCGGCACTCGAGGTGGCCGTCAAAGAAACCGCGGCAACATGGGGAATCACAGCGGAGCGGACCGTGGCCACGGAGGACATATGAGCGGCAGCCAGGCCAGCCAGGACCTGGGCTCCCAGCCCTTTCCCAGGGGCCTCTGACACAGGGCTACATCAACATGAGCCAACCATCACAGATGAGTCAGCCCGGGCTCTCCCAGCCTGAACTCTCCCAGGTTTGTTCACTCAACTGTCATTTATTGGGGATCAGTGTTTATCATAAATTGAGCATTGAAGACATTTTATGACGTGCTAACATTTTATAAGGCAAGCTGTTTGTAGTCCGTTTATTCACAGCAGTTAATGGTCAATGCCAGTGCCATCGTCACATATATTCCAAGCTCTGGTCCAGTTTTCCTCTTCAACTTGCCGAAAACCGCTTATTCCTTTTCTGCCTGGAAAGACATGAGGGAATAACTGTTGACTGGTCTCTTTCGCTTTCTGTTTGTCCCATTATAGGACAGTTACCTAGGAGATGAGTTCAAATCCCAGATTGATGTGGCTTTGTCCCAGGACTCCACCTACCAGGGAGAGCGGGCCTACCAACACGGTGGTGTGACTGGACTGTCCCAGTACTAGACTGTAAGAAATTCCACTGTGGCCACGGCTGACTCACTGAAATTAAAGGAAGAGTTAGGAAATTCTGCTAATTTGTTTTCCTTCTGAGAATGACATGAGAAGGTTTGGAGCAGGGGGGCAGTTAGCTTATCTTAGCATAAAGCTTGGGAATGCAGAAATGCCAAGAAAGGTTTGTTGGATTATTCCACACAAAACTAACATGTAAGCACAACAGAGAGCTAAGTGGTCGACTGTAAGGAGACTCATCACTGTGAAGTTGCCAGGTACTCTGACTGCAGGAAGTCTCTAGGCCAATAAATATAATGTAATTCTCCATAAAACTGTAACCGGTTGTCAATGGTATCAGTCTACTCATTTAACTCCTGCAGACTAAGCAAATTTCCTGAATGACCCAGCTATTGTATTGTGTTTTTCATTGTCTTACAGGTTGCTGGAAAGGAGCTAGGCCTGTGTGAAGCTTAGTTCATCGGTATTTTAAATCTGGGTAATAACAAAAAAGAACAAACATGGATACCCGTTTTCCACTGCTACAACCGAAGCACCACTGTGTGAAAGTAACAGGAGAGAGACCGTGAGAAACCAACCAATCACAAGAGTGAGAGCAAAAATGGGAGTAGAGCTGGACAGGAAAGAGAGCAAGAGAAGAGAGCGGGAGGCTGGTGGAGGAGCGAAGGCACCGCTGCTCACGTGCGAAGACGTGGCGAAGGAGAAAGCTGTCGTCGTGGAAGCAGCGCAGTTGGAGAGGCGAGACCTGGGACAGGTCAGGGAGGGTGGAGGGTCCGAAAGATTCTGGAGTGGGGAGAGGGGCGACTGCGTCACCATATCCCTCGTGTGCCCCCGAACCCCTCTGGGATCTCCAGGCAGCGTGGTTGGGAATCTTGCTCCTAAAGCTGAGAAAGGTGGAGAAGAAGAGGTGTCTCACAAAAGTCCTCCAAGCTAACTCAACAGGACGTCCTCTGTGACTTGGAGAGAGAGAGAGAAAGAGAGAGAGACGGAGAAAACAAAAGGGGACACAACTCTTGAAGCAGTTGACAAGGCAACTTTTTTAAACTCAAAGTTTGAATTGAGGCTCTGCATTTGATCACAGCTAAGCATCTAGGAGAGGCGAGTGCGAAAACCCGGTTTTGCTATTCGAGTGAACTCAAAAGTGCTTGTGGTGTTTGTGCCTCAGAGAGTTGAAATAATATTTGAGGATTAACACAGCCACGGATCATTCGCTTTTCCTTTTCAGCTTTGAGTTGGAAAGTTTTCTAAAAAAGAAAAAAAAAAGAGGCTGTTTTCATTGAGGTTTTCAGTGATGTAAGCTAGTGTAGTTGGCCGTCTTTCAAGGTGGCCTGCAAAGAACAAGTGGTGAAATTAGCTCTTATATAAATATAAACCTACACAGAAAAACATTTTTGTCTCCGGATCTGAGGACGATGGCTCCAAAGACGTACGCGCAGGGAGACAATTTTGTTTTTGCTCTAAATGTATCTTTTTGGCAGTGCAAAAGAGTGAAAGTGAAAGCACCATAACCAGCTTATAACTGAATGAAGTTGCTGTTCTTTTCTGCTGGCCCTGAAAGCCACCACAGCGAGCAGATTGGGATCATCTCGAGCACACACGGTCGCTTAAATCATCAAACAAGCCAAATCCAGAGGGCAGTACTCCCCAAAGACACTTGCCCTAACGACATATGTCGGGGAAAACATGCACATAATAAAATTATTTACATTAAATTAATGCACCGATTTGCAGGAGAAATCAGAAATTTGAATTTTGACACCTGATGATGACTCTCAAAGGATGTTGAAAGGCCCCATCTGAGAACAAACATTGAGGAGAAACTACAGTAGGTCCTACAGTTGAGCATGTTGAAGGATATTTTGAGGTGTACTTTGGAAGGTCTACTGATTACACATTTAGAGGTTATATGTTTTACGTGCGCTATGACATCTTGCTTGAAGACAAGCAAGCGTAACGTCTACGTAGAAGGGACTTGTGTCTGGACCGTGCCTGGTGTTTCTTCCTCTGCTGTTTCTTTTTGTTCGTTGTTGTCCTAAAGTGTCGGGCTTATAGAAAAGAGTAAAACTCACAGGTAGAGTGTTCACTAAGTGTTCAATAACCTCGCTCAAAGTTAGTTTCAGTGCTCTGCGTGTGCTGTGACTTCCCATTTCACGTCATTTAGCTGGACACGTGAAAGTTTTAACATAACCTGTTATTAATCAGTATCTCAAACTGACTTCCTCACTGTATCAACTTTTGCTTTCCTTTTGATCTTTGAGCAACTTTGATTTCACATTCATGAAATGCATGAATATATATATATCCCTACTCATTGTTCAAACAGCTGTGGTTGGGACCTAACAACTACTTGATTTAAGTAGTTAGGGTACAGTCGTCATGTATGTTTGATCTGAACCTGGTAAAAAGTTATCAGAAGGCCGTAGAGACACTATATGAATGTGTTTCTGCAAAATAGGTTATTAATTTCTTGGTTTAAAAAATATCCCAACAATAATGAATTACAGACTCCAGATGTGCAGGTGATAGATCTGATATTTATATCCTCCTTCCGCATGAATTATGCACTTGTTTTGAAACTGCACTGTCACCTAGAACTGACTGACCACCTCATCCATCCATATGCGTTTGCATGTCCTACGACTCAAGGGTAAAGTTTTGAGTTTGTGTATTTATGAAAATCTTTATTTGGCTTGTTGCTGTTTAAAAACTGAACTTTGTTTTTGTGTTGTGCCACGTGGCTGCGCCATTTTGTTTTCCTGCCCACTAATTGATGTTGGTAGTTAGAAGATGATGCTCACCAAAAAAAAAAAAATCTCCTGTTAACAATCCTGGGAAATTAAAGTTTGTTTCTTTTCGCTTCTTCAACTTGACATCACTGTTGTACCTCTTTTTTCTCCAATCGTTTTGCAGGTGGATTGACAGACTAACTGCGCCATTGTTGTAAAGCTCTTCAGGTGTGCAGGGCAGGAGTTCTTGCTTTTATTTTTTTTAAAAAAAACGATGATTTAAAAAGAAGTGTTTTACCACAGCTATGGGCCCTAACTGGGCTGTAGTGTGACTCTGAGTAAGTCTTTCTGGGTCATGACTTTTCCCGCGGGACGACTTTTCATTAAGCCTTGAAACTGGCAGCTCCGGGCAGACCTATAAGATCCAGTTTGCGGAACGACCTCCTGCAGGCTCATTGGCTGCGGCCAGGTCCACACGGTTCCCCCTTCTCCGCCGGTTCGCACAGCTGGAGGAGCGGCTGCTCGGAGCCTTTCGAGCCAGCAGGTGGTACTCTACCGTCGGCTGTGGACCCGCCGGTCACAGCGAGCTGCCGGCTGGACGGAGAGACGAGAAGAGGCTGTGCTCCGGGATGGACGCGGACGGGACCGCCGTCTCCACAGCCGTCGAGGTCAGCCGCCCCGCCGCCGCCTCCGCTTCCGGGCTGTGAGTCCCCGCGCTCCGCAGAAGTCGGTCGGCGGATCCCGGCGAGCAGCGGCAGGACGGTGCCGGCAGGACGGTGCCGGCACCACTTCGCAGGTTGCAGCAAGTGCTGCGTGTAGCGCCTTGCAGAGAAACCTCCCTCCCTCCCCCCGGAGAATAAAAGCAGGAATAAAGCATCTGGTAGCTCAGAGGAAAAGAAAGAGGAGAGCGACCCGGACGGCAGCATCAGTTTCAGTGCTGAATTACTGTTCAATATCCGACTCTACAAAGGTTTACAGCGAAATGGGGTGAGTGTTTGCTGAGTTAGTGTTTCCTAGATTTAATTAGGCTTAAAGAAAAGAAAGAGAACAAGCAGTTTACACTTAAATCAGCGAGGGAAAAAATTTCAATAATATCAATTGTTCATTTGTTCTGTTTTAATTTGCAGTTGGAGTTGTTTGGTTAATGCTTCAACTTTCTCCCTTATTTGTAGAAAAGAAGTCCCCGTCACCTTTTAAGATGTTTCCTCACCACAGAGAAAGGTAAGACCTTTTCATTTCTGAACATTTACCAGCTTGTCAGGTTTTTTCACATATAAAATTTGGATTTCTTGCACTTGTGACCTTGGGATGCCAACCAATCCACATAGACCTGAAAAAATACCTTACGATCATGATTTCTGAATTAGCTTCAACTTATGAAATAAAAATGTTTGTTTTCTCCACAGACTTGAGAATGAATTTGTTTAATTACGACTCTCATCATCTTCTTCCGATGTTCTGTGAGGCCCCAGAGTTGTCAGATTATTTGATCCATAATTCTTAGTAACGATTTGGGTTTGGATGCTTTTATTGGAGTTGCAACTAAAAATGAAGGATGGGGGTGCTGAGCAGGCATTAGTGTATGAAGCTGAACCTTTCTGTCAAATTACTGTAGAAGCTTCTGTCTAATTTGTCAGATATGTGTGTAATAAGCGAGGGCACGCTATAACCATTTTTTGTTATTGCTGTTTATGAGGTGCTCACCGTGTGTGAGTGTTAATCTGTAGTAGGACAGCTGTGAACCGCCTCAGCCAGTTGTGTTGGCTGCTCACTGAAATCGGATATTGTCTTACTGCTGTCTTATAGATGGATTATTTGAAGAACACGTAGTTGCGAGCAGCCACTTCTTTTCTCCTCACACCAGCAGAGCTGGAGGAGCGGTGGTGCGCCACAGAAATAACAGAGGTTTCCCTGCCTTAAATAAGAAATCCGTCTTCCTAATGTTGGGACAACTGTGCACAAAAGATTGAGATAGATCAGATCAGGGGGTGATGGGAGAAACTCAGTCAAGCAGATTGTGGATATTGTAGACCATGGTGGGGAATTACTGGGGCTCGTTCATCCTGAGGTGCGGCGCAGACCTCCGTCCAATCACTATCGGGCTTTGTTATACTTAGACACCCCCATTAAGCCCTGTAGGCCACATCCATCTGCTGAGGATGAGGGTCGACCAACTGAAAATCCTCAAAGTGATGCGCTGCAGTTAACAGATACACACACACTGATTTATACCATCACAGTGTGTCTCAACAAACAATGTTCACATGCAGGAAGTTTTGACACACACACACACACACACACACACTTGCAGCCAGTCATCCTCTGTTGAAACGTGCTCGTGACCATTTGAATCTCCTGACTTCGCCTCAGGGGGAGTTGCGGGTTTGATTCCCGGTTGCTGGTGAGTGCGGGTGAAATCGTGCACCTTGCTCAGGTGGATGCTGTTAGATGCCAGATATTCAGTCAGAGAGCACAGGCACCAGAACCTCAGGCAAGGTCAAAGCATGGTAGTAATGGGACTCTTTTATAATAAAGTTTGGGATCTTAACCCCCCGCAGGCCTTTATAAACATGTGAGAGATGAACTTTATGAAAGCATAATACTTAGATTGCAGAAGTGCACTAACAGTTTAAGTTACTGCATTGAAGTGCATGCTCTAAGCCAATACACAAGAAGGAACAACACAACCAAAACATTACATCAGGTTCCTCCAGGATGCCAGTTGAATGACGTCACTAGAAAGCCGGAGCACAGATCTTACTAACAGCTTCAGACGGGCTGCACTCAGATCAGTGTATCTGCAGCAGATCCACTAACAACAGGGGGATTACAGTGAGACAACAAGATTTATGGCACAGGTTGTTATCAGACTGGAGCGCTGTCGAGATGCCGCTGTTCACATCAGCATCTTCCCTGTCAGTCCTCGAAACACGGTGCATGTAACGTCACCTTACACTGTTCCTATCTATCATGACCTCGTCAGTCATTTATTTGTAAATGCAGCGAGTCGTCCCTGCTGTTTTCAGCCCTGCCAGCGGCGTGGTTCAAGGGGTGGCGACCTCAGGCTTTCAGTCCTCAGCTTCGGTCAAGAGGGAAATATCTTGACAACTATCAGTAACGATTGCCATGATATTTGGTACAGATGTCCACAGTGATTACGGAGAATTAAATGACTTTAGCAATCACCTAATTTTTTATCTCGTGACACCATGAGGTTGATATGTGTTATCTTGTTTTTAAAAACTATTGGATGGATTATGAATTTTATTGACATTTGTGTCAGAGTAAATAACTTCTCAGCTGGCACCATCATGAGGTTAATATTTCTGCAGTGAAATTTGGCCCCATGCAGTAACTTACTTAAAGTATTTTGTCATTTGCACTCTCCTTTATTTTATATCAAAGTGTGGGAATGCACAGAGCTGTAAAGGAACTGTGACGGACTTAATCCAGGTGGAAAGAAGAGGAGGGAGTCAAGAAGAGAGAAAGACCTTTAGCAGTCTTGCTATTCATACCACATGACAGTGACTGAACCTCCTCCAGCACTCATGACTTTGTGGCTTTGATATATTTACCTTGTATCCAGGCTACATCTCTGCAAACAGTGCCAGGGGCAGAGCAGAGGGCGGAGGGGTGAGCGACTCAGGAGAGGGTTCAGAGCGCTTTAGTCAACATTATTTGCCAGTTGAGTCACAGCCTTGTATGGCCCGTGAATGACGCAGGAGAAAGTGCAGGAGCGAGCCAAAGGACGATTCTGACATCTGTCCCCGGATGGCAGGGAGACAGACAGAGATGTCTCGCCGTGAAAATAATCAAGGATTTCCCTTTTAGTCAAAAGCGAGACACAAAAGGAGAAGGGACTGTACGATAACAGGTTTCAATGAAGTCATTTTTTAAAGGTCGAAATGTTCAACTCGTGGAAAAGCACATTTTAGTCATTTGTCTTGTGTTGAAAAATTTACACTAAAATATCCAAAACCTTCCACTCTTTGCTCAAATTTACAGCATTATATTCAGTTTGTTCAAAATCATAGCGAACAGACCTGAGGTCTGCGGAGCGATTTGCACTTTGACCTTCCCCATATATCAGACATCTTCTTGCCATATCTCACCACCATCCCTCCCTGTGTTTCCTCTTCCAGGGAGCAGCCGATCTTCAGCGCCCGGGCCCACGTGTTCCAGATCGACCCTGCCACCAAGAGGAACTGGATCCCCGCCAGCAAGCACGCCGTCACCGTGTCCTTCTTCTACGATGCCAACCGTAATGTCTACCGCATCATCAGTGTGGGTGGGACCAAGGTGAGAGGAGGAAAAGGGTAGTTTTACCATAAATGGGTGATATATTTCCAGAATTAAGATGATGTAATTATCTTTGATGGTCAAAAAGCTTTTTTCTGAGGGATTTTCTCAAATTAGTGTTATGCTGTGCGATTGCAGTGAAGCTGGTGGCCTCAGCATCAAAAGAGACTTCAATCCAAACAAAGAAGCAACTTTGTGTTGACTTTCCTCTGCACCAACCACTCTCCATCCAGAAAACCTGTGCGTTTAAGAAATACTGTATACAATAAACAAAAACATACAGTGCGCGTTAGCCCATCAGCAGCCCGAGCGTCTTTCTCGCAGGCCTGTGGATTTAGATTATGAGGAAGAGGCCACATCAAGCGCTGGGGGGGGTAGTCTATCTGATCTCTTCTTAGCACCTCTGGTCTGACCCACATTTCTGCCTCCCAGAAGGCCGTGCGGGGTGGCAGTTCAGCAGCCCAGTCCTGCCAGGACTGGTGTCTGCCTCCAGAATGTAATCTTCACTGCTGCTGCCGCCACCGTCCAGCACGTTATGTCAAACTGTAGAAATGCAGAGTGTAGAGTTCATGTAATCGTTTGCTGGAGGGGAAAGACGGAGGAAAAAAGCTTCCTGCTAAGCTGCATTTGCCCTGCAATGCTGGGATTTGAATTCAGTCCTGTTATTGTAACGCTGGAGATGACGTAAGAAGGTTTATAAATAGGTCTGTTCTCATAATTTTTTTCCCCATGCGCTCAGGGGGAGAGAGGTGGTTTCGGCCATTTCCCTCAGAACGAGGTGATGAACCTGGTGGACGTGCTGTGCTTGTGTGTCTTTAGGTTGGCAGAAATCAAATTCACATCTGAACAATAAGAGCTCGCGACGTGGCAGAGTTCAAAACGTTTAAAAGAACAAGGGAGAAATTGCTCAAAAATAGATGATTGCAAGGAATCCCAGTGGAGAATTAAAGCTTCACTAATGTCACAATAAGCACAAAAAAATGCACTGCTCGCGCTGGTTAATCACGCTTCAGTTTGGTTTGTCTGTATTCTTCTGTCTGCTGCTGGACTCCCAGAATCTTCTGTTTTGTTTGCATGTTGTGACACTTTTGTCGTCTCTGCATCTGCAGGCCATCATCAACTGCACTGTCACACCCAGCATGACGTTCACCAAGACGTCCCAGAAGTTTGGCCAGTGGGCCGACAGCAGGGCCAACACGGTCTATGGTCTGGGTTTTGCTACAGAGCAGCAGCTGCATCAGGTAGATTATAAGTCTACAGAGGTTAAAGATATGAAGAATACTTTACCCTCACTGTACATTTCCATTGGTTAATTAGTAATGCATTATTAATGTTTCGGTAACTGAAACACTTCATCACTTTTTCTCTTTGGAAAAGTTCTCAGACAAGTTTAAGGAGGTGAAAGATGCAGCTCGTCTGGCACGAGAAAAGTCGCAGGATAAAGAACTGGCCAACACAGCACTTACCATTGCTGCTCCTCAGGTGAGCTCTACCTTAAAAAAAAAAAAAACAACAACCAAAAAAGCCTCAAATGTAAACATGAAAGTAGAGCAAGCTTCTGTCGGTATCAGGCAGTAAGCGTAAATGTCAAAACTTTGTCATAATCCACAGAAATAACCAGCAACACCGTTTGGGATTGAGCCCAGGCCAAGGTTAGAGGAGCTCACCTGTTAGTTTGCGGCAGCTCGGCTATTAGACAGGGCCGTGGTGTTTGAGTCAGAGGAGGGATGGAGAGAGGCAAAAGAAAGATGAGCTGGGTCACTTGTCTCAGAGGGAAGGGAAAGTGAGGAAAAGTAGGGCGGCAGTAAAATTATCTCGCGCTGCTCAGTGGTGCACCTCAGCCGCATTCTCCACCCACTGCTGCTGAGAAGCCCGTCTCCACCACCCTAATAATGAAAATGAAGTCAGCTCGTGGTCCCTTTTGATCAATAGCGAATAATTATCCATCAGTTACATCTGCTTGGTCATGAAGAGCATGCCCATTTCCTTTTAATTCTACAGCTGAACAGATTCCAAGTGATGTCTCTCACTCCGCGCTCCTTTATCGATCTGAACAACACGTCGGAGAAGCCAGAGCTCCAGAAAGCTGCCAACTGCGTCGATTAATTGTACTTGATTCCTGCTAAGTAGCAGTGTGCTGCAGAACTGAACGTGCAGGCTAAGTTATGACTGTGATATTATTCCTGAAAAGGTCATTATGTATGTTGGGCTTTGTGCTGACATGTTTCTTTGTCCGTTTTTCTGCCCGATGGATATCCTCTGCAGTTCTCACAGGTGAGTCTTTCGTTATCGCTTTAACCTCCTTAATCCTGAAAAAGCCAACCACCATTTGGCAGCGCACAAAACGGAAATGGTCTCTGGGAGTTATTTAAAGCGCAAAGAATATGCTGCGTATGCGCAATACACTCCAAAAATCTTCCTTTCGATCTGTAAGTAACCAATAGAAAGCAGCTTTTAAAAGTAGTTTGCTGCGTACTTTAATTTGTGTGTTTTCATTTCACTATCTGGGCCTGAAAGCAGAGCTCTCGAGAACAGCCTCTCTCCTCTCTGTGCGATACTTTTGATGTTCAGATGTCTGTGTTGTTGTAGCGAGGCGTGTGTATGTGTTATTAGGAGAGTCCGTTTACTGATGTGTTTCTCAGGACCTCTCGGATGAACTCCAGTCTCCGCCTGTGATGTGCGTGAACGGGCCGGAGGACAAGCTGTTCCGCAGCCAGAGCGCGGACATCACCCTGTCTTCTGAGAAGGAGCGCATTAAAAAGATGCTCTCTGAGGGGTAATCGAGTTATGAACACGCACACACACACACACACACACACACACACACACACGCTGAAGAGCCCGCAAACACTTTCCTCTCCTATTGCACCTTCTCTTAAAACACTTAAATAGTGTGATAGGGGGTTTTTACGTGTAGCTGTTAGGAATCCAGTTTCAGTTTGGTGATCGTGTGTCTACTCGTTCTTTAGAAATCTCACATCGACAACTCCCAATTTGTCTGCTTTGCTTTTCTTCACACAAACGTCAGATTGCGTGACTCACTGTAAATAAGAGGAAAACTTTAGTTATCGCCTTAATCAGTGGGAATAATAAAGAATCTTTTCACATTGCATCATCATCAGTTTTGCCTCTCAAACAAATGAATCGTCCTTAGGATGGTGAAAAATATACGGTTTTGATCGCAGAAACTGTAACACCAGTTATACTTGCGTTGTTTCAGATCTCATGCTATTGATTACATTTGAGCAGGTAATCCAATGCCTTTAACTTCCACCTTCCCAGCCGCATCAGAGTATTAACATGGTGTTCATGTCTCAGGTTAATCACAGTTTGATCTCACTCAGGTTGTTAAGCTTTCTAGGAATAGAAGAGGCCATTGTTGAGGGTGACTCACACACACACACACACACACACACACACACAACACACACATAGCATCAAATACACCTTGTAAACATCCCTCCATTCAGTCCTCTGAGCCGGCCACAATGTCTTCATACCCTGCAGTCCAATTACTACAACAGAAAGCTGCCTCTGCGTGGTTACCATGGTAAAGTGTTGCCATGTGACAACCTCAGCCTTTTGAGATGTAGAAGGACGGGATGAAGGTGAAGGATCAAAGATGACGCACTGCTGATCTTTACTAAAGAGTGGAAAATATTGATTGATGACAAATTAGGTGCTCCCATAGAAAAAGGCCTATTTCGCCATCTTGATATGAATGCATCATATATTGGGACTAAACAAAGTCTCCAGGAACATTCAGCCTGAAGACTCAAAAATAGTTATGTGTTGTGGTCACAACATTTAATAAACAAATGAATATGGAACTCAGGTAATGTAATTTAGTTAAAGACATTTCAGTGCCATAACATCTTTTTAAAAAAGTAGTCTTTTGATAAAGATGACTTCAGCCCTGTGGGATTAGAGGATTACTGAGGGAACAGTTTGGTCTTGTTTTTTGGCATTTGGATGAATGTACCTTTGCTTTAATACCAGACCTGTGAGATGACCTTCCCTCTGGGCTGCCTTAACAGCGTTACAGTGGCTTGGTGTTTGTGTTAAAAGGACACTCGCGTGTTTCATTGTGTTCCAAACCTTTGGCAGCAGGGAGTTTCGGCCGCTGCCACACAACAAGCTCATTAACTCAGACGGCTCTTCAGTGTTAAGAACAGGTTAGCAAAAAGACGACCACGTGCCGTGGACAGACGAGATGCAGCAGGTTTTTCATTCCAGTCAGGGACGGCACAAGCTGCTGTAAGTGAAGAAAGTCTGATCAGTGAAAGGAGAAGCTTGGCTCCCTTTACCCTGGTTAGTTATGCATAGAGTGGTTTACAGTCAAATCTGACTCTACAAAGTGGACTTTATCAAAAGGGCTTCATTGTATGTAGTTAAACAAGAGATTGTAATCTCCCCTCAACTGTAAACGTACAAATTCACATTTCTTGTGAGCACTTGACCTCTCATCCATGTTAATATGAATAATTATTTGCCATATGAGCCATGTTACCATAAGGCTTATATGTACAGTATTACACAGTCTGTATCATACAGTATACGCAGCCACACTGGTTTACAGTTTTGTGTTTGTGATCTGCAGGTCTATCTGTGAGATGAACCTGGAGGCTGAGCTCTTCACCCTGCAGGACAGCAACTCCAAATTGGTAGCAGCTTTGCACGAGGCTAATGCTAATGTGGAGCAGTGGAAGAAGCAGCTGGCAGCATACCAGGAGGAGACGGAGAGGCTGCGAGAGCAGGTGAGCCTCGACGGCATGCATTCAAAAAGATGAAAAAAAAAATCATATTTTCTACTATTTTCTAGATGTTGTAGATGGAGACATGACACCACCCCCCCGCCCCCATGCTGTGATCGCCGCTCCAGGCCCTTGAACCCAGAACAGGGTTGATGGGAGGTTAATTGATGGATTAGCTGTTACACAAAAAGCTTTGTAGAAACACTGTTGCGAGTGCTGTGTTTATTTCATGCACCACAGAGAAATGTTTACTGTGATTGCAGAAAAAAGATCTGTTCAAAGTTGGGACGTGGTTGGACTCATTATTGTGAAAACTAGTTGTTCTCTCTTGTGGCTCCAGGAGTCCTTTGGCCCTCCTGTGCAGCCAAGTCCCTGTTCATTCTGCAGTAACCTGCAGGGCCCAAGCTGATGGTCAGGGTCACACCTAATTATCAATGCGCTGGCTGTGAAGCTCTGTAACCAGAGCAGACACTCAGATTACTGCTGGAGAAAAGCCCTTCTCAAACAAGCACAAGGTGAGGCTGATGGGACTCGGTCGCAGTCAGACTGTCAGTTGCACGTCTCTCTCCGCTGAGGAGGGTCATGCTGGTTTTGATTGGGTCGTCACTTTCAGCTGCTTCATTTCCTCGGTTTGAAAGCACCAGGAAAGACAGGACAAGTTAGCGATGCTGGTAACCCACTTGCTCATTCTTTGACGCCACTCCTACTGCAGCCGTTTCTCCTGTCAAAGGGTTCTCTGCTGCTGGTTCACCACAGCATGCGCACAGCAATGTCACACTCCACCACAAGGGAGTTTGGTCTAAATACACCGAGCCTCAGAGGAGTTTTACACTTGAATTACCTTTATTCAGGTTCCAGTGGATACAGATGCCCGCCCACCGCCACCCAACCCTCACCCATCAATAAAAGGTATTTTCACCTTTGCTGGTAGCTGATTCCTTCAGGAACAGCCTCGCCTCGGGCCGACAATTACAAACCTCTCTGATTCAAAGCTTTAATACCTTGATCCCTTTCCATTAAAGCCCGGCTTTACAGTATCGATCACTGCTTTTTAATTCTCTAGCACTCGAAACAGTTTTCACAGTTTTAGTCCAAACGAATTCATACAAAATAAGAACCCTGTTTCCTTTTAGCCCGTGTTCTCGTTCCCTGGAAGGGGACCAGGTGGCTGAAAATGGTTCACGTCTCTGGGGGGTGTGAGAGGGAGAGGGGTTTATAGGACAGCAATATCCTACTTTCAATGCCCCAGTTAGGAAAAAATGAAAAATCACCAGAGGGAGCTGGCATCCACTTGGTTCTCTCTTTTTTTTTTCTTTCTATCGCTCCTTCTACTCTCAACCATCCTTGGTAAGAATAATCCAGCCCGTCGCTGTCAGTACAAGTCTGGCTTTTTTAGAGGAGCCCTTTTTCTAAAGTTCTGATTCATGCGACACACATGGCGCTGTGCTGAGGATGTCACTCCTGTTTAAAATTGACAATGATTTCAGTTGGATTGGATAACCTAAAAATTGAGAGCAAACTATTTCAGACTTTCTGGGAGGGTGCAGCAGACACCGCCTAGCTGACCTGAGAGACATCTGATACCATGGGGGCTCTCTGTGTAGGGACCTGTGAAGCCTTGTCCCACTTGCTGAACATGATTTAATCATGTGTGTGTGTGTGTGTGTGTGTGTGTGTGTGTGTGTGTGTTGTAAGGTGGCTGAACTGGAGGCCCATGGAGGCCAAGGCCCCAGTGACCTGCTGAAGGATGAGCTGACACAGTCTCTGGAGGAGCTGGAGGCCCTGCTGAAGGCCAAAGATGAGGTTGGCACTTTTTAATTTTTTTCATTTTATCATCAGCTGGAGTCAGAGGTGAAAAGCTGCAACAATCGTGTACTGTAGATGAATGACGCAGCGACTCAAACTCATGTGAACCTGTCATTCTGTTCTAGGAAATACACATTTTGCAAAGCAAGAAAGTAGAGTACCATGACATGGAGCACGACAGGGATGAGGCCATGCACAGATTACGGGTAGGACTGTGATTGTTAAAGTGTTGTTGTTGAGTTTTTTACACTTTTCCTGGCTTGACCTCTCCCTTGGATTCCGCTTCCCTGCAGGAGATGGAGATGCGTAATTCAGAGTTGGAGCGGCGCATCCAGAACACAGAGCAGAACCTGAGCAACTCTCTGGAGGAGCGGGACCGCATGGACACTGAGATCCAGAGGGCCGTCGAGATTCTGGACATCAAGATCTTTGACCTTAATGACCTCCGCCAGAGCCTGGTTAAACTCATCGACAAATAGGAAGGAAAAACGCAGTCCACGAGAGAGAGAGAGCCGGAACGGAAGACGGGGATAAATCTGTTGTGGCCACAGCAGAGGGTAGCGAACAAAGCGAGATGGAGCTGGTCCCTGTCCTCTTTCAAGCACAAGAACCACCTCGGGCGCAGGAGGGTCACTCTGTGTCTGTGTTGCAGCAATGGCTGTGCTCAACAACATGCTGTAGGTGTTGGCCTAAGCAGCAGCATTTACATGGTATTGCTAATGTAACGCTTCATGTTGCTTTCAAGGAAAACATTCAATGCAATAAACCAACTTTAAGGTAAGTGCTTAACAGTGCTAGACATTTACTATTGAGAACTGGTGCTTGTAGTTTTTCATAAGTATGACTTTTGTATAAAAAAAACGGCGATGCAGTGTCAATATGTTGTTATTGTGTTTTTTTTTGTTATTTTTCAACTGACAAGTGATATTTAAACATCTCAACAAAGGAAGGAGTCCATGCATATATGGAGAGAAAGATTTTAGTGGAAAGTGAATGCAAATAAGAGCGAACAAGGCAAAAATGAAGATTTGGCTATGTAACAACCTGCATACGGCATAAGTATCCCTGAATTAAAAGTCAACAACATTTGATCGGTGCAGAGGAGATAATCTTGTGCGTGGTCTTGTGGTTACCTGTGCATAATGCAGCAGCTATAATGTGTAAAGTGAAGGACGGAGCAGTTCCAGGTGATGCTTTACCACTGGAATAAGTGGTGACGTGCATTTAAGGTCAATGAAATAACATAGCAGTAGTAGTGTTTGATATTGGCGGGAGGCGTGGACACACAACTTGAACAGTACATCTGATTATTGACACCAAAGATCAAATGTTAAGAGCAGAGTCACTGATAAGGTCTTTCAGCAGCTCGTCTATTAGCACATCATCTTAGCTTGTAAGGAAATCTAAAGTAAGCTACAGTAGTTATAAAGTTCATGTTAGCAGAAATGAGATATTACTCATATTAAACTTAGAATAAGTAAGTGTTTTCAAAATTGTATAGATGAATAATGCCACAGTTAATTAAGGAGTAACCATAAGGAATAAAAGTCATCACTTAGTCTTACAGATAAGTTTAGGTGACATTGGGACTGGCCTGGTCTAAATCATCATCCTGTGCATCATCCCCTAACACACCCCAAACTTAGCAACTTATTAATGCTAGCACTGCATCCTAATAGACACGTCGCTGTGATTGTGTGTGACGCATTTGGGGGAAATTTTAGAGACGCTTTTCTGCCTTCTGTCATTTTTTTAGCACATCACCTTTAGCTGTGGACAGTACTGTGTGCCATAGGCCTTGAGAGTGTGGCTGCACGAAATGACGAGAGGAAAAACACAGAACAGTCGAGTCGACTGAGTCTTCCTATCTCACGCGCACTGTATTGTGGTCTATAATGCTGTGTTTGTATTCATTTTTCAAGCCTTACTGTTCTGTTTTAAGGATGATTGTGGACAGTCGTGGCAGCTCCGCGTCTCAAACTCTGAGCTGTGTTCATGACGGTTTGGAAATAAAAGCAAACAATGCAGTCACTCGGTCATGCGGGCGTACCTTTTTTTTTTGCACACAGCTGATCGCAATTGAGGTTGTCAATAGACACTAGAACAAGAACAAGACACTAGAACAAGAACAAGACACTAGAACAAAGTGCATGTGTCAGAGGATACTTACAAGATCCAACCATCCTAATGGCTTTCCCAGGCTGGAGGGCTACCGTGTCCACACATCACAACCACTGGTCTAAAATATGATTTGATTACGTCACACAAACTGTGTATATTGTAAAGACTGTAAGTGAGACAGGCGTTATTATCGGTCTTGCTTGGTACAGTGTTTTATTGACACCACTGATCATTGATCCCGGCCTCTACTTCAGCTTCTTCTTGGGTCTGATGTTACTGTTGTGTCCACACTTCTTCTTGCGGCAGTTGGTGGCTCGCGGATGCAAACGAGCATAGCACCTGACGTTAGCGGGAAGAAAAACCGTCAGGCGGAAGTAACATAACATCATCCTGTCATTTTCACCAGTGAATGTCAGCAATGGCTTCAGCTTCCCCCCCCTTCTTTCATCAATGCACAGCTAATACCAGACACTTTGTTCAGGCAGGAACTTACTTGCGGCAGATCATCTTGTCACAGTTGTACCTTTGAGCCAGCTCTTTCATGGACGGCTCAATGAGGCCCCCCCTCAGGCGCAGGACAAGATGCAGGGTGGACTCTGAGGCAGGAGAGAAATGGGAAAATACAACATACAACAATGACAGAAAAAGGCTGCAGATGACAATACCTTACGTTATGGCACCGTGGTAGTTTCACCCTACCCTTCTGGATGTTATAGTCAGATAAGGAGTGTCCATCCTCCAGCTGTTTTCCAGCAAAGATGAGACGCTGCTGATCAAGGGGGATACCTTACAACAAAACAGTGAAGAGGTGACTGTATCCGGTGTGGAAAGCCATTTAACTTTTACAGCTGCCTTGTAAGGACTGCAGGCCTTATATAATGTTCCCTAGATGTGAGTGGAATTATTGGATTCAATACTGTACTTCTGATATCAACTGTAACTGATCTTATATTAAAAAGATATAATAATACTATTTATTTAGTATATGCAATTATTGAATGACCTGGCTACATTTTATTTGGTGTAATAAGTTTGGGAGAATCAAACAAGCAAAATCCTGATCTGGTGATGAAACCTGGTGCTTGTGTTGAAAGGGCAGCTTGTGTTAGGAGGCAGCAACACACACACACACACACACACACACACACACACGCGCGCACATGTCTGGAGAGCTACACAGCAGATTTGATCACATCAGGGTGTGTTCACACTAAAGATTACCTTCCTTCTCTTTGATTTTGGCTTTGACATTCTCGATAGTGTCACCGGGCTCCACCTCGAGGGTAATGGTTTTACCCGTCAGCGTCTTCACAAAGATCTGCATCGCTGCTCCCAGAAAAAGAAGACATAAAATATGGCAGTCCCATTAGGATGGGCCAGCCAACATAAATATCAATGTCGTCTATAATATTACTTTTGAAAAATGCTGCTCAGGTTGCTCCTGTACTATTAATAGTAAGTTACTTCCTCATATTTAGAATAAAGCAAACAGGTACCTGTATTTGCGATCACTTGTTTAGAGCGGGGCTTCTGTTTTTGGACGATTTTCTTGGCACTGCTGGCGAATTACATCCACGGCATTACAAATATTTAACATGAAAGAAAGTAATTGTAGCTCACAACTTGCATACACGTGTGTAAGTTTAAGATGAATAGACAAATCACAGCGATAACTACAGATATAAAATGACTTTAAACTAATATTAAAGTGTATAATCCCGAAAATCAAAACGATTTAAACGATCGTTTTAGAATTTTATGTCATCTGCACTTACCATTCACCAGCATTCAGGCCAAACAGGGACGCGATTAAGAAGGGAAACAAGCTCATCCAGTTTTTTTTAAATAGATACACTCAGATGAAAAGAGGGTTGGTGTGTAAGCGTCAGGTGTGGACTTGTTGATTTATTACCGGTGACTGATTTGTTCAGACAATGCTAACAAAAGATGGCAACGTTCAGAATAAATCAGCGCTGTGATCGTTGGAAAAGGAACGCCAATGAAAAACATTACCTAAAAAAACACAATAAAGATGTGTCGTCCCTGGGTGGGCTCGAACCACCAACCTTTCGGTTAACAGCCGAACGCGCTAACCGATTGCGCCACAGAGACAACCATATCCACATTGGTCGGACAACACTAGATATAATTCACAGAAGAACAGACTGCCCAGACTGACTTCTAATCTGTAGATATACGTGCACACGTGTATGTCATAGCGGGTTACTGTTAATAGCGGGTACGGTAGCGTTCACGTTTTGCGGCATATAAAACGACTATGAAAGCGACAGATAAAACCCACAAGACATTACACGGTAACAGACGACAAAATGATGGTAAGTATCGTTACACGTGACCCAAGGCTTACGTCGAACAATGAAGTTTGTAAATCAGAACAAGGATAAACAGCTAGTTTCTGTTAGTGGATGAAGTGGATATGTTTGACACTATAAGGTGGGTGACAGATCACTTAAAACAGCTGTTAACGCAAACGCAGCGCACGGGGAGATTAAAATAAACCAACAATTGGCAAAGGCTTCACACGTAAAACTAATATGAACATTTGTGGTCGGCCATTGCCACTGCCCACGTGTTGGGAGGCAAAACTAGTCCAGACCAGACCAGGCACAGCGCTTGGCCAAAAGCAAAAAGAAAGAGTAAATTTGAGTTTGTTTCATGACATTTACAACTTTATAACACAGGTGTTGTTACACTACTGAAAAAGAAGCTAGCAAAACAAATCCCCAAAGCGTCCATCCTAGTAGTGCCATACCGGTACCGGCCACCAGATGGCACTGTGACACAGACGTTACAGAGCATGACTTCAGCCTGTGATTACATAGTATGTAGGTACATCAATGTAAACGATTATAAGTAATAAATGATAAATGATGTTGATTATAAGTAATAGTGGTGTCTTTACTACTGGTTGTAAGATGACACAAACTTGTGCAATGATAATAATGATAAGAATGCTTTAAGAGAGTGGTGAAGGAAACAATAGAACTGCACTGAATCACATATCAAAAGTAGTTCATTGTCTAAATACTCACAGGTGCCAGAAAGAGTGAAATGATGACTTTATTTCCATTATTTAAATGTCTAACACATGTTATGTAGCAATGTCATTATTTTACAACATTAAACAAATACCTCTGCCAAGGCTGCAAGTTTTCCTCCTGTTATTTATGTCAAAGTTACAGTCACTTTTTTTGATTTGATTTTTTTGGGGGATTTTTTTTTGTTTCCAAATATCTGCTTCATGCGCTCCCATGAAAAAGTAGTGTAAAAACAGTCTGCAGTGATGGCTACAATGAGCATGTACACTTTCATCAATCCCCGACTCACATACATATTACTGTCCCTGTCCACTGAAAAGTCAGTTTACAAAGACTAATATCCCTGGCCTCCTACTGTTGTAGGTTTGAGTCTTTCTTGAGTGTGCGGTGGCATGGGGTAGCAAAACGTGCTGATCTCATTACCCAGAGGTCACTGAAACCATCCTCTGCTGTGTCAGCACTTTTACAAACATTAACAATTATACTCTCACCCCTTTTACTTATCTAATGACAGCTCCAATCGAAGGGACTAAGTCTATTCCTTTACTAGCCAAGAGCTGTCTACGGCAGCGGAAAGCCACATCAGTGTTAACTCTTGTTTTGCTTCTATTTCTATGACTTCTATTCTTCTGCTCAAGTTAGCATGGTGACCAGCTAGCCGTGGCGCGGCGGCCTGTCTCATCACTTTCTGATATTGAGTCACTGTAGCATCCAGTCTGCCCTGAAGAAGTCGTCCTGCTCAGGAGGCGTATTATAACCTCTTATCTTATAAACACAATGATGGCTGAAACTCCTGGCAAGCGATCATCACCACCACCTGCTCCCAGAAAGAAACCACATTTGGCAGCAGAAAAGAACTTAAACAGACCACCTTTAAAAGTGAATCACAGTCCCATTATCGTGAATGACTTGTAGCATAGAGGGAGGTGAACCATATCCATCAAATGTCATTTGACATATAAACTATATGGCTGTTTTAACCTTGGGATTGCAAAATGTGAAAACATGAAGTCTCTACTGAGCTTTACGCATTCTGTCGGCTGCTGATGCCCTGTGGTTGGTCAAGTTGTTGAGGACACAGCTGTTGGTCAGCATAGACAGTTTAGAGTTCAGGGTGTCTTTACTTTTCTTCCAACAATAATCTCCCCCTTGATCCGCATTTTCCTCTCCTTCCTTATCCTCCTCTTCTTCTTCTTCTTCAGCCTCACTCTCTTCATCACTGCGTTCATCTTTTTCCAGCTGAGGGCAGGAGCAGATACAAGGTTTAATGTGTGAAGGTCAAAGCTGAGAAATCGGGGATGTTAAGTCTAAATTAGAAATTGATCCCCTGAATCTCACCTTGCCTTTCAGGAACTTATAGACCATGCGTAAGATTAAGCTGGCCCAGAAGATGTGAAGAGCCTGCAGCACCATCAGCAGGATGTTGAAAAAGTAATAGCCAGCAAAGGGCTCAAAGACCTCCATGGACAACACCAGGGTGGTATGTATGATTCTGTCAGGAATGAAATAATCAGCCATGTATAAGTTACTCATGCTTCAGTTAAGTAGTTAAGCATCTTATTGACGAAAGTAATTCAGGAGAAAAACCCACTTGCTTGGGAAAATCACCAGTCGAGTCACAAGGAAGACCACAGCAAACACAACAAACAGCGTGTCACACGTTTTCCTCCAGCCAGTGCCATAGTTGAACATCTTGGCAGACTGCAATTATATAAATGACTGATTTAATCACACAAAAAACACAAACCAGGAGAAAGTCTCATCACACTGAGCAAAACAGAGCGAAGAGAGAAGATTCACATAATGAAGATAAAAAGGAAAAAGTCTTCCAGCAGGGGAAATTAAACAAGAGAATACTGTATGTGCTCAGCATCAATTTCACATGCACATTGTAGGTGTAAATGTTTTGTAACCCATTTCTTACATAATGTGATCTGCTTAGCACAGGTAAACAAAGGTCACCTCAGGCTTCTTATGTGCTTTCATCTATCAGGACTCAGTCACAGGATCTGCCTGCTAAGAAAAGTTCAGGTTGCTGCAGGCGACCAGAGAGATCTCAGACTATAGACTGATTTTCTAAGAACAGCCTCAAGCGCAGTGTGACCCTCTGAGTGCAGTTTAAAATGTTGACATGACCGGCTGTTCTCACTGTAGTGGGGCTGAGCCAGAAAAATGGCCAATGTGGAGATGACTCCATGGTGACACGCTCAGAAGAGACTAATTATATTTGTGAGCTCCCCCGAGTCGGTTAAGCTATGCCTCTGAGACATTCCGAATGGATGACACAGGACTCTTTTACCAATTGTTCTTTTGAGTCCAACCACAATTTTGTTAAAGTGTAATGTGATTTACCTCGAGCAGGATGTCTGAAGAGTCATGAAGCAGCATGACCAAAGTCCCGATACGAATGTAGTTGGCACAGTAGGAGAAACTAAGCAGGAAGATGGTGGCCAGATGGTGGATTACCTGTTCCTTAAAATCCTGGCAAAAAAAAAAAAAAAAATATATATATATATATATATATATAATGTACTCGGTAAAACAAAATGACCTTCATATGTCAATAGAATAATTTGAATTCCTCCTCTTATAGTCACTTATTAACACGAGGTTAATAAGTGACTATAATAGGAGAAACAAAGTGAACAAAAGTGAAGTGAAGTTTCTCACTGAGCAGAGGTGACATTACATATGTGTGGATCTCAGGACAAATGCATTGTGAACCAGGAGTGAAACAGTTAGGTTAAATTTCTAGATGAATGAGTATCGACATCCTCACCTTCCTCTTGATGTCCGCAGAGATCCGGAGCAGCAGAGAGCCATAAAACCCCAGCTCTAACATGTAGTACCAGTAATGAGCTCTCTCCATGGGCTGTGGAAGAAGCATTATTCAAAAGTCAATTAAAAAGTGACTCACTGTGAACATTTCCTTTTGGCACACAAATGGAGCCGTGTCAGCCAAACACTGATTAACAACTGCAGAGTGGGAAGATTTTTGTACTGTATCAAACTTAAAAAGTATTGATTAGAAATTATGGTTTGTTGGCGTAGTGGTATCTCATCCCTTTAAAATAATGAATCTAAACAGATCACAGTCTGTTACTACAATCAACAGTGACTTATGCAGCCCCAGTATCCTAATGGATAAAGCACTATCCTTCTGAGGCAGCCTTTATGGGTTAGAGTCCCATTTACAGCATGTAGCAGAGTGGCGCAGCGGAAGCGTGCTGGGCCCATAACCCAGAGGTTGATGGATCGAAACCATCCTCTGCTAAATGAGAGTTTTTACATAAAAACTGACTTGCAGCCTATTAGTCAGACAAAGACAGATTTTTGAAGACATAAATATGATTACTCATTCCTTTCTGTACAGAGGAGGACACAATCAACAGCTTCACTGTCCTGCCAAAAAAAACAACAACTTTAAGTGATGTTAGTAATGTTTTCACCTGCACTGGATACTGCCTCCAACATTCCCTGTGGTCCCAGAACCAAGGTCTCTGTCAAAGAAAGAAACAATTGTTTTAGCATAAACAATGTTTTGTGTCTACGTGTCTTTTAGTCTGTACATACTGTTTAATTAATATAACCAAGCACAATATGAAAACAATGCAGATATAATATGAACAGTCAAATCTAATATCAACATGTGATACACAAGTTTAGATAAGACACATTTAGATATAAAGTCACTATGAAAACCAAACCAAACACAGTATGTCCAGATCTCCAGATCCAGTGATTTAGATTTTTTTGTATAAACTTATGCACTGGGTTGCAAAAGAAAATTCTCCAGTAACACTTTTCTTTCAAAACTTCTACTCACATCCATCAGACAGGCCAATCCAGCGACGAAGGCCACGAGATAGAACAAGAACCTCCAACTGCAAAATAACACAACATGAAAGATCAGATATTTTACATCCTGAAACAAGACACCCTTTAAAAATGTAAATGAGTCTGCAAATACATCAACAGAGCTCAAAAGGTTTTTTTTCTGCAGCTGGCTCTTGATTTTGCAATGAGTGGTGAAGGTGAAGTGTTCTTGAGTGAAGTCATCTGTGAAAGGAACAATGAGAGGGCTGTGGAGAGAAAGCACTTACGCAGCTTCTCCAAACTTCCTGGTTTGACAGGGCCTGTCTTGGTTCCTGCGACGCCGGAACCAGGTCTCAATCTGTCTCTGGGTTTGGCCGCACAGCGACATCAAACTAACAATTTCACTCTGAAACAACAAGGCAAGGGCAAAATAGCTCCTTTCAATTACATCCTCTCAATCCCACCATCCACTAAATGGACAAAAGTGCCATAGTATAGTAAGGCACAAAAATATCATAGTGCAGTAAGGCTAACAAATGACATAAAATGTCAAAATATAGTAAGGCTTCAAATTGTGCTAAAAACAGTGTCATGCTGAATGCATTCACAGAGATTTGACTGAAAATGTGAAATTTTGATCCCCCAAAATAAACTGTGCGGGTTTGAATGCATATTGAGGCCACTTCAGACTAACCTGTGTTGGTTGTCTGCTTCTCTGGGTGTAAAACGACTCCAGTTTATGGGAGGGGGCAGCAGTCATCTGCAATCTATTCTTCACCCCCAAACATCTGCCCATGGGTGGGGCAAAAAACCTGGAGGCAAGTAGAACAAAGGACAGTTTACACAAATGAGGAATAACACCCTTTGTGGGATAGTATGGGTGTCAGCCTGCCATTACTTACTGTAAATAATAAGCTATCTAACAGTCAGCCAGAAGTTAAAAAAATAGATGCAGGTGACGTATTCGAGTCTGTATGTGTGAGAATAATGTATATATAATGTGAACTATGTGATGATATGAGTTATAGATAACACACATATCTGTCACTGTCCCATGAAAACTAAGTGACATATCTCAAAATATTGATTTTCTGACAAAACACTGGACAAGAAAATACATAAAATAGCTAACAAATAACAGAAGACACAAGGATAAAGTCACTTTGTGTTAGAATAATATGACATTCACCCGGATTTAACAAACCATTTGGTTGTGACTCTTCCCTCCTGTACATGTAACAACAGCAAGCACAATGGGGATGGTCAATTCACCATTCCATATAAACAGGATTTGGTCTATGGATATTATGTTTTATTTTAAAGTAATTGAAAATCCTCACTTTAGACAACAAAACCCCTAATTCTGTCATTTTGTTCTCTTATTCTCTGTCAGTCTCTCCTTTCAGTCCCCTGGGGCTTTTTTCCAGATGATAACAATGCCTGCTCTGCCAAAACACCTGCTCGCCACAGCACAGCTCATATCCTCTTACAAATACAACGCCCTCCATAGATACTGCATGCTTCGTCATAATCAGGAAATAGTGCCTGACATTTTGGAGCCAATTCCAATAGTACTGGCTTTTTCGATTACTTTGGACAAAAACAGCTTTCTCTTGAAAGAAGGATGTAACAATTATGTCAGGTGACGCAAGACAAAGAGTTCCATTGTCAAAGCACACACACAGTCCTCTGCAGAGAGGACAATGTCCCTTCCTGTAAAACCCTACAATATCCTAAATACATCACCTAGACCTTCACAGAACAAAGATACCAGGGGTGTTGTACCTCTCGAAGACGTAGCGTAGGGCGACAAAGCCCAATGCTAGGGGCAGAGCTATGAGAAGGTCCAGGGGTTGTGGTCGGTCAGTGTCTGCCAGCCGTTCCATGTCTTTCCAGGTAACACCCGGAGGGAGCCAGTAGTCCTGCCTCCATAAATCAGGCAGCAGGTTCATTGTGCTCTGGATGGAAGAGAGAAGTTAATATGTTGAAGATGTTGCAGATATAACTTCATCCAGGTAAACCCAGTCTGAGAAGTCTGGCAGTTGGATTTAATCTGTAATCTTACACAGAGGAGGACCCAGCCCTCAGGTGCTTCTTATTCAGTCATTTGTTTATTTGTTTGTTTGTGTGTAGTGTGTGTGTGTGTGTGTGTGAGAGAGAGAGAGAGAGAGAGAGAGAGAGAGAGAGAGAGAAGGCTACTATGTTCGCGTATCATGAACATTCTGAGTATTTATGAGTGTATTATTTGTCACATCAAATATCTGTCTGTACATCAACCCCAAAAATGCCTTAAATTATTAATACTGTCATTTCTAAGTCACAGCAAAGCCATAATACATTCATATGAGCATCTTTTAGTATCATTCTGTAGCCTAATAATCCATAAAACAACAAAACTGTAACCTGTAAAAATAAGTCCACAAAACAGTAAATTGTATTATAAATTCCGGAATAAATATCATAAACTCGATTATAGAGTAACACAAAATACATTGTGCCAGTCAATACAGCAATATAGAATATTAGAAGTCTTATTTATGTCCTTCAGACTGATAACAAATTGTACAAGTGCAGCTAGAAGTACAGCATATTCATGTCCACAGTCAAACACCAAGTTGTAGCTAGTTCAACAGTTGAAAGAGATGAGCTACAGAGTGGAAACTCACCTGATCACTCGATCAGATCGGAAAATAAAATCCACCTTAAACTGCTAATTTGTTATAGTCTCTTGTGGCCGCTGATGAGCATCGGTCCCACTGTGTCCTAATGACGACACCAGAGAAGTGGGCCGTTCGGTCATCACGGTTCGGTTCGTCAAGGTAGGCATGGTAACCGGAAATTGTAAATACGAATCGAAAAAATAATTGTCCTCTGTGTCGGACGTAAATATAAGGTTAGTGAGTATGAGGGAAGATTATGGTCCTAGCATATTTACTAGCTAAAATAGTGAAACGTTAATTAGCTTCTAAAAAAATCACCTCGGTCAATGTTAACACGTGCAATTCTGTAGTGCCAGTCCATAATAATGGTTTCTAGAGGTAATTTATTGTGCCTTTATTCTGAAGATTTCCGGTATTCGCTGTATTTTTTCTAACAGAATGATGCAGCTTGATGGTTGAGGGGCTAATGAAACACCAGAGGCGTCTCCTGCTCAAAGCCACTGTTCATGACCAATTAGATCAGCATGGGCAACAGAAGAAACAAAACACAAAACAAAACTAAATTGGAATTGTTAAAACTAAAATCTGACCTACATCACCCCTTATTATTAGTCTGTTTAGTTACAACAACCTTTTATTCTCAGGCATGGGACTAACAGGTCCATAATCTAGTGATATCAACAGAGTAACAGTTTAACTTTTCATTTACATTCCATTTTATATATCATTTGGTTTTCTTTTAAGTTCACTAAAATGAAAACAATGTGACAATTGTTCTTGCGTTCTGTCTCTGCTGGTACTGAAGCCATACCATAAACTTTTGAAATGATAAATAACATATTTGCCCTTCTACAACTGAAAGGTTGAATTTATAAGCATTAAAACCCACTCAGACATTTTCATATTACAGCCCTAACTTGTCTGGTAGAGCAGTAGCACGTGCTTGTTAAGGTTTGCAAAAATTTACATACTGCCTTGTATCTAACACTGACTATTTCATCCTTCTCCACTTGTGCTGTTGTTAAGCATTGAGAATTTACTGGTAGCTGCTTAACTGGTAGATTTTCAGCAAAAAAATCCTGTTGTCTTGATTTACACTTAAGTTGTATTCCATAGTAAAAAAAAATTAAATATATGACATATCTTTGACAGGAAATACTTGATATCTCATTACGTTTCCTTATATTCCATTGTGGTTTATAGTCACAACAGACTTCTCCTTGGTTACCACTCTCTAAAAAGTATCTGATGATCCTACACCAACAGCAATCATCCAGGACACTTCCAGGACTTTGTAGTTTGAAGGTAAACTCACCTTTGAGAATGTGTGCATAGTGCAGCTATTGAACTCATAAACCTTACCCTGAACAAATATGTTTACTGTCATCACAGACTCTGTCTGACTGCTATAACAAAAACTCTTAACGTCACACTCCTCCTTAAAACACAAACAAAGGTACACACTTAAAAATTCATGCCAACACAACCACACTCAAATCCTTCTCAGCCAACACTATCAGCTGATAGTATTGTCATGGAGGGAGATAAGCAGGCTGTCTGCTGATAACATCACTATAGTCAGTAAGGACCACAGCTGTGTGATGTCTGTGGTATAAGTGTATTATTAAGTCATGTGCAGTACAGGTAAAGTATGTAACAAATGTGTTGAAAGGACTGCATGTGTACTGGGACTCTGGGACAAAGTGAAAAGAGTTTGTGCACATTTTACAATGATTTGCATGTCTCTTTGTGTAAGCTGTACTGTGTCTGTGTATTTCTGTGCAACTACCAGAAAATGCTTGTGCATAATGTGGAATGCATTTGCATACTGCCCAGTCTGTGTCCATAATGTGAGAGAGCAACACTGACTTTAAATATGCCAAAAGCTAAATCTTTATACTTCTGAGTTTGATTCATGCAATCACATGTAAATTACACACATTATAATATTTATCTTAAGTCTTACATATGGTAATACAGAACATTTTATTCCATGCACGTCAGGCCTGCTTTTCTGTGATCCAGCCTGATTTGCATATTTGTGTGTGTGCACATGTGTGTCTGTGTGGGTACAGTATGTGAGAGGGTGATGAGAAATGAGTGCCTTTGTTGGTTTATCAAGGAAGTAAATTGTCGGAACCCACTGAAGCACAAATCTATCCTGTTAATTGCTGTACTAATGAGGGGGGCGGGGTTACACTGTGCTTCCAACCATCTGTTGGAGCCTGATAAACAGAAAACTGTACAGGCCTGTTTTATTCCAGTTTGTCTGAATCTGCTGACTCTACACTGATTGTGCTTGGTTTATGAGCAAAGATAACTTACCTTGACTAATATCTTCATGGATACATTTCTTACTAAGAGCAGAGTAGTACTGCCATCCCCTTTGCCACAATTAAGTGTTAATGTTTCTCTAATAGGAATTTCTGTATCAGCTAACAGTATTTCACTGACACTGACCCACATCCATGTCATCAGCAAGGCTCAACCTTTCTAAAACTCAAACTTTTTATTTTCTCAAAAGTGAATTTTCTTTAGTTTGACCAAAAACCTCTCGTTGTGTGACTCGTGGATTTGCACTTGTAGTTTTCTAAGTATCCAGAAGAGGTCATAACTAACCAGATTAAATTCCAACAAGAGGGTCATCACAAACTGAAACTACAGGGAAATTCAGCAGGAAGGAGAAAGCTGAAAATGCGTATCTTGTAAAACCCAAACGACATTACACTAAGGACTTGTCCATTAAGACTGTACACGTACAAGTTAAGTAATTCTTACCTCTTTCTAAACCTCTTTTTTACTCTCTCGAATTTACCATATCCCAAAACTCTTGTTTAAAAACGTGAATAGTTCGTTATGGTAAATTTAACAATTTTGTTTTACTATTGTAAAAACAAAATAACTATTCTGAAAATCAAATGAGGAACATAGCCTATACATTTTATATATTTTTTATGTGTGTGTTACTGGGACCCCCATGGAATGCTGGGAGATGAGGGGAATGAGAGGAGAAAGCACATTGAAGTGGAACGGTATATTTAATAGAACGGACCGTGCGCGGATTAGGCATTTTAGCTGCTAAAAATGCATTTTATCTGGACAGACGCGATCGCCCAATTTGCTTGTATATGTACTGTGTGCCGCATTCAATACTCCTTGTAAATCTGCGTTTTAAACGGTCGGTGGCGGTATTTGTATCATTGCTCATAAACATTAAACACCTCAGGAGTATCTAAACATGTACTCAAAACAGTTGGTTTTTGAGTTCTGCTTTGGTTTAGTTTGATGTATGCTCTTGACCTAACTGATTATCACTGGGGATAATATCATCAGTTTTTACAAGTCTCCCATGTTTACTGAATTCCCTGACATTACACGATGCAACGAAAATTTCCCAATCATCCCCTCAGTTATGCTCGTCGTAGTTATATTAGGCGTTTGTCACTTTAATGACTGGTTAAAGAGTGCGATTGGTTTATTATTTCATTATTACTAATGACTGTGAACGTCGCATCATGTCACATGACCAGCGCACAGCTGAGGGATGCTGTGGTAGGCTTGCCCGTTGCTAGCCAGCTAGCCACGTTAGCTGTGTCTAGTAATCCTGGCAGGAACATCCGATTCTTTTCGCCGTTTCAAACAAAATCGCCCGAGGGAGATACATTAGCAGCCATGGAGAGGATACAGCGCATTTGGTCTTCTTCTGTATCCCCTCCTATCGTTAGCTTTTGGTTAGATGTCAATGTCATAGTTAGTAGCTAGGGCTGTCTAGTTAGCTAAGCTAGCCCGTGTCTGTTTAACACAGGGCCAAGGCCAAGGCCAGACGATAAAAGGGAGGCCGTCGGGTGAGTATGTTTACCCTAACATCTGCTTTTCACCTTGTTTGCAAGCTTTCCCCAGTACCGACATCACATATAACCTCGTTGGCTGACCGCTGCTCAGCTACTTTACGAGGTCTTCTTGTGTCTTGTATCTTGAGACATGTAGCCTTTGTGTGCGCTGGCACATTAACGACACCAACGCTCCAATAGTCATGCACACATCGACCAAACGTAGCGGTGGACGTATAACTGCTTATCCTCCAATAAAAGTAGGAAATGTCGATCAGCAGTGCTCATCCCGTCTGACAGTGCTCTTAACGCGCAGTAGGGCGAATTGCGTTTTGTATTTGCCTGCTGACACAGTTAGCTGAAGCAATTTTCTCCCGTGTTTACCGAAACATATGGATTGTGTTACATTTAATAATATATTTTAGGCACAAAATTCGAATGATTCAGGGCTCCAACTTAATAGCTCTAAATGTCTTGTTCAGTCGTTTTTACCTTTAATGAAGCATCACACATTTGACACGTTTGGAAGCCCCAACAACTTGTTTTCTTAATGTTCTCTGGGACTATAACATAATTTGGCGTAAAACACTTTCTGAAAAGACCCGTTTGGTAAATGGAGCATTTGAGGTTTTGTGTCTTGTTACGGGACTTTTGGAAATTATGTGTCTCGTTTGTTTCCTGTTGTGGGACACTGAGCTTGAACTTATTCAGTAGTAAGCTGTCGCCACCCTTATATCATCATGGTATGACAAGTAAATGTATGTATGAGTAAATGAGTAAATAATGTTCTATGAGACCCATACAGTGTGGCACCATGTTGTACTTATGTATTTTCCAGTCACCCATACTTTGTCTGCTGTTCATCCCCGCTTCTTTTGCCATCAGGCATTTTTGTTGTAGGTGGACAGAGAAACAGGAGGAGGAGGAGGAGGAGAGGGGTCACACATCAGGATTTGAATCAGATTTTATTTAAGTGCCCCACCACCATCATCATCACTGTCACCCGCAGCTGAGCCATGTCTTCATCAGGGTGCTGCCACCTACCTGGCTCCCTTTGTGATTACTCTGGGAACGCTGAATCTGATGCATCCAAAGATTCAGAGGAGTCGGATTCTACCGCGCAAGCCCAGTACATTGCCAAGGTTACAGCTAAAGATGGCCGCCCACTCTCCACTGTTGTCAAAGCAGTGAGCTTGCAGAGGTAAGACTGGGAGGAGCTCGTAGGGGGCCCCCATGAATATGCTGCCATTTCATTTTATGTTGGTTAATCATTGCATCGTTACCTGTCACTGCTCTGCTGCTTTTTCTGCACAGCGACGTGGGTATGTGTCGGATTTGTCATGAGGGAGCTGGAGGAGAGACGCTGCTCTCACCCTGCGACTGCACTGGCACGCTGGGTAAAGTGCACAAGAGCTGCTTGGAGAAGTGGCTGTCCTCCTCCAACACCAGCTACTGCGAACTCTGTCACACAGAGTTCACCATCGAACGGCGACCACAACCACTCACGCAGGTTAGAGATTTCTCTGTGTGAATGAGTTTCTCTCTGTTTTTATTCTTAAAAAAATGTGGAGATGAGCAGTACTCATTTACCTAAATGAAGTTTCTTGGACCTTGTGCTGGTATTTTTGTTTGCCTGTTTATAAAGTGTCCGTATTATTCATTCTCATAGAGTGGGGCCAGCACGTATCATCTACAGAATATCAGATGATTAGTTCATATTGATGAGGTGGTTGCTTGGCCTTGTAATAACAGTTTTTTTCCATAACCGAGTCAATGACACCAGTGCATTCATATTCATTATGCAGGAAACTCACACCGTATTAATTTTCTTTAACGTGCTAGAATTTTGTTGCAATTGTCTATACAAACTATGATTTCAAATAACACTATTAGTCAATTTTAGTTGGACCAGTCATTTTGTCTTTTTGCTCTTGCTCAGTGGCTGAAGGACCCTGGTCCTCGCAGTGAGAAGCGCACGCTGCTGTGCGACATGGCCTGCTTCCTTCTCATCACGCCTCTGGCAGCCATTTCCGGCTGGCTGTGCCTGAGGGGGGCCCAGGACCACCTGCAGCTGAAGAGCAGACTTGAGGCTGTGGGCCTCATTGCCCTCACCATCGCCCTCTTCACCATCTACATCCTCTGGACACTGGTAAACCAATGCATGATCGAGTTATTTGGACAGGCTTATACACAGTGCAACAGAACATCAACCTTCCAGATTTATGTTCTGCCCTTGATAATTGTAGAAATTATGTTACTGCTTCCTGCACCCAGTATGTCTGAGAGTAGCAAGAATTGGCTGGCTTTTCCTCTGAACTGTTCTATATCTGGACTTAACTGGATCATGCTATTTAAAAATAGGATGTTCTGTAAATCTGAAGTCTTCTTCAGAAACCCTAATCATTTAATCTTCAGCAGAAAAATCATAAAAAAAATGACACTGTGAAATATTGGTCATTCTGCTTGCACCTTGTGAGCACTGGTCATGCAGCAGTTGCAGCTTCATCATATAATTCCTGTCATGCAATCTATACTACTCACAAATATCTTTGTGTCATTTTTATCAAGTTCTGTCTCCCTCTCCTCTTCCATTCACTCTCAGGTGTCATTTCGGTATCACTGTCAGTTGTACTCGGAGTGGAGGAGGACCAATCAGAAAGTGCGCCTGCTCATGCCCGACATGAAAGGGGCACACACCACCCAGCGTTCAGTGCCGACCAAGTCGACCAAGAAAATGACTGATGAGACCATCGTATGAGTGCAGAGCAGTGGCAAGAGGAATATTTAAAAAATAACGCCCACTGAAGCGCTCTCTAAAAACAAAAGTAATCATGTTAAAGAACTTTTGCACTTCATATGGACCATTCTGAGAGGGGAGAGATACTTTCTCCTTCTGTTTTCTTTTATTGAAGCACTTGATGTAAACTACAATGGTATTGACCCACCACAAGAAGTGGTTTTTGGAGGAACTCATTCCGGAGTCACAGTCGATGTTGAAACACAGAGTTGTCATCGGACAGCCAGCGCTGGGATGTGAACGGCTGAACACATGGATAATGGACTAACCAGCCCGACTGTCTGTCCTTGACACAAACTCATGAAATACTAAGACACAAGCTAATGTAGCAGGATATAACTGAATCAGCATGCTACTACAGTATAATTATGAAACATATTCACACTACCTATAATTCCCCCATGCCCCTTCACAATGTATTTAGCTGTTTTTGAACAATGGGCAGCCAGTTAGCCCAGCGGAGGATAATAATCTAAGAACACGATTGACAAAGTCTGTCTGTGAATATTCTTGCTCTACAAGTAGAGGACAGTCCCTCATACCAATGTTCTTATCTATAATCTGAACCCTAAAGTTTCCAGGTAAAGCTTTTATCATTGCTGCCTAAATGGTGACACTTAAATCATGTTCTCCTCAGGCAGTGGCTGAGGCATCACACATCTATCACACTTGTCATGGGGTTGGTAAAGATTGCATCCATTCAACGGCAGCGCAGTAACGTATACGGAAGTAGTATTGACATTGTAGAAAAGTGTTTACATTCCGATTGGGCGATATTTTCTACTATTGTCATAAAAGTGCATTCGCAAGCAGCCCTGCTCCACTTGTAAATGCACCATTCATGAATTGAACTGCCTAGCGATGACCAGTAGTAATGTCCTTACAACACAAAATTGCAATGTTAAATAGAAGAGAAACAGTGTTCTGAATAGAGAGATTACAGACGTTCGTCCTCTATAAAACACAGAAAAGTATCAGAGCAGACTGGCACCTGGTAAAGCTGCAGAAGAAAACTGTGTTGTGAGATGTCAATCAATGTATGCAGCATATGCTAAACAAAGTATTTTGCGTTATTGTAGTCTTCCTGCTGCAATCCCTGGAAAGTTGGGTTATTGTGCAATAAAACAAAGAGGGACTCCTGGACTCAGCCGGTGTGATTGTCTGGTGGCTTTGTGTGTTTCTGTTTCCTCTGATCTTTATCTAGTGTTTGATAATGTATATATTTGCCAAAGCCACTGTACTGAAGTACAGTTTGGAGGTATTTGTACTTCAGTGTAGCCGTTGTATGCTATTTTCACTTTTTCACTTTTTCACTTCTACTCCACCACATTTCAGATACAACTATTGTGCAGTTTACTCTGCCATATTTATTTAACAGCTGTGTTTACTGGTTACTTTACAGAAATATCATGCATAATCTTTTACATAACATTTGATAATTTTTTGGAATACAATGTACTGTTAAAGATTAAATGTGTAGTTCCAAAACCTACAGGGTTGTTACCCCTTACAAAAAATGCAGTATCTATGGTGGTCCAGTAGTAAAATCACTGTAAAGGAAGATGCCACTGTGTGTATGTGTGACTGAAAAAATGACCACAGAAGCATAATATTGTAAAATTTAATTTCATGGCATTAATATAATGTATGTGAGCAGACAAGCTATCAAAATCAAAACAAACAAAAGAATATATTTTACACAAAATGAAATAAGCATCAGTAGCATCACAACCACTTTTGAGATGATGACTGAATGAGGAGGGGAGCCGAAAAAACAGGACTGCTGGTACGACGGAAACAAGCAGGATTCAAACCCGGGCCTCCAGTATGTGGCAATACCCAACTACCAGGGAGATGTCTAGGCTTACAAGGTTTCAGGCAAGGCTATACTGCTACTCTATCATGGGTAACTGTGGTAGCTACTTACAAGGTACCATCAGCCCTGTTTTTGCACTAGAATGTAGCAGACTGTACCTGGGTCAGATTACAATTTGAAATCAGTTTACTTCTTTCTGGGGTCGATCATTTGTGGCACAACAGAACCAACTCCGTCGATCTACACGTGCAGATTCAGACAATATCGCAGCCAACACTGTGGATTTCAATTAGCAATTGACTCAGGTGAGGAGGGACAGTTGCCATTGGTTACAGATTCTGACAGCACTGCAGTTTGCTCCCCCTCTGGCTATCCGTGGTCGGTGGCACGCTGATGTCCACCACGTTGTTTCCTGGGGACTCGTCATGAGCAGACCGCTCAGCAATCTGTTTCTGCGAGACGATTCGGTAGATTTCTGTTTTTGAAAAAGTGGCACACAAACAGATCAGCCATTTATCCTTTGAAAGCTCCTGTTGTGTTGGGTGCACCAGCAAAGATTACCTTACTGGATTAGTTTTTAAAATCACATTAGGTACCTAAAATTAAAATCAAATGAAAGAAGCAAGACACGTAAATGTTGAAAAGTTGTCATTAAGATCAAAAGGGAAAAATAAATTCCTACAGTAAGAAGAAGTTACAGAAGTTTATGAGTTTAGTTACCAGAAATGTACAAATGTTGGAATTACATAATTTTTGTCCTTCAGTGCTGCTGCTTTTTGAAAGGACTTTAAGATTATGCTCTCAGATGTCACATCACAAAAGCGTCAGTGCTTTGTAAGGTAAAATCTTAAGCATCACTGTTTCATCTTAGAATAACATAGTGATGGTACATTATTAAGACAGTAACTATGGGAATTAGGCCTGATGTCTGTTCATTGGCTTACCTGTAAGAATATTCTTGAAGGCTTCTTCAACATTTGTTGAGTCCAAGGCTGAAGTTTCTATGAATGACAGATTGTTCTTCTCTGAATGGTAGGAGAGAAATAACACATTTAGAGCAACAGAACTATACAGCTTTTATGAACAACCAGCAAAACTGTGATGTTTCCTCCTCTAATTGACAAGAATGACAAACCATGGAGAGGTCAAATTGTTATGGGGGTAACAATACAATTTCTTGGCCCCTGACAGAGATTTACAGTAGTTACAGCAGCACAGGCAATTGACTAGATAGATAGGGATACATATCAATTATCTGTAAAAGCAACAAACACACAAATGTTTGCCTGTATTCCAATTTAGCTGCCCTGAACTCTCTGAGCTCCTGTACCTGCGAAGGCCCGGGCCTCGTCTGTGGGCACGGCCCTGAGGTGGCGCAGGTCGCTCTTGTTGCCGACCAGCATGATAACGATGTTGTTGTCGGCGTGGTCCCTCAGCTCCTTCAGCCAGCGCTCCACATTCTCATAGGTCAGGTGTTTGGCTATGTCATACACTAAGAGCGCCCCAACTGCCCCTCTGTAGTATCTGTAACGAGACCAGGGAGCTGTGACTTTAACACATTGTACTTGTGGGAACAGCCCATTTCACAGCAGATGTTTTGGCTTGTAGTAGGAAAACCAAAGGTGTTATTACTTCACTTTACTATTTCAACTACTATTTAATGGTCTCTGGGATTCTATCTATTAGTTATGAAGATTAAAACAAGCAGCTGAAGTCTTTTTGAACAGCGCCAATGCTAATTATTGATATCTACATCTTAACTGGCTGAAATAGAACATAACCAACAATGAGTCACATTTTAAGTGACCTGGACAAAAGGAAAGCGTGTGAGTGCACTGCTGAAGTATTTCCCGACACTGAGGAGCTTTATATGACAGCACCACCCGGTAATGGACTCACGCAGAGGTGATGGCTCTGTAGCGCTCCTGTCCTGCTGTATCCCAGATCTGAGCCTTTATCGTCTTGCCGTCCACCTGAATGCTGCGCGTGGCGAACTCAACCCCGATGGTGCTCTTACTCTCGAGGTTGAATTCATTTCGTGTGAATCGAGAGAGCAGGTTGCTCTTCCCAACGCCTGAGTCCCCAATTAACACGACTGTAGAGACAGAGAAAGAGAGATGGGGGGTGAGACAAGGGTATGTATACTGTATGTGTGATGGGACGCGTTGGGAATGGGGCATATGCATAAATAGATCTAAGAATTGTTGATATAGCATAAGGCACTGCCTCTAAATGTTGGTTTCAACAGACCCCAGAGGGCACACGTTGATATAATCTCGAGATATGAAAAACACATTCTTTCTACTGTAAAGTAGGAGTGTAACAAGTTACGAAATGCAAGACTTGAGTCAATATATTCCCTTGTGTAACAACAATTTAATAAGGCCTGAGATTGTGCCTTTTCCATTTTCAATTCATTACGGCTCTGAACTTCATGTGAAGAATTATTTGAAGGGGCTCTGGGAACAAACACTGGCATTTTCTTTATCAGTCACAAGTAGGGTCTCGGCTCCATTTATCAACACAACAGCAAGGCCTCGCAGTATATCCACAATAATCTGTGATAAGGTGACAAAAAGCCTTGCAACGGCTCTACTGCCTCAAAAAACCACACCGTAACAGAGTGAATAGGAATAAAGGGTTTTTCTTCTCATGCTGCATCTTTAATATTCTGTATAAGCTTGACATTTTGCAAATCAAGAGGTTATCCTTACCAAAACACCCTGAGGGAAAAGAACTTTGGGAGGCTTTACATTCGTTTACCAACCCTTGTTTAAATGTTTCTACCTACCCCAGTGATTCAAGGTGTATCTACAAGAAAGGGATATAGGATTTTAATGTATAAAACCTTTATTTCTTTTATATTGACTGCTGTGAGAAAGTTAGCTACAAGGTCAGCTGTGTGGGTCAGAGGAGCTACTGTTTAACACCCATAGTTTAAACAGACAATATGCACTGATTATTGACATGCCCTCTTGTTCAAGCATAGTCTTAAACTGTGGGACACGAGTCACTGGAGGAAGGTGATGGATTGGGCTCTGGGACAGGGGCTGTGCTGGTGTCAGGACCGGGCTGATGTGGCTGCTGATCAGGCACAGCAGCAAGAGGTGGAGCCTTTTTTGTTTTCTCTCTCCCTCGACAAAAAGGAAATAGAGCCGAACTTTGTCCCTGTCGACACCGCGCTGGTCCGGCGGGCTGCAGGAAGCTGATAACAGGCTCCATCAAAACCTGAATCGACAGTTTCAGGCCGCCTTGCCCTTCCTGTTTCGGCCGGGTAACACGGACGACGACGGCTCGGTCAGAGGGGGGGGGGTGAAGGGGTGTGAGAGAGAGAGAGAGAGAGAGAGAGAGAGAGAGAGAAAGAGAGAGAGAGCCCTCGCCTCCGGCAGATGCCCTATTCATCCCACAGAGGATACTTTGTTACATCTAAATGGCCTTTTGGCTTACACAGGCCTAGGATGTTAATGTGCCACAGGAGCAGATATCACGATCAAAGGGAGGCATTCTGGTTCCAACTGAGCACTGAAGATAAAACATGGACCTGAGTCTGGTACCGCCTCAATCTCGGTGACAATCCATCAGGCCCAGTTGTTGATCTTGACAATAACAGTAAAGCATACGCAAAGTTATGGGTTGCTGCGTTTCCAGTGAGCGCTGGCCGAGCACCGTGCTCATGTGAGGATGAAGCATATTGATCAGCAGAGGTAGAGGCTAAAAAGGCCCTTCATCAGCCACATGAGGAGGAATGGGCAGAAAACACATCAAATGTCTTTGAGAAACGGGACGGTTCGCTTTAACGACAAACACTGCTCCACGAGTTGATGAAAGTTTAATTTAAAAAGGCTGAGCGCGGACAGGGTGTTGCATCCTACACCTATAAATATAGCTGCAGGCGTTGTGATGGTACAAAGACAGCATTATGTTGTAATAACACCAACCGATTATCATCCGGGCAGTTCCTGAGGGGAAAAAAACATCCGTCTGTTTCCTTAGAAAATGCGCACATTTGCTCAGCGAAAGGGAAACGATAGGAGATTTAAATACATGTATAAAGCATAGGTTTGTCGGTGTGAGACTGGGTAAAGGGGAATGCAGTCATCATTTTTTTTCTTTTTTACCTTTGAACAAGAAATCGTATTCATCGTCTCGGTTCCCCATTCTAGACGAGGCCGCTCCAACGCTGGTGTCCGGAAGAGGTGTGTGGAAGGTACGGCTATGAATTATCGTTTTATGCCAGAAAAAAAGGAGGTAAAGGTTTGTGCTGAGACTCTGCGCCAGTGTTGGCTGTCAAGGCGAGCTGGCCGCAGAAAGGGAGAGCTCCCAACTCTGCAGAGGGAGGGGAGGAGTCCCTGCAGTTCACATGCCATCCACAGGGGGCGCGCTCTTTACTGGCATGCCAGCAGATACCATTCAGCTGCGGCCCGCGAGTTGACACAGCCGTGTAATTCTGAATGGAAAGAATAAGGTCAGGTCACAAATTATATTCGCATAATTTATGATCCGTTCACATTTACATGTAAATTGGTAGCATTGCTAAATCAGTCAATGGTGGACATGCATGTGTGTGTGTAAAGTCATGACTGAAAGAACGTTGTTTTTTAAATTGTTTGTTATTTTTTTTAAGTTTCTTTAAGTTTAATTCTTCTTTTGTCTTCAAGTCTATATTTTTTATTCCGTTCTACTCTTTATTGTAATGTATGTGTTTGTTTGTTTTTTGAATAAAAATCTAATCTTTGAGCCTGCCTGGGTACTTACATTTCCATAAGTATCACAATGATGACAATAAGAGAGTTAGAATCCCCTGATATACCTTTCAGAGACAATTAACTAAAATGACAGTAACATATATCAATTCCTACAATATTGTACTCCCTGTGGTGACTGAAATCCTGGAGCAAGGCTGCGCTGTGATTTGGCCTTAAAGATGTATTTATTTATTATAAAATTTATATTAGTGAATGTAAAACTTACCATAGTATGAAGTAAAATAAGTAGAACAAATGAGTTTTTAATTGTCTGATTTTCTGTTGAGGAACAACATTAGGCTGTACAAAAGCACAACATGTGTTTACTAATTGATTCTTTTTAGGATGGACTTTTCCTTTAAAGTCGTGCTGACAGATGGCCCCGCCCTCCAACAGCCAGCTACGTTCCTATTGGTCGAGCTGAAGGTCAGCTGGTGCAGCTAGGACACACGTGCTGCTCCGCGCATTTCAAGATCAAGATGGCAGCCTCGGTGTGTCGGTGCTACGAGGTGAGACGCGCATCTACGTCCTTCGTTACAGCTCCCAGGTGGCGATCAGATAACGCGGTGAAGGGAGCAGACACAGGCGGCCTCGCAGTCGGTCTTTTCCCGCCCTGACATTGTTTGGTGCTTTTTATGCAGGTACAGAGCGAGATGTCCGTTAGTAAAGGCCTGGTTGCATCAGACGTACGGCAGATCCTTTCCTTTAACTTCAGACGTCTAGAATTCACACTTTGTTTTCGGCATGTGTTTTAACATGTCAGCGTGTCTGGGCTTAAACCGGGTTGCACTCGATTTAACAATGAGTCCGTTAATCTCGTGCATTTAGATCGGCATTGCATCGCATCAGTTACCAGTTGTCATGAAACATAACAGGTCTGACAGGTTTGATATCCACAGTATAACCGCTGATCGCTTGTTTCAGGCAGCAGCGTTTGCTGTGACCGATCAGAGTCGTCATATAACCAAAAACCCTCTGCGGCATGTATAGAAACGCTGTGTCGGCAGAGTTGAACTGTTTTTCGGATGAGACTCGAACCGTCTCAGTCCTGAATGATTGACCTCTGCAGCGGAGGCTCCGGCAGCTGTGTTATCATGTGGGTGGCGTTTTCCTCTTTGGTATCTGCTCATCACTGGGGGCACAGCTCATTAGTAACTCATTAACCAGCTTTCATTGACTGCAGTGTTGGCAGAGCTATCTGTGCCGCTAACATTGACTTCCTCTCCCTTGCAGCTGTTCGGCAGACGTGCCTTGGCCCTCTGCTCCCGCTCTCTGGTCTCCTCAGCGTGGTCAGGAGATGCATACAGGCTACACAGGAGCCCAGCTGCAGCTGTGCAGGTACACAATGACAGAGTGGATTTTACTCATCTTTGTCCCATTTCAGAATTTTTTTCATACAGAACACAGATTCTAGTGTGTTCCTTCTTTCAGTGTGGATAAGTTCACTCCTCTTGTTCTCACTCTCTCGCTACTTTCCGTTTGCCTAATTAGGTACGCTATGCCTCCGGACGTAAGGGTTTCCTGGGGGAGTTTGTGGATAACCTCCGTCAGGAGTTCAGCAAGAATCAGGAGATGAAGGATAACATAAAGAAGTTCAGAGAAGAAGCCAAAAGGCTTGAGGAGTCGGATGCTCTCCAGCAGGCCCGCAGGAAATATGTAAGAGCATTATTCAGACCGTCACTGATATTATATCTGTCAGTGGGATTGGTGTCATATTTACATTTTTATTTAACATTTACATAGTTTTGTAAGGAAATTTATTTATCTGCATAAACAATTATGGTCTTTAGTTTTCTTTATTTCTGAACGTGTGCTCATGTTTTTTTTTTCTTTCCTTCATTAGAAATCAATAGAAGCTGAGACGACAAAGACCTCGGAAGTGTTTAAGAAGACCTTAGGCTCCCTGTCAGAAACTGTCAAAGAGGTGAGGTGACGGCACTTCCTCTGGTTTAACAATAAAAAACTCATCAATCAAGTGATTGTTGACGTAAAATCAAACCTTGTAGTTATGTCATACTGGATTTATTATATCTTTGATAAATTGTCCCGGTTTATCTAATTAACTGCTTTTAAAGTGTTAATGACAAAAGTCTGTTACCTTTTAACGATAGAATAAACTTGTCTATTCTTTGTTTTTGTGTATTTTTTATGGTCATTGTGACCATAGGGTTTTGAGGAGGTGAGTCGTACGGACATCGGGAAGAAGATCAAGGATGGTGTGGAGGGGGCAGCCAGGACAGCCATGCACTCTGCTGAGTCTCTGTCCAAAGGAGGAGAAAAACTGGGCAGGACCAGCGCATTCAGAGCCATCTCACAGGTCAGCAGTTAAAAAAAGACACCGACACCGATGACGGCAGCTGGGCTGACAATCACGGTCACACAGTTAACAACCAATACACTAACAAATATTTATGTGTACTGTGCGTGTGTACTTGTGAATACAGGTTTTATGTGCACTAAGACTGAGAGTGAGGCAAAAGTCCTGCACCAAAGAGTTTGGCATGAGTGCTTTACATGCACCGTTCCTCCACAGTTACAGTATGAGTCTGTGCATGTCCTCTCTGCAGAGTGTGGAAACCATGAAGAAGGAGATAGAGGTTGGTGAAGGCGGTCCTTACAAGGCTCCCTCTCAGCTGAGGAAGAGGAGCGATTTCTCCTCCAGAGGAGCAGACAGTGACACCAGAGTGTTCGAGGCCAACGAGTGAGTGGGAACTCGGACCTGTCTCACAGGAGCATCGTGTCCCGTAATGACATATCACAGTATCACAACGTCAAATGTTTCAACGTCTCTAATAATGGGAGCGATATGTGTGTGTTTGTGTGCGATGCAGAGAGGCCATGGGTGTGGTTCTTCACAAGGATTCAAAGTGGTTCCAGCAGTGGAAGGACTTCAAGGACAATAACGTAGTTTTTAACAGTAAGAAAATCCCTTGGATTTATCAGTTTAGACACTGTGGAATTAGTGTTATATAATACATCACCTACAGACTGCAGTGTGTAATAACCTTTAAAGACAGCAGGGGGCACCAGATTCTTTACAGTATTAGTTGATCCTCACCCTCATGTGACCACTTTTGTTTCCCGCAGGATTCTTTGAGATGAAGATGAAATATGATGAAAGTGACAATGCCCTCGTCAGAGCATCCCGAGCTGTAACTGACAGAGTCACTGATTTCCTAGGTGAATGACCCTCCATAGGTACCTTAGTTGCCAGAAGTCTGTATGTGATTATTCTGGCCAGTATTAACTTTTATACAAATAACCTGGTCAAACTAACTGCTGATGTTGTTGTTGTTTGTTTTCCAGGCGGTCTTTTCTCCAAGACAGAAATGTCCGAGGTGCTGACAGAGATCGTGAAGGCAGACCCCACCTTCGACAAAGACTCTTTCCTCAAACAGTGCGAGAAAGACATCATCCCTAACATACTGGAGGTAAACAGACTGCCTGCCTCATTCACACTTGAGGTTGGGAAAAGACTTTACAAATAAAGTTTTTTTTCATACCAGACCTTGTGGCTTATGTTAGAGTTATTGCTAGCTTTCAAAGTGTTTTGAGTTTGATTAAAAGCGCATGATAATGGAGCAAGGAATCTGTGTTCTTGTTTGAATCAACTGAGCCGGGGATGGACACTGGCAGTTAGTTGGCAGCCACATCAGTTTGAAAGTGGACTACGTCAACTAATTGCATCAAATGTGGCTTAATGGAATTGAGATCTGTTGTTTTTTTAGGCTGCAAACAGCACTGCCCGCTCCACCTCACCCTGCAACTTTATGGTTCCATGTTCACATTCTCAAAACTTCCTTTCAAACCTGAGTGGCACATTGCTCATATCATTTAAGTGTAATAAGCAGGACTTGCTCAAATAAGTTGAGCTGAACCCCAACAAGCATTTATAATGCTGTGTCACTGTTCTTCTTCCTGCAGGCGATGATCCGTGGAGAGCTGGACGTGTTAAAAGACTGGTGCTATGAAGCTGTAAGTGATACACTGCCACCTGTACATTCCTGCTTAATCAAGTCCAAAAAATGGAGGATATTAATGGAGAGATTAATTCTTATTGGCACTTTACTCTTATTTCAGGTACTTTTTGTCAAAGTTTTGATGTATTTACAAACGAGCGTAATCAAGTTTTTCCGAAAGAGAAATCTGTACAAAGGAACATGTTGGTCCGTCCATTTTTTTGGGCACACAGACAGTGTGTCTTTGTTCGTTCTTTATCAAACATGTTTTCCTGCACCTGTCCTCAGACATATAGTCAGCTGGCCCACCCCATCCAACAGGCCAGAGCGCTCGGCCTGCTCTTCCAGTCCAAAATCCTTGACATTGATAACATAGATGTAAGTGCTTTTTACACCAAATGTTATACACATTGTTTCATACTTTAGTGCAATTCAAAATGTCTTAAGTAATACCTGTTATTGCTTGTCTCCGTTTGAATGAATATTCAGTTCATTTACATGCAACATTCACATGCTGCTTAAGAAAACAGATTACCGCAGAAAGTGAGACTAACCAAGTTAAGAGTGTTCTTCTATTTAATTTTCTTTTGTTCATCATCTCTCACTGTCTTGCAGCTGGCGATGGGTAAGATGATGGACCAGGGCCCAGTGTTGATCATCACCTTCCAGGCGCAGGTCGTCATGGTGATTCGCAGCCCCAAGGGAGATATTGTGGAGGGAGATCCGGTCAGTCCGCACGTAATTGCTGCGCCATAATAGTGAATCTACAGTAATTAGATCTGATTAGAGGCAGTGCAAGGAGAACAACTTGGCTGGAATTAGATCAGCACTAACTTAACGCCTGTTCTGGTCACACTTGTTCACCCTCTGGAAACTAATGCATCGGTGTGATTTATTTCATATGAATATGAACATATTGAGTTTATTCTGTCTAGCAAGTTACGTCATGCATCCCAGTCCTACAAGCCAAGTCAGGAAGATGCTTAATGAGTTCCGGCTTTGCACCTTGAACTTAAATCCAGAAGAGCCCTCCGTACCGTCACTTTGGGGCTGACCCTCTGCTCCTCTCCTCCCTCGACAGGAGAAGGTGATGAGGATGATGTACGTTTGGGCGTTGTGTCGTGACCAGGAGGAACTAAACCCCAATGCAGCGTGGAGACTCCTGGACATCTCTGCCTCCAGCACCGAGCAAATCCTCTAGGAGGAAGAGCACAGGTCAGAAGGTCCATCCACTGAGAGAAGGGGAGGACGATGCAAGGATGTGCCTGGAATACCTGCACGTACTGACTCATATATTTATACATTAACATCTGAGGGCAGAGAATGCTGCTGTGTTACACCAGAGACTGTATTTGCACATAGTATATATGTAATCATCCAGTCTAAGGAGCGAAAATATACATTAAGAAGGAGACAAACTTCTGTTATATGTTATAGTCGTAGAAACCCCTTGCATTCACTAATGTGTGTGCAGTCTCTTGCACTGGTTAGCTCAGTGTTTTAGTCTCCAGGTGGAGCGTGTATTTAAGATATTTACATTAATTTTGGAACGGACAGAACTGCCTTTTCCCAAACTGGCCAAAGGAGGAGTCTGTGCCATTTCCCCCATTGCATCATCCACTGGTACAGTCCATCCATACCAGCCTGGTGGCTAGATCCAAGCTGCTCGGGGGGGAAAACAAACGGACATAGCACCTGTGACTTCACCCATTGGCCTCAAGAGGGACGTTTGATGCCTAGAAGTAGGATTAATGTTCACCGCTGTATTTGTCTAATCATGTATACAGAAAATTTTAAGGTGGAGCAAAGCCTTGCGGCAATTTGGGCTGCATGAGAGAAGGTAAATAGGTCCCATACTTCAAATTAAAAAAAGGACCCTCCACTAGTTTTACACATGAAGTTCAGTTTACCTGTCACAAAGAGGCTACTCAGCCTTATAAACAGATGTTTAATGCCTTATGTGGCTCTGGATGGAGTTTATAAAATCTGCTAAAATAAGCGAACGTGAGATGCTGTTGGGCTGTAATGGGCATCTAGCTTTTTCAAGCTTGACCTCACGCTGTGGATTAACTGTCAGAATATCTCAGCCTCTGCTTCTTCAATTTCAACCGTTCTATTTAAAAATGGATCTCTTGTGAGTCTTCCATCTTGATGGAAGTGTAATATTAAATTGCTGGAGTACCACTTTGGGCCTTAATTTCAAATAGTACTTTCTGCATAGCTGCCAGGGTTTGTGAGACTTAAAACATTTGTCACCTGCCTACATCTTTGGGGGTCTGCCAATAAGTATGTGTATGCCTCACCCATGCAGACAGCCAGTGCAGTATAAACAGAGCTGCATTCTGTATTCTCTCTGTTTTGGAGTATATCCAGCCCTTTCGATATCGCCCCAGTCAAACAACACCTGGGTTTCTATCTATCTCAGCACTGGCTTCATGACTTCAGGTGTGGTGGTTTCTGCTCAGTTCCTGCTGGTCACATCAGAAATGTATAAAATGTATGTGCAACACGTAAGATGAAGTTTGAACCGTGTGGTATAGGATGCAATGATCTCTGTCATCAGGGTCCACCCTGCCATATGTGCTGTAGCTCAGAACAGTTGATGCACTTCAACCTGAAAAACCACACGCAGCTGCAGAAACATTAGGTCGCATAAGGCTCTGATCCACTGTACATTATGTAGACCCTCGCTTCGAGGAAATGTATTGTATCTACATGTTAATGAATGCTTAACTTCTTGTAAATATACCAGATGTTGAGAACTGCTTCTTTGTAAGCATTTGGTGGGACCACATTCAACTGTTGTCATCGTGGCAGCTTTATCTTTTGAGAATCATTTGCCATCTCATGTTGCACATTTGTTTGGTTTACTGTAATGTCTGGAGAGGTACGTAGTGAAGATGAAAACTTGAACGAATGAGAACATGACTGCACTGTGGTGTTGACTGTTTTTGACATTTACACTGTGACCTCGTGAGTCGCCACTTATATGTCCCTGTACATTGATCACGTATCTTTTCTTGTCTATTTTAAAGCTCTAGAAAGACTTCCATATTTGTGAAAAGAATTTGAGTTCCTGATTGTGTTTGTGTGTGTGTTTTTTTTCTATGCATCACAAATGCTACTAATTGGTTGAATTACATGAGAGGGTTTCTTCCTAAGTCTACTAAACTACATGAGTAGCTCCGGTGGTCACACCAAGATCGACTCTCATTCTCCTCATCACAAGTGTCGGTGTTTTGCTGATGATGTCTTATCTACCTCACGGGTTGTATTATTGAGAAAGAGAAATTTAATTCAGTCATTTCGTGATTGGTAAATTATGCATTTCCTCTAGTGCCCTCTCCAGCCAAAATGTCATCTTTGGACACAAAATAACCCTTTGTAATTATTTAAAGTTCAGATCGCCCAAGATGTCCAAGGAGATACATCTTTTTGATTTAATGACCTTATAGTTTTTCCTCCAGCAACCATTTGTATTGTTTGTTCTATGCAGCAGTTTCACATCGTGGGGCTGTAATGATCGTTACAGCCTGATAAATTCAGTATATTAGCCAAGGCCAGAATATGCTTCATCCATTAGACTCTATAAGAATTAGTTTTACCAGATTAAGTCTAACTCTGTTAATGTATGTGGATATGTTTCATTCGACTGAACTGGAATAAAGAAAAAATCTTAATTTTTCAGATTGGAGTAGATTGGAGTGACAACAGAACCAGCTGAATAACTTGCCAGCATGTCTAAAAGATCTATTGTTTAAATAACAGTTTACTGAAGGTTTAAAAATCCAACTTTGCTCTTGCCACATTTTCCGATGAGTAAGAGAAATGTACATTACAACCACCTTTCAACTGCATAGTCATGATTTTATCTTTCAGTTCACCAAAGAAAAGGAAAAAATCTCAATAAAAAAAACCCTCTGCATCTGCAGAACGAAGAACACTGTTTTATGGTTTGCTTCGTTCAAGCTTTCTTAGAGTCAGCAGCTTTGTATGCATCATGTGTGTTTGTGCTCACAAGAGAAAATTAAACTGCATGCTGCATGTGTGTGTGTTTGTGTGTGTGTCCTTTGTTTTCTCATTTCAAAACTGACATGCTTTGATAGATGTCCATGGATTTGGCCATAGACGCTGGTTGATAAACCTATGGATTTAGCAGTATAGGGATGATAGATCAGGCTTTAAATAACGCATGCCTGTAGATTCACACACAGGGCCGATATGTGTGGGACCTCATCCCACAACTGTCTGATGTGATGAATGACTAGGGACGTCCTTATACTAACTAACCTCCTTCACTCCCCCAAAGTCTACTCGCTTCTCTTGACTGACTGAAGCCTACCGAGAGTGCATGCCTCTGTGTGAACAAACATAAGCTTGATGAAATGTCATCCTGGCTCGTTACTGGCATCATTATCAAGTTTCTGCAGCACCTTCTCACTTTATTTCTTTTCATGTGTAGCACATGTTAACAATAATTTAAATTGCAGGTTGCAGTGAGAATGTCCTGCTAGAGTAATGTTCCTGTTTTGCTCTCTGACCAGTGTGTTGGTTGGATGCACCGACACAACAGCCTGGGAGCACAAAAGGCCTTGGAGGCAGTGCTGTACTTTGCTTTGTCCACTTCCCTAGTTATTACAGCATGTTCTTGGTGTCACACTACCATGTATATACTGCAACAAGCTATGCTTCAGCCTACAGCCTTCAGTGCAGTGTATGCAGCTGCATCAGTGCATTATGTAAGCAGGTATTATACAGTATGCCCTGAAACTCATATTACTTATTTTGCATTCATGTTTATGGCCTTCTTGCAAAACTGTGGTTTGATAAGAAGCAACATACCTTTAAAACACAGTTTGTGATTTGACTCCAGCAAAATAAATCACATTTGGATTCTCCCCGTCCTGAGTGAACGACTTAGTTTGATGACACTGGGGCACCTTCATTTGTTACAGTTGCTGACTTTAGCATAACATTGGCCATCGTACAGAGCAATACTGCATAGAAATAGATTGTTTATGCTGGTAAATTACGGATGCAAGGTTTCTTCAGATGTTTGCTGTTTGTTTGCTATGCAGTAGAGCCGGTCCTCTGCTAAGTGGAAAGTCGGTGGTTTGATTCCTGGCTCCTGTGGTCCGTGTGCCCAAGTTTCCTTGGGCAAGATGCTGAATACCAAATTGCACCTGATGTATTATCATGTGTGTGTGTGTGTGTGTGTGTGTGTGATAGAAAAGTGCTATATGTGTAGAATTGTGGGCATGAATGTGGTTTGTAGTGTAAAGCATGTGGTTGATAAGACCAGAAAAGTACTATATAAATGCAAGTCCATTTACCATTTACCATATGCTGTCAAAGGACTAGCTGGACATTTTGTGAAAAATACTTATTCATCATCGTGAGGTTGCCGGGCAACCCACTGAGACTGGAGGGTCAGTGCATCCATTCATAGTCCAATACATGAACCATAAAACTGAAACTTGTTTTACACGTGGATCTTTCAAACGAATGAGACATTTTGTGTTGATTTGTGAGCTTTGGAGGTTCTGTTAGACACTTATAAATGACACCTTTGGACAGAGTCAGGCTCGCTGTTTACCTGTGATTCCAGTCTCTATGCTAAGGCAGACTAACCAGCTGCTGGTCCCAGCTATATACTGAAAGCGATCCATGAACTGGTGTTGAAATGGCTTGAGCCAGACCCACCTGCTGTCATGGGGATCAGGTATCTTATAGTGGTGACCTGCGTCTGCTCCCTGAACCACAGCTTGACCTCCCAGTGTCGTTACACTAAAAATGTTGAATTTCATAACCTTACAGGCAGGAGACTTTTATCAATTAAGACACCAGCGGGAGGTCTGCTGGAGCACAACTCAGTGGGATTTAATTACAAGGCCCATCAGGACAGTGTAATAACTCACCAACTATTAATTAAACCTTAGGGGAGCCCCCATGCAGCCTCGAGCAGGGGATATGCAGGGATGTGTGCAGACTGCAATCTGTCGCAGTGTTTGTGCACTTTTAATTGTGTCAGGTAATTACTTCTCACAGTGTGTATCTGGAGCTTAGCCACAGGTACATTTAGGTTGCTTTGCTTGTTTTGTCCTACATCTTGATCATGTAAGCATCTTGCAATTCAGAAAAACTTGGAGTTCAGCCTGATGTACGAAGTCTTCTCATCCAACCTAATAAACCAGTCATTGTCCTCGAAAATGCAAACTTGCTTTACAAAGCAGACATTGTTAATTCATTAATTCTCAAAAACTGTAAAATGTACTTAGACCGACTTTTTCCAGACAGGCCACAGACTCTCGGGAGCCTCTAAAGCCACCAGGTCACTGTATATCAGTTTGTGGTGAAATGACAAAATGCTAATTTTGTGCACCGCTGCAGTACAATTTAAACTGGAAGGAAAGAGGCTCTTAAGATGTGAAATGATGTAATTTGCATCAACTTCCGATATCTAAAGTTCCAGCATTATTTTTTTTAATCTTCTTCTCTCTTTGTACATATTCCTGAATCCTGAAGGGCTTTAAAATCATAGAATCTGTGACACATTCTCCTCTACATCCTTATTTTGGAAAAGGAAAAACTACATTCAAACCCTATCAATGGAAAAACTTTCACCCATTACTTTTTAATTGGTGTTTTACTCAAATGGGACCATTTGAATTAGAATAATTATTTAAGGGTAAATAATGGTAACACAGTTAGAAAGTAACTGGCACTGTGAGTGGGGCTCCTTACTGTCCATGCCCCACACAGTCCTCTTACATAATGCAAAAGCCACACATGGCTCCCAGCGCTTTACTCATCCAGAGGAAAAGATTATGTGTGCAGGCCATGCAGGGGCAGTCGTAAGTGGGCATGGAGGGAGGGAGGGAGGGTAGAGGAGGGGAGGGGAGGTGGGGCGGATCCCTCCAACTGAGAAGACTTTAAAGCCCCTGACAGAGCAGAGGAGGTGCTGCAGGATGTGACAGAGTTCAGATGTGGAGCGGGCTGAACGAGCCGGGGGCTGTCCGCAGAGCTGAACACCTGCTGCTGCTGCTGCTGCTGCTGGACCATCATCCCTCTGTCCACCTCATTATATGTCCTCACCTGTCATACCAGCTGGTAAGGTGAGTTCTCTAATCTGATTGTCCTCCGCGCTGTCACTGGGATGATGCCACAATGATGCTAAAGTTATAACTTGTTTATGTAGATGTGAATGTGTTCAGCTGTGAATGTGAATGTCCAACACGTCTGTGGGTTTTGTCTGGAAAATCACATGTTCCCAGCTCGTCCTGTGCGCGGACACAACTTTGTGTTGTTGTGTAACTTCATGTCACATATTTACCATGTGATCGTTGCTGGTTCAGTCGTCTTTGGATTCAAGGCAACAATGCCTTAAAAGAAGAAAATGAATAATCATATCCCTAATTTATGCAGGGATAACTCCACAAAATACAAAATAAGCAATTTTATGTTTATTAGATATATATTTTAATATTATGTTATTCCACAGGAGCTTATGCTTCTTCTACAGTTGAATTGCCTAAAACATATGCTGTGGACTGTGGTATTAGAACAGATTTAACTCTCTGTTCTTTGTACAAACCTTCACATTATCAAGGTAATTCTACCAGATATTGTCACCTGCAGACTAAACATTAAACTCAGGAAAGTGTTGCTGTTTATGCAGAAATGTTGGATTAGCTGATTCCTTTTTCATAATCAGAAAAGATAGAAGACAGAGAGTTCACTGCTTCCTTTGTTTTTTTGTTTTTTGCCTGTCTTACAGTCAGAGTTTACATTATCTTTTCACTTCAGTTCAACAACAACAACTTCACCCTTTTTATTTGGAGAAGTCCTTGACATTTTCAAAGCTGCTGTCATAATCCACAGGTATAAATGGGAGGTATTACAAGTATTACATCCACGAGGATTGCCATATGTCACTGCATGTGCTCTGTCGTCAGTATACAGTACATTGGCGTGGCTGCTTGATCCTTTTGTAAATCTACTTTTTTATAAAAGCCTATTTTAGCTCTGTTTTAAAAATGGAAAACTGATTCTGTGACAATTTACTTCCACTCAGGGGTCCTGTACAGTTTTTTTTAAAATCAGGTTTTACTTGTCTCTGTGGCCAGCATGATAAATCTGCTGCTTATGAACCAGAGCAGGCTTCTCTATGAGGATTGATGAGCCATGATGCTGATGTTGCTCGTTCTTTTCTTTAAAGCTGTATTTCTTGTAATGTTTGCTGTGTACATCATTATGACCTTGGGCAACCATTCAGAGTTTCTGAGCTGAAAACACGCAGTAACTTGCCAGACCACCCTTTGAAATGTGAGAGTTGCAATGGACTCATATCTGCTGTTGTCTTGAGAACCATCAGAGTTTGTGATGCCTGGTGTATTGTTTGACTGGCTGAATTATGAAAGCAGGCAGATGCAGGAACAGAAGATGCACGATGGAGCGTGATTAATGTAATTCTCCCTTACTTTATTCTGCCATTCCCATCTTGTGGGAAATATGATATTATAATTAGCTGTATAACTAATTAATCAGCTGTAAACCTGATATGATGTACAGATACGAATTTCCAGTTAGCAGCCTTTAGCAGCATTAGCACCCGGGCTGCAAGTGGTTTGGCTGACTTATGCCTGTGATATTGTGTTGTGTAAACTTCATGTCTGTTTCATGGCTCTCTATTGACTATGGCTCTGTCTTGTTCATTTAGCGTCCTTTCCTTCTGTACATGCAGCCACCTGATCTGTCCAGCCTGATGTAACCACAGGCCATTTGATAATTGATACTGAGGCAGGCAGTTTCTTTCATTAGGTCTTCAAGTCCCCTATTAAAGCTTCACTTGGCCCTTCAGTCACATCAGCTATCAATGTGTCTTTGTGAGGGTAGGCGGGGTGGTAAGGCGGGAGACGAAGCCTCTTGGAATAGAATCTGCTGACTGGGGAGTGCACCTACCGCAGGAAATGTCTCTCCACTCCACGGCCCATTAAAGAGGCTACGGAGAGAGTGTTTCTGGGCAAGAGTGCAGCAACTCTCTAAGGGTTTCCTCCACAGTTTTTCTCGTCCATCATCATTGTCTGATTTATTTATCTTGCACTATGCTGTACCTGAGTTCACAAGAGGGGTAAAGCCTCTGCCTCGTCTCTGTTATTTTCTCACGGGAAACAGGAGAAGATCAGACAGGATATGAAATACAGGTTTTCAACAGTTTTAAAAGTTTTTAAAAGATTGTGTTTACTTGGAATGCTGTGCTGGCAGGGGTGCTTTCAGGGGCCGTGGAACCCCTGAAAAAACCTTACTTAAGAACCTGAAACAGTAAAATTCTAGAATCCCTGACATGTTCCAAGGACCCTGTCCAGATCTGAAACCCTTGAATCAATCAGACTTTTCCCTCCATTCAGCACCTCTGCCTGCTGGAAATTCACTCACTCATGTTGCGTCTGTTTGTTTCCCCCCCTTAGGTATCCTGGTGAATGATTCTCCAAAAGAACAGGTGCCAGGTGAATACAGGATAAAGATGAGGATATAAAATAAATAATATTTTGGTAAATCAGCAACTGAAATAAGATGTTCAATCCATTTAAACCCCACTGAGCATGCAGCATTCAGCTCGGTCCTCGGTTCACCAGAGTGCTTATTAATTTGTACCACTGATTTAACAGAACAGAACAATTTCTTTGCCCCCATGGCTTGTGAAAAGCAGTGTGGTTGAGTTCATTCTGTTGGCAGCTACAAGATTTCATTATGTGATCATCTACTTGTGTTTAGATATACTCAGTAACCACGATGGCCCTGCAGAGCCCTTCCATTCCAAATATCTTCTGACTGCAAAATAAAACACGCGTCAACCTTCAAAAACATTCCCTTGTTTCCAAAATGAGCGACACAAACTACTGGGTGGTGGACTATGACCTCTCCTCTCCTGCTCCGCCTGGGTTCCCCAGGGGCCCGACAGTGCTGCAACCCATGACAGGGCACCCTGAGCAGGGAACTGCCCTGTGTTTTGTGGGCCTCCTTGTGCTGCTGCTGCTCTTTCTCCTTGTTCGCTGTGTCCGTATCTTGTTAGACCCCTACAGCAGCATGCCGGCCTCCTCGTGGACGGACCATAAGGAGGGGCTGGACAGAGGACAGTTTGATTACGCACTCGTGTAAAGACGAGGTGGGTGTTGAGGAGAAGGATGAATCAGAAAATATGGCTTCTTTTCTTTTCTTTTCAGGGTTCTTTTGAGGGATGATTTTTGTTCTGTGCTCTACTAAAAGCCTCTGTTTCTGAAGTTTCATCTCCTGTAAAAGAAAGAAACAATATTCTACAGTATATGTGTAGTTTTGTTGGAGTATTAAAGCTGACAAAGTTATCTTTTGCAAGATGACAGTTTCAAAAGCATAAAACACAAGCTGTGTACTGAGGAAAGGCAGCAGGCCAGAGACAGAAGGAGCAGACACAACAGAAGCCCTGTATCCATTTTCATTTACAGTAATTAATGTATTTCTGGAGACTTATAGTGTGTATGATGTTACACTGCAGCTTTTACAGTGACAAACACTGCAGGAAGACAAAGATCAATATCGCAGCATTACGTTATGACTCCTGTTCATCATGTCATTTTGTAATTCTATAAAGTTTTTTTTACAAATCCCAGGGCTGAAATATAAATAGAGAGCAGAGCTGCTGCAATAGAGGTCCTGATTGAATAAAAGAGAAATAAAATGAGTTTAGGGCAGACGTGGAAGTCATTTAGACAGAACTGATATACACTTTTACTGCACATTTACAGAGACAGCTGCAATCTGTAAAACGTTTTTACTTTTTTTTGAGGTACAGCTGAACCAAAACTTTGAAAGATGTCATATTAGGTTTCCTGAAAATGTAATCCTTCTTTTTTGTGATTTTTAATGTGAACCATGCTGGATATTGTTGGCATTTGTGCCACCTCTAAGTTGATCTTCAGGTAAAATTATTTGTAATTAACCAAAGACTATATTCTGAGGAAATAATTTCATTTGCCTGTGGAAATTACGCTCTAGCTGCTATTTGCATCACTGTACTTTATCTCAAATTCGCTGTGTCCTACATTTCAATCTCATTCCACTATGAAAGCTAAAAATGTATAATACATAACAGTTAATACAGCCTATTTTATTTGGGTGTTTTGCTGTTTCATGTCGCCATCCCTTTAAGAGGCTTATGAGGCTCAGTGTGGAGGATCACAGCACTGGCTGGATATGTGTCATATAAAGTTATGCTTATGAAATATATGTACACCAATTTCTTCCCTCTAATCCTTTTTGCCTTTAGGCCCCGTCCAGTGCACCAGCCAAATCTGTTCAACAGTGCCTGTAGGAATAAAAGAAAAGCTAATATCTATTTCATACTGTGTTTGCTCCTTTTGCCACTTATTTTGTAATATTTTTGTCCTTATTATAGCATAAAGCCCTTTTAAATGAAACTCTGAAAGGCTCTTTATAAATGAAGTTTAGTATTGATATTTAATGATTTGTTTGAGAGTTTTTTGATTCCTCAATGATGACCAAAAGACTGTTTAATGCAACTGCTGTGTATGGTTCAACTTCCTGGACGTAGACGCTCGCTTAGATATTTTCCTAATGTTTCTTTAAAGTGGCATTCAGTTTTGTAATGAAATAAAAGCATATGTCTGGTCCTGTTTTTCGAAAGTGCAGTTATTTTTGCTTGCCTTAAGACACTCACGTGCACACACGCACGCACACAAACGCAGCAGCTACAAACATAAACACACGTAAACGTTTAATTGAGCAGAGGCTGTCCACACTGCTGCCCCTGGGGTCAATACTGGGAAGATTTAGAGCAAATTAAATCAATCGAATAATCAATTGGAGGCTCGTAAAGAGACACAGTCAGTTAATTCACAGAGTCACGTCACCCCCTGACTCATCACAGCACTCTGTTGGTTAAGAGGAGACAAACAATCATCAGAGGGTTTTTGTAATATCATTTTCATCTAAGTTGTCACAATAAAATAAAATAATAAAGTACTAAATAGTTCGTTCTTCCATTTTCCCATCCAAAACCAAATCAGAAAATGGGCTCTGTTTCTGTTTTCCCTTTTTTTCAAAACGGAATCGAAAAAACTGCGTTTTCTATTTTGAAAATCTAAACGGGAAACGGAGCGTAACCCCGGGGATGCTGAGGAAAGCGAGGTAGTGAAAGGCGGCGGATTGAAGAGTCGTGACGTTTTTGAATATAGTGTAAAAGGTGGCGACTTTTATTTTCTGTCGAGAGACCTGACCGCTTAATGGCGGTGGATCCAACCGTATACAGTGGGACAGCGGCGTGGCAAACGCTGCGATGATTTCCGATAGTGTTTTCCCATTCTCAAAAAAAAATCTTAAATCCACGTAAGGCTCAAGCACGGCCAAACCAAACTGCGCCTTTCAATTTTCTGTGTGTTGATTTTACTTCTACAGGGGAACGACCATTATCTTCCAGTGAGAGAACATCTGTCGAACGTCGTGTTGAAATGAAGCCGCTAGATGGCAGGCTTGAGTCAAATCTTTTTCGAGAATTTTGAGTGCCTCCGCTTTAAATCAGTGCAGTAGTAGAGAATTATTAAGCATATATACCCAAGTTGGCCTACTGTATCTAAGTACAAGTGTTAAGTATTTGTATAAAATATGATGATCAGGCAATTAACCAACAGTAGCCAAGATAAAATTGTGGTATTTCCACTGTTACTTTAGTAACTGATCTGATTACTTCATCCACAATCCAGCACTGGATTACAGATGTGACTGCTTGTGAAGCTGACATCTGTCGTCATATGTTCATTTGAAGAAGGTCAGTGGTACAAAAATGCAACAATCTGACTTCACAGATTCCATGAAGCAAGTGTTAAAGCTCGCCTGGTTTGATTCGTGAAGGCATACTGTTGTTGAAGCGTTGACAAGCCAGCCGAGGTGATGGTTTGCTTTAGGTATTGCATGTAACACACAATAGTTCTACTGATGTATGTGATATGTCTGATATTGTATACAGATATATAGTTATATACTGATGTTGATATGTGATACATAAGCATTAAAGACTTGATTCCTATCAGCTCACTGGTAGACTTGCACTTTGTTGAGTTAATGGAACTGGAAACGTGCCGATCCAGGTCGATGACTTTTTAAACATTTCTCTTTTTAGCTTCAGAAAAAACAAACTCAATGACAGGAGAGTCCGCAAACATTTAGAAATGTCCACTTGACCTAGATCTCGACCAACTAACCCAATGCTCAGATGTAGCTCCACTTTGATATTTTGTCACTGTACACATGTAGATAAAAATAATATAAGTTTGTAGAAAGATTCAGGCCCATGAAACTTTGGAGACTTTCAAAATGTACCCATCAGAAATTCTAAAATGCCCCATTAGTGTAACCTAAAATAGTAACCTCCACGTGTAACTTGTAATCATTAGTTAAACAATATCTATTTTTGTCATATTGCCCTGCATCACCTCCCCCTACCTGTACCTTTACATTCCCTTTGAACCCAAACACTGATAAAGGAGTCCACTTGTGCTGAGTGTGATCTGTTCACATTACTGGGAATGGGGATCAGTGCACACACACACACACACACGCATGCATGCACACACACCCCTAAGATCATGTCTCTTACCAGCTACCCCATCCGTCTGTTTAGTCAAAGTCCAACAGAAATCATGAGACACTACCTCTCTGCATGTGTGGGATATCATGAGACATGTGTTAGTGGACTTTAACATGGACAGACACACAAGGGCACATGCAGTTCATTTACATGCCGCGCATTTTGGATGTTTGAGCTGTTTATTAACTTTATACACGGGGTAACCAGCATTTGAGAATGTAAGAAATATAATTTACATATTAAACTATTCCTGAAATGTTAAGTGATGAACTTCAGGTAGGCCTAATGGGTGTGTTGGTGTATGTCCAGGGCGTATGTCTCATTTTAGTTTGTGTAGGGACATTTTTTGTCAGGATGGCCAAAATAAACAATTGTGTATGTGCACTTGTTCTGTAGCTCTCTTCTGTTGTCATCTGTGCTACTTGCAGCATGTTGATCAATTTTGTTGCATTATATGTGTTTTCCGCACCATTTCTTTTTCTTGAATTGCAGTACATTGAGCTCTCAGGGCTACTGAAGATTGACATGGTTTGAAAAATTGTGGTCGGCATAGCATAGATTCAACAAGTACACAGATATATAACTACGTAACTTCTCCTGAGTATCACAGGGAGAACTAGGGAGAGTGAGATGGAGAGACAGGCAGATTACGTCACTTATTCTCAGCGTTTTGCTTTCAATAACTGAATAATTCATTTGCTGCTGTTCCATCTCGTGATCCTTTAAACTGTCAGCAGTTCTCACAAGAACTGGGGGAAGGCAGTAATTTGGTTTCTCGCATTTTCCACCGCACTTTTGTCCTCGTGAGACACTAACTTGATGGTAATGCCTATCTTACACTATGAGCATACAGTGAACTTTTTGAAGTTTTGGGCACCCCTGGTTAAAATTTCTCTTCATTTTTGCGAGTACAAGATGAACTGATCTCCAAAAAGTATCAGGTTAAAGGTCAAACACTCTTTTTAACATTTCATTTTGTACAATTTTATAGTGAAGATAATAAAAAGAGCAGCCTGCAAAAGTTTGGCCTCTTGACTACCTCAAGAGGCACAAGCTGGTGAGACAATATTTAAAATTGGACTCAAATGTTAATGTTTGATTTGAATGGCAGATAGGCTACCTTTCACTGAGAAATGGAACTTCCCATTTGCACTTTAAAGAAAGGAGATGCTGATTACCAACAGCTTTTTACCGTATTAGTTTCTTTCGAAATATTTACATAAGGGCGAACCATTTGTTTCATAATATTAATAAAGTGCATGCCACCCCATTTCATCTGATACCAAATCACTCCTTCAGCATCAATCCAAAATCTTTGTGTCATGAGACCTACATAACCTCTCTAATGCCGGAAATGACATTATTGGTTTTGACTTTACAAATGTGAAAAGTGAACCCATGCACATGACTTGCAACTTGTCATACTGTGTTCCCAATTAAACAGCTGTGTGGATACCTTCAGCTCCATAATTGAATCACCCAACTGACTATTCTGAGTGTGGTCAGCTGATCATGATGATGGCAGTGATTGAAGGGATATACTGTATTTGAATACCAGCCTGCAAATGCATATGAAATTGTGGCTGAGTTGACTTATAGCTCTGTGTCCTTATCCATACTGAGCCTCTACCATTTTATGGCAATATAGTTATATTTTGTGATTTAGTAAGTTGGTGTGTAGTCAGTTCATAAACTCTTTATAAAGTTTATAGATTATCTAACCAAATAAATCTATGTGGCCTAGTCAAGTGAATTAACTACCTTGCATCTCAAGATACTTTATTATACCGATGCCAAAATCCTGTTGATTTAATTCTGCAATTACAGTCGTACCCATTGCCCAAAATTGGCCACAATGGCAAACTATGTCTATGTAGAAATAGTTAATGGATAAATAGTATTATCGGGAAAATCATAGGAAAAGCTTAGCATTCTGAAAAGCAGCTGCTCCATATCACACAAACTTATTGGGAGACATTGGAGACCTTGGAGACCGATTTTTGCTGATAATCCCCCCAATGTTTTTTAAAAACTTGCAATAAAATAATTATATGGTCAAAACACCTACACTGTTCACTTAATATTGATTATAAGCAACATCAAATTTGTTATTTAACAGTGTAAATATTTCGTTTTTTGTCTCGTGACCTCAATGAGAAAATCAAAACCATGTACAGATACTGACAGAGCAAACGGATGACCTACGTGGGCCTTGAAAGATATGAAATCCTCTTATTTCACCTAAACATAATGCAGCGATGATTCATTCAATGTTGAGCATGTGAACAGTGCATGATCAGGGCGGAGACTACATGACGTCGCACACCCGGCTGACCAATAGCAGCGCGCGTTTACCAGCCTATGATTGTACAGTAAATACTACGAGCTCTGCCTCCTTCCCCTTGCTGCTGAAATGAAAGCAGAGGAGTAAATCGAGACAAACCTGTGGATGCTGCATAAAACCGCTCGTTAGCGCTGAGATATTCCTCTGTCAGTAGCTACCTTGGTGCGGTCGATGCTCTGGGGTGGTTCAGTCCAATATATCTGTGTCAGAGGGGTACCCGGAGCAAGCTAAGAGAGGCAGAGGGGGTTTGTCGGCCCACTGCAGTCTGAATCACCGGAGACTCGCCCCACCGCTGGTTCATCATCGACGTCGTTGGCCTGTCGACGTGCGCATCCTCTCGGAGGCAGAAAACAACGGGAAGGAGCGGGATCTCAGCCCGTGTTTGGCCCTCTGCCGCAGCCCCGAGGTGCGCTGCCTGGCAGAGCATGCTAAATAATGAGCCAAAGGGACACACTGGTTCATTTGTTCGCGGGAGGGTAAGTCACACAACGAATTTCGTGTAGGTATTGTGTCTGAACGAACAGCCATGGCTTTCAAATGCACGTCTCAACGTCTGGTTTGTCTGGCTAATCATGTAACAATTGCCATTTTTCTATCCAGCGCGTGCGCGTGCTAACGTTAAAACCCTAGCAGCAACGTGCACGCTCGTGTCAAAACTGTCGGTTCAAACCACACTTCCTGTCGATGCTTCAAAATATACCAACTTGTACTGAGAATGAGATTAGATTCAGTTATTTTTTCTTTTGTTTTATCTTAGATGAGACTTTAGGGATTCCGTTTTGTGTTTCAACTTCAATTTCTTGTTTACACCCTTAAAAACCGAACTTGCTCTCTTAAAGTGCCACTGTTTACCCCTTTATTTTGAAGGCATGTTAATTTAATTTCCGGGCTCATTCTTGCGCTCTCTCGATAACTTGACCAAGTTCTTCTGCAGCTACAGTAGGACTACTTAGTATAGTTTCTCCAAATATTTCACATCTTATAAACCTACGAGATAAATAAGATGATTGATGCGAAATGGCAGTTACAGGTCTGCGTACATGGAGTCAACAGTGTGATTAATATCTATATCTTCGTTATCGATGAATGTCAACTGCTGTAACTGTTGTTTTTTTAGGCCTATTTAGTGGTTCCCATACCTTTTGTGTCAAGGCCCCCCAGGCACATCAGATGAGAATTAGCCTGCAAACACCCATCTAGTAGTAGGAATTGCCCCCAATAACGATCATCAAGAGATTACTTTATGGCGTAACTGGTGGGAAATTTTTGTGCCCTGCTCTACATTTTCTGGGGTTCATTTGTAAACCACCAAATTAGATCACAAAATGAGGACAGTAAAGTATGACTACTGTAAATTAACCTTGCACCCCGTACAGTAGCTGAGCAATGTTTCTGTAAACTCTAAAGTCTGCAAACAGGTTTAACAGCTTGTTCCTCAAAGAAAATGCATAAAATGTGGCAGTTCATTGATGTAGTATATCAGTCGTTTTCAATCCCTTTGTCTTCAGTTTCTACATGTCTGTCACCTCTTCTTTCATCGCTGCACCAGACCATTGACATTTAAACATGATAATTTCATTACACCACAGCACGACCTTTATCTGTCTTCTCACGGATTTACAATGTGACAACAGTGTGTTGCTCCCTTGAAAATCTGATCCGCTTTCCCCAAAAAACTTGAGCTGGCGGGCTCAGCACAGTGCTTCCGCCAAACAGCCACTGTGAGACACATGCATGCAGCAGCCAGCATAGCCCCAAAGTAGGCCAAGGGTCACCACTGCCTGTGAGCATGAAAGTGGGTCGGTCTTTTGAAAGGTAAATATAGCTGGCGCTGCTCTAAGGAGAGTGCAGCTATAGGAATTTGCTGTCAACAGCCAGGATGTCAGCAGCATTGTACGAATACGAATAGTATTCACTTTACCCAGCATACAGGGCATTTGTATGATTTGTCAGGACAGCGAACAAGCAATTTTCAGCTTTGTGGTGTTGTAAACTGCAGAACTATGCCTGTACATGTCTTTGGTGAAAAGCAGAGGGGATCAACCGATGTGCACATGTGGCGTGGGAACATTGTTTTGAGATAACGTCTACTAACCTTGGGCTTATGAAAATAGTGTCCTATCTCATACCCTGTAAATCAGGTAGATAATACAGTACTGTTTGTCTGAAATTGATGCATTGTGGTTTCAGATACTGAGGGTGAATCTTATGGGAATTAGATCAGCCCGAGCTTGTTTACTTGACACTGATAGCATCAGTTAGAGTAGAGGTCAAAGTCTGAGCGACTCCATCACGAGTTTCTTTGGTTCATTTGTAAACGGTCATTTTAAAAAAAAATTATGACGTTGTTTGTGTGGGTTCAGTGAGCCAGCTAAACAACAGTCCTGATGTTCATGACACCTCCTTATCACCTTCTCAGGTGGCAAAACGTCAGTAAAGTGGTTACAGTTGCACCAAGCCGCAGTCAGTCTCTTCTGAACTTCTTTGTTAAAACCAGTCAAATATAACTGATAGATATTATATATCTATATATATATCAGTTATATGATGTGATATGTAATATAACAAAAATAACTGATAGCTCCTGCATCACCCAAACCCCGACACCGTGTCATGGTACGTGGTGCCTGCTCCTAGATAAATTTAGAGCTAAAAGGAATAACAGATTGTGTTACCAGTGAATTTCATCTGTCCCTTCTCTCATATGACCAACATTTCACGCTAAAGCTAAGCTAAACCATGGCATGAAACGTGTTTGTTTTTTGTTTCTCACTGTGCTTTTCCTCTCTCTGTCCCTTTCGGCCTTCGCCCCTTTGTTTCTGCACACTTTCCCTCTCGACCCCTTCCCTGTTCCCTGCAAAGATGTGGAGGTACAGTGGGCGCGATTTTGACTTGTCCCCTGGAAGTGGTGAAGACCAGACTGCAGTCCTCCTCCGTCACTCTCTACATCTCTGAAGTCCAACTCAGCACTGTCAACGGAGCCAGTGTGGCCCGTGTCGCCCCGCCAGGGCCTTTGCACTGTCTCAAGTAAGGAGGATGATGTTTCATATTACTTTCACTAGCTTTTCTTTGTTATGTACGATGTCAAAAATACATCTCACCGAGGTTGTTTTGATAAAGCACGAGATAAGGGCGTAGAATACCAATGTATTGCAACAAATTCTTAAGATTTTTTTTCTAACAAATGCCCTGAGCTGGGAGATGCGTATCAACTTGCTAATTAATATTGTTAAATTTTGTGGGATATTGTACTATTGTGACGTAGCCTCAGCATTGTCTTTTCCTGAGCTGAGTGACATTTCTTAATTAATTTGACGGCACGTCCAATTATTTAGAAAACCTGTCAGTCTGTCAGAAAATGTGGGTTTACCCTGAGTTGTACAATGCGAACGGTCAGCAGGAGGAACGAGGCCTGAAAGAAAGGAAATTCCTGGTAAGTCTTGTTAGTCTGTCAGAGCTGGGGCACACATACACACAGGCTTTGTTTGTTGTCATAGCAAATGTTCATGTCAGCTGCCAAACGTGTCCACTGGCATTTTATAACCAAGAGAAACAAACTCGGACACACACTAAAGTCAATCTGCAGTGATAATGAAACATGTTTGTTTCTTTTTTTTTTGCTTTTGCAGAATCAACTACAAAGACACTTGAGCAGTGCAGCAGATAAAAAGTCCAGCCTCAGGTTTCAGTTAGTGGTGTCCAGAGGCAAAATGGATCATTTTAAGCATCATTTTAAACTTAAAGCTCTGTGGGAGCTGTAGGTATTCTCTGCACAGCTTCTAGAGAAACCAATGCAAAAAGTACAAAATGAATTGTTCCTTTTTCTGCATTATTATATGTCATAAGTCTTCTGATTAAACATGTTGGAAAGTTACCAGAAAGATGGGAAGTGACTCTGCAGGAAACTCTGACAGGGACTGCACCACATGAGCTTTAGCTCCTGAGCAGCAGATGCCCAGTCTGACCCCTGAAGGGGGGGGGGGGCACTATCTCAGTGCTATCAAGATAATTTCATAAATTTATCCAGATCAGAAATCTCTTCCAACTTTGGGGAAATGCACACCCTTGGCGGAGGTCTGTGCTTTGGGGAGTGCCTTCTAGTTTTTAATGGTGTGGGACAGCACAAGTTTAATCTCCCCCAAACAGAACCGTTTTATTATCTGACCCAAAGGTCTTGTGTTCTGGGTCTCTTTTATATTTTACTCATTCTTTGCGAGATTCCCTGCTCCATTTTCTGTTAATGTAGTTTGTATCAGTTAATGTGAAACGCTGCAGCAAATGAAGGTGAGCTGAGCCCAGCTCATCCTGAATGAGGTTACTGGGTTAGACTGGAGGCAGGGCAGCAATCTTTGTACTCAGGTGACAGAAAAGGAACACGTGAGCGGTCATGATCATCACCGTGAACACCAGCAGGACAGGGACGTGTCATTTCATTTTTTTGGGGTCATCCAGTGTGTTGATAGTGACCCTGTGTATAATGTCAGGCTGTTTTGAGTGTCAGGTCTTGGCAGAATGCCCAGGAAGTTATAATTTACTGCTCTTTCTGTGCAGGGCACCCACATCAGGTATAAGTTTAGCTACAAACAGATTTTGTGCCAGTTGAAATATTGTCTAACCCCAACCCTGCTTTTAACCTTCGCATTTTGATGAGCTCTCTTTCTCTCTCCCATAGCTCTGTGTTTTTCTGTGATCATACAGCATGTGAGGGATTTTTTTTACATAAAGTAGTGAAGTGAACTGTTGTGTGTGTGTGTACCTTCAGAATGGATCCTATTCATTTAATTGTAATCGCCAAGCATTAAAACGACTCACGTTTTATTATTTAAGTATTTGGGATAAAATGGTTATGAAGCGACGTGCACCGCACAGCTATGACGGAATGACCAATAGAACGTGAAGTCAAATATTTAATAATAATGTTTTCTGTCTTTGCAGGTTAATTCTCGAGAGAGAAGGACCCCGTTCACTCTTCAGAGGACTGGGACCCAACCTCGTAGGCGTGGCACCCTCCAGGTATGTACAGTACTATCTATAGTACTCAGGTTCACATGAGAAAGAGCAATATAAACAACCTCCACTTGCCTATCTGATAACCAGCACAGTAGAGAGGGTCACTGCAAATCTGTAAAACACTGAGATGCCATTAACAGTCCGAGCTTGACCTGTTATCTGAGAACAAAGGCATTTCTGCGTCATTCGTTTCGCACATGACATGAGACCTGGGCACACATTTTTGTCGATAAATATATTGGCCACTGTTAGATTTCCTTGGCACGTCTCTTTTGTTGACAGCAGCGGTTTCAGGTCCCAAGTACGCAAGTGGATGGAGTCAAACTCGCGGCAATGCCATGAAAATCCGTGCTTCAAATCCCAGGGGAAATGAGCAGGTTCCCTCTCTCTCAGCTTAGCTGGTTGGAGTTACATAACAGTCCAGAGTCAGTCAATGGAAGGCTGAATGACACGGCAGCAGAAGCAGGCAGCAGTCCAGCTGTGACACTCCCGTCATGTGACTGTTGTTGTGCAGCTTCACAATGGGGTTCCTATGTGTCTAAACCGCCCCCCTCCTCCCTGACCTGTATAGTTCTCCCTAGCTACTGCTGCGTCACATGGCCATTGTCATCCTCTTCCCGTTGATTTGTTGTGGTCCATGTCTCTGAGTCATCCGTGCCACGCTCTTATTCCCACTCTCTATCTCTCCCACCATGTTTGTCATTCTGTACCCATATTAATTCAGAACTCTGGGATCCTTCACTGTCTGTGCTGTCTCGCTCTGTCTGACTCAGACTCTCTGAGGGGTGAGAAGTGTGTGTGTGTGTGTGTGTGTGTGTGTGTGTGTGAGTATGAGCCGCTCAGTGGCGGAAGTGCAGCAGCTTGTTTTCCTGGTCACGACAGCTATAGCAAACCTCGCCATAGGAAGATATGGTTACATAAGGTGTAAACCTGATGAACTCTTTGGCAGTGTACTGTATTCATATCATATCTTGTATATTTGTATCTGATTGCCCCAACACTTTACATGAAGGTTTATTTGGTGTCAGTTGACACTTTAGAATCTTAAATGGAATCTGATTTGGAATAGATTTTGAAATTGTTTGCCAGCGCTGTAGCTGTGTTGTGGTTCACATATGACAAACGTAAAAAAGATGCAAATCTTTCGAGCATCTCGCGTATCTTTTGAGGATTAGACAGGGAAAACTGAACGAATTGTCTGAGACTCACAGTGATCAGTAAAAACTTTATTGATCTGGGGAGTCATGAGCAGCACTTAAATACTCACCCATCATTCAAGGCAGCCGGATTCATTGGTTCAGTCTTCAGCTGAGGGCAGTAAAATGTAATTGGTCTTGTAGGAGGTTACTCCTTAAAAAAGGCCAATTTACTATGAGTTATTGCTGAAAATGCTCCCATCAGTGTATACACAGTTTATTAAATATGCAGTGGAAGATTCCAGCTTTCAAGATGTATGGCACAGTAAGATGTGACATTTCCACTCCATTAAATCACAGTATAATTTAGGTAAAGCTTGAGCTTTGGATGCAATATAACTGCAAGAAATAACTGATTTATTACTTTATTTATCTGCGAAGGGAGGTCTGGGTTGCTGGGCTGCAGAGTTATTCTCTCCTGTTATTATTAGGAAACATCAGTCTGACGCGGGAAAGCTGAAAACATCTTCTGATGCTGATGAGTGTGGGGTCCACCAGGCATAATGCTGGCGTTCATTAGCAACACACACACACGTAACGCACGCACACGTAGAGTGCACAAGAGTTTGCACCAGCAGCATCATTCGCCACGAGCGAGAGATGCGCGTACGCTTTCGGAGCCGCTCGCGCCATTCATCCGCAGAGCGGCGCGGCCGTTGTCGTGCATGCATGCGCAGGGCGGGGGGCAGGGAGAAGAGATCACAGGGTTTAATTCCACTCAGCAGAAATGTTGACTAAATCCTGTGATTTTTATTTAGTGAGGAGCAGCGAGAATCATAGGAGATAAATCTGCTCCCGAACCACGCCATGAGATTGAGATGCAGTACGCACACACAGGGCGTGGCTTGACGTAGCATGTTAGATTGCTTAGCTCAGTGCTGGTGCATCACCCTCATGTACAGTTTAAGCAGTGTTTTGATTCAGGTAATTGAATTTTGTTTCATGTTTAATGCTGTTATTTATCTATCCATGCAGTTAAAGTGCCTGTCTTTTTAATTCACTCGACTAATGGCTCCAGTTATTGATCTTTAACGGTGCAGGTCCACTCCTAAATGCTCCTCATTCACGTTCAGTTGCAAATTTGTCATCTCGATCAGCGCTACGTGCGCTCAAACTGAAGAAGCTACAGGGAAAGCATTGTTTTCTCCCAGCGTTTCCTCACTGCTCAGTTGAGGTTAACCCCTCAGCCAGCTTATCCCGCGTTTTTAATTTCCCACTAACCTCTGTCTCATGGTTTCGTTGTGCTGTTATATGCCACAGGGCGATCTACTTTGCAGCCTACTCAACAGCCAAGGAGAAGCTGAATGGGGTGCTGGAGCCAGACTCTACCCAGGTGCACATGGTGTCGGCCGGGATGGCAGGTAATGGTGGCTCCCTCTCCCCCTCCCTTCTGTCTGTCGCTGTCTGTTAAATCTGCCTGTTGGTCCGTCTGCCTGGGCAGTGTAAATCACTGATGGGTTTTATTGGAGAAAAAAACATGTCAAAGAATTATTTAGTTTGTCTTCATGAGACAAAATTCATTTCTCTTCTCATCATTTTTTTCTCCCCGCAATTTTAAGCATCCCTGAAGTTTCACTTCATGTTTTTTTTTTAAAAATCCCGTTACCCCCTTTTCCATATACATTTGTGATATGGTGGGATCTTAGCATATTTAAAATGCAGTGGAAATTGAAAGCATGCAAAAGCTAACTAATAATATATGTTATGAGTAGGCATTATGCAACTCTTTCATGTATATAGATGAACATAGAACAGAATATAAACAATAAGGAGTTTATCAGAAAGCACAATTTAAGACTCTCAGGATCAAAACATGGCCTCATTTTGTTTCCTGTGAATAAAAGGCAAGCCTTGAAAGAAACATCCATCCATGTTGTAAACGCTGTACTTTCTACAACCAAATTATTCAAAGTAAGGAGTTCATCATCCATCTGGCAATTCAGACAAAAAAGTGTTAAAACAAGCATGAGTCGCATCATAACATAGCACATCCCTACGACCTACTTACACTAGCTTTTTTTGCTGGTCATTTCCTTTCTCTAAACACGCCCTTCATCCCAGATAATACCTTATCTCGTCTCGTCATGGCGGCCTTGACGGCCCACACGTGGCTGAGGAGACAACCTCATATCAGCAATAAGGCATCCAGACGCTTTCAGGCAACAATACAACGCGACCCCGATGGCGTGTATCCCATGATTCTCGCTGCTTGCCAAAAAGAAAGAAAACAACATGGTCCTCAAAGTTTAGGTTGTGCTTTCCTCTTCTCCTAGACCTGTTGTCCCCCATGTCTTCATTTATTTATTTATTTATTTATTTATTTGATCGTCCTCGCCCTTCTTTCCTCTTTTTTGTTCTTTCATTTTGAGGCCTCTCCAGAGGACTCTGTAAATGGTTTAACATCCCAGTTGTTACTTAAACGACGGGGTCTGGGCCCCCTTCTTTGCTCTGTGTGTATAGAGGAGAGAGCACGGTCCCCAAAGGTCAACCGGGGCCCCTGGCACTCGGGCGGACACGTCAGGTAGCACCCCATTTCTTTACACTGGTATGATGAAAACCATGGTGATTTTTATGAATATTAGAAAATTCATGATGGTTATTCATATGTAATGATAACACCGTTGCTTCTGGCAGCGTGTTTGCTGCTGGTTCGTAGTTGAAAGGTTTCTCTTACACATTTTTTGCTATTGCTTAGTCTTGACAAACACCTTCCCCCTCCCCCTTAGCCTTAGTCTTGTTCCAGCAATGTAGTAAAGGTAAAGTAATGACACACACGTCAGCACAAAAGAAATGCTAACCTTGTCACTGCCACAGAAGGTTGTCATCAGTGTGCTTTTATTTTGTCGTCATCCATCAACACCATTAGTGCCTCAGTCATTTCCTTTTGAGGAGAATCGTGGCGTCATCCAAAAGCCTATTTCAACACAACTTCCTCTTTTAAAAATGTTTTCAATTTCCCGAAGCCATGACAGTTTTCACTCATCTGTGCCACCAGTTTAAAAAAAACCATAAATTAATACTTGAATGTAGCCAAGATGCAGTGAAAACACAGATGTATATTGCAGGGCTTTATATAACACAAGCTCAGCCCATAAGCCAGAAGTGCTGGATGACTGTCTCAGGGTATCTTGGGCAAACATCTGTGCCGTTCGTCTTGACAAATGTCTCATTGTCTTCCATATGCACGCCTTTTTCCATACTCTCCCAAAGCTTGTCTGCGCCGTGAGACAGCAGAGTCCAAGAAAAGAAAACCTTAGTGACTGAACCCAAATGTTGCCCAGTGTTTTAAAGCAACTTTTGGGAAAGGAGGCAAGTCACAGCGTAGACCCCCCCTCCCCCAACAGTTAATGTAAAGCATATTTGCCTTCTCTGAATCTAGGTCAAACCCCTCTGGAGAAATTGCACAGGCATGGTGTTCCTGTAGATAGGTCTCAATGCATAGCGTCCAGCATCGTGCCCATGTGCAGTTGCAGCTTTTTACACAGAGGTTCAACTCAGGGACCGGTTACCCGGTGTCAGCAGCACATTCACCTACTTAACGCCACATTTAAGTTACTAAGCAGGCAAACAAGTGAGGTTCACCTCCATCACCAGATATATCTGAAACTTTTGGCCATGTCATAGAATTGTGATCGTCCTTCCTTGTTTCTTTTATTTATATATGCTGACATATAGGCTGAAAAAACGGTGATAAATAGGGAAATTTTAGTGAAATGTTTCACATGCAGGTGTTTTATTCCCGTGTGTTATTAATGGGCACCAATGGGAATTAATGTCCTGTAAATAGGGTCACCGTATTACACACCCTTATGTTATGAGCATAATTAAAAAAAAATATTTGGGCTTTCTCCAACCACAAGCTGTCAAATACTTAAAAAAAGAATTTTCCCTCTTCTATTCAGGGTCATATTCTGTGACATTGAAGCAGACTTGTCTTAAATCCATTTTTTATTTAGAAACAGGCTGGTTCTCTGTGGAGACACATTTTCCTTTTGGCCATGTGAGGCATCCGCGGCGGCCTGAGTATTAGTCATTGTTCCACCTCGTCGTGTCACTTCACTGTCACCAATATATCATCACATATTCATGAAATGGTCTCTGCACCTCGTTCATCACCATTGTCCAGTGCTCACAGTCTGTCATACACAAGGACAAGGTTAGCATTTCCACCTGCCTCTCTTTATTTGCTACTTTATTTTTGATAAGCATCTGATTTCACTTTTTTTCTCTGACATGTAGATTAGACTGATAATATTAATGGCTGATAAACTGAAAATGGCAACGAAACGATAATGAAGAATACATCTCCTGCCTTTGTATTTGCACTTGTGATTTACCTCACCTGGGTGAGATGGAGCTGGATGTTTGGATTGGGTTGGCTTCTGTTCAGTCAACATTTTCTTTACTCCAGTTGATAAAAGGAGTGAAGGGAGGGGATAAATTATAGAAAAAGTTTGAAGAAGATATTTACACCCATTTAATTCAACAAATAATAGCAAATTAGAGGGCATGGGGCTTTTTTTGTAGCTGGGATTGGAGTTTGGGGAAAGATGGGGGGTGGGGTCATGGCTTCATGCCTTCACCTCCCATCTGTTCTCCATCTACCTGTACAGTACCAGTGGGTTGGGGGGGGTGGATGTGACTGCTGCTTGTGTGTGACTGTGGTACAGAAAAGCCTGTGTCTATTTTAGGGCTTTACTGTAAAGCTTTCACCCCTGCGTGATTGGGTGGGAGACCCCCGCCATCTGAGCCCCCCATGCAGGCTACTAGCTGCAGCGGGGAGGAGCTGGAGGAGCTTTGCCCCTCCCTCGTGAGTACACGCCATAGACGCTACTTCCTTCTACTTCCCTCTTTTTTCTTCTTCCTCTCTTCTCTTCCACAGACCTGTGTCATCTCTTCTCCACACAGTGGCCTTAACGTAGGGCTTCGTTGCATTGATACACTAGCTGTAGCTCAGGCCTCCTTGTAGACTCGCCCCCCTCGGCTAGCTGTTTCCTGCAAATGGCCACGTTTTTGTTTCGCTACCGTACATCATTTGTATCAGACGCCTTTAGAGACTCTGTCATTTCATCGTGAAACAAAATGCTCATTAACTAGCTCTACGCCCTACGGATCAAGCTTTACATTACTGTGCATTGCCTGCTGCTCCAATCACCAACTGTAAACAGCTCAAACAAGCACATGCACACACTCGCATCCGCTCAGTGTACTGTATATTCTGTAAACACAAGTGAGTCCTTAATGCATTTTCAGGAACCTAATTGTTGATCAAACCCATGTCTGAAACTGAGCTGGAACTGAGATTGGCTGTGAAGACAGAAAGACATATAGAACGAGGTCGCCCGCCATTAGCAGCTAAAGGCTGCGCTAAGTTCTTTAAGAGACTTTCTACTTTAGTCCTGCTGAATAATTGAAGAATATCCTCCAGACACCATCTTGTTTCTCTCTGCTGTAGTACCAACAGAACTGTCTGTAGCGTCTAACCAGTTAACCACTGGTTTGTTAAATGTTATAGGACAAACACCAAGATGTGCATTCATTGACTAATACATGGGTGCATTCGTGTTGCTTAAATTTAGTCCAAGTTGCTGTGTTGTGACTGTTCATTTGTGCATTTAAACGTACATTGAAAGTGTAATGGTATTATAAAAACAGACCACATTTGTCAGCTCTTTAAGATGAGCTTAGGTTGTGATTTTAATAGATTCCCATTAACACCAAAAGAGCTCTCATTAGCATTTTAAAAAATTGCATTGCTGTGTAATAACAATCTGCCACACTCAGAGGCCTAAGATGAATTTGGCCTAACTCCTCAGTGGTTGCAGTTCGATATTTTTTGAGATGATAATTATACATTTTAAAAAAATCAAGCGCTCACAGCTTAAAGCTGCTGCCTTCATGCACATTGTGTGTTGAAATATGTTACCGCAGGAAGAGAGCTGTTTGGGTAACACACACCTGAGTAGCATTTCACATGAAGAGGATCAATACGTTGATGTGTGTGTTTTTCACAAAAACAAATTTGGCTTCAGTTCATCTGCACCGTGATTCTCTGCAGGCGCACTGAAAAGTGAACGACTGAAGCCAGTTGATCCTGTTTAGTGAAGTGCTTTCTCATCATCCTTGCACAGTGTAGACTACTTAGTAAACTTGATAAGATTGTGTTCTTCCACGTGTCTCTGCGTCTGTCTGAACCTCTGAATCCTTTGAATTTCCCAGGGTTCACCGCCATCACAGCCACCAATCCCATCTGGCTGATCAAGACCCGCCTGCAGCTGGACGCCAGGTGAGGAAACCTTAGTGTCATTAGTCTCGTCACCGCAGTGATCACATAACAATGATGACAGTGATACGATGTTGTTATTAGAATTAAAATGAAAGACCCCTCATCATTACAGAAACCGGGGTGAGCGGCAAATGAATGCATTTGAGTGTGTGCGGCGGGTGTACCAGATGGACGGCCTGCGAGGTTTCTACAGGGGCATGTCAGCCTCGTACGCTGGCATCTCAGAGACTGTTATCCACTTCGTCATCTATGAGAGCATCAAACGGAAACTGCTGGAGTACAAGACCCACGCCAGCATGGACGAGGAGGAGGAGTCGGTCAAAGACGCCTCGGACTTTGTGGGCATGATGCTCGCGGCAGCTACCTCCAAGACGTGCGCCACCTCCATCGCCTACCCTCACGGTACTCTTCTGTTTCACTCACCTTAGCTGTTTCTCTCTGCAAGGATGAGGATGTATCTCTAACACAGTTTTCTTCCTCCGCTGTCAAATTGCAGAAGTGGTCCGCACACGGTTACGAGAAGAGGGCAGCAAGTATCGCTCCTTCTTTCAAACGCTGCTCACGGTCCCCAGGGAGGAGGGATACCGGGCGCTGTACCGTGGCCTAACCACCCACCTTGTCAGACAGATCCCCAACACCGCCATCATGATGTGCACCTATGAAGTGGTGGTCTACCTGCTTGGCCGTTAGCCCACCATGCGCCCACCTCCTTCCTGTTTCAAGAGGGGGACCGACTAATGACTTAGAAGGATGCCCTTTGGCAAGCGGGGATGATGATATCAAAATGAAGACCAAAGGAAAACCGAAGATAGATTAGTGGACCAGGAAAAATGGGAAAACGTGAAGTAAAAGGAAGGTGGAAGTTGTCATCATATCCGCATTGCCACCTCCAGTTTCTTTTATCGGGCTATTAGAACAGATGGAGGGAGCAAGAGCTCACGGAAGAAGAAATGTGGGTGGGACAAGGGCGGAGGCACTGACGGGAAAGACGCAGAAAACACAAGGTACCTCTGAAGGAAAAGATTTTAAGCACATTTCAGTGGCCTTAACGGAAAGGGGTTTCAGTTTGCATCCTTAAAAATGGCATTGTTCGCTCGAAAAGAGGTGCATTGTGAAGGGGGGAATGCTCGGAGACAACGGAATTTGACAGGAAACTAAATGTATGACTAAATGTAGGACAGTTTCAGTAATTCATGTTTGTCTGCACCTGTCTGCCATTGCTTCAGTGCTGTAAGACTACTGTATGATTACCTGACTGGCAGTTACCAGTTATTAGGCATCTGTTTTTCATGTCAGCTAAACCCACTCATCTTTGCACTACAGAAAGTGTTCGGCTTCGAGTATTCCCTCTGAACGCTGCAGCTTACCCCTCCACCCCGATGGCCTGAAGTTCATGCAGGGCAGTGCACTCAAAGGCCAGTAAGAGTGAAACACAATGCTGAGCTTGTGATGGCCTGTCACTCAACACCCTAGCTAGTGTTTATAGAGAGCAGGTTGATCAGCTCACTTTAATTCAGTGCTTGATTCCTCTGGCGGTGTCTGGCGGCGACATGCTGCAGCTGAAGTTGGCCCGCGGCATCAACAGTTTGTTAAAACCGAAGAGAGGATCGCGTACGAGGTCAGCTTCCCCCTGCACCCTGTCACTGCGCAGGACTTGTATGAAAACACGAGGCCAACGTGTCCCTTCTGATGTGGAGTGTGTGCTGTCCAAAAGGTACAGAGTTGAAGTATCTACCATTAAGAGTATCGCTACCTGAGTATAATGTGACGGTGTGGGGGAAATGTTGGAGTGGGAGAACGTCTACGGAGTCTCATCATCACCCCATGACCCGTTTTTTGTGCGTGCGAGTGCACATGTGTGAGTCTAACATGTTAGTCTTGTTGGTCTGCATTCAAGAACGTGTGTATGTGTGTTTGTGTGCCTGCATGTATAACAAATATCTACTCCAGATTTCTCTCCTCTAACTAATAATCTTGTAACACTGCGGACGTGGAAGAGCTCCCGTACACCAGCGGGAGTCTCATGCCTGTTGTTCCTTCCAGCGGGTTCCATCTGACCCTGAAAACATGCACTTTTGTGGCCTTTTCTCGGGCTTGTGCTTTGCATTTTATTGTGCGGACAGTTTAAACTTGTACATTGTAAAACAAAAAAAATGTATTACTGTATATCAAAATGGTATTTTGCGCAACTGTTCTTATAGCAGATATATTTTACAGTTTAGAGTTCTCAGTAGTTGTGAAGGATGTCCAAATGTGTGTATATAATATAGATACTGTATATGCATATCATGTATTGTTTTGTTTTTTTTCTTCTTTGGTCCATGTTTCTGTTCTATTTTGCATTTGCAACTGATTGTTTTCATTTTTGTGCAATTTAAGCTTGGTGGAGTGTTGACATGAATATTGCTCAAATGATTTATGTTTTAAGTTCTTTTTTTGTAAGTTGCTGTAAGCCGTCATGCAAACATGAAAGCTAACAAAAGTTACACACACTTTTCTTTGCAGTAGGGTTGTTTTTTTTCTTTTTACAGTGTTCATAAATGTGTTCTATCTTGCAAAGTTTTGATGTTTCCGTCATTCCTGATGTTTACATTGTTCCTTACTGTCTGGACGATTATTTTTGGCTCTCCCAGCAATATGTTTGAATATTTCGATGGTAGAGTTCAAGAACGGGAATCTGTGCAGAGTAACACAGTGGGTTTAGATTTTCATAGAGTGAATCTGAGATCCAGAAATTGCCAAGCAAATCTGTGATCGAAGAGGGTTGTTGGTAAGAGGCAAAAGTTCACATGGCCAAAAAATAGTACATGCATTTCTCTAATGGTATCCAAGCACCTTTATCAAATTTCCTCTTATGAAACAGATAGCTGTGGTCATTGAATTGGCTGAGAGATTGGCTGGGCATTCAAAGCTGTTGTACTGTTCCAGAATCAGTGTAAACCATGTCCTCTTGGGGCTTACTGCTCTGTTGACTAAAAAAAGTATTGTATTTATTTCACCAATTACAAAAAAAGTGATGCACATGATGTTCTTGAACGCTCTCATTTTTTCCGCCCTTACTGCAGTATTATTTCAGACGGAAACTGAGGCGCTGTAACTTGTAATAGTTATTGATTTTCAGTCTCCACTGATGTGTTGCTTGCTTTCAGTTGCTGTCGGTGCTTAAAAGAATGTGCTGACTCATTTTTAAGTCCATGTTTCCCTATAAAACACTAATGGCTTTTATGTCTTTGGCTCCATTTGCAGTAAAACTTGAGGTCAAATGACCAAAATGTGACAGGAAAAAATGGGCAACTGGACAGTTGTTTTTTTGTCTCTCATGTCAGTGTCTGTGTGCATTTCAATCTCTTTAATGCTTGTAGTGCTTGAGCAGGATGTAGCCACAAGCAGGGTTGACTGAAACCTGGAAGATTGGTTTATGCCAGCTCAATTGTTGATGGGTTCTTGTTTGTTTGTTTTTTAACACAAAAGTAAATAAAAATCCATTTGCAACCTTAAAACCATATTTTTAAAAAATCTGATTACTTCTACACTGTTGCAGTCCACCAAGGTTGATAATAGGCTACTCCTTATTCAGATGTTTGGCTATGTTATGATGAAAAAACTATATTTTACAAATCATCATCATCATCATCATACATTTTAAATGTAGAAGAGAGGAAACTTTATCTAGTTTCAAGCCTTTCTAAGATAAGAGACAACTATATTCACCCTAAGGAAACATTTGTGTTAAATATGCTTGCAATACTGATTAAAACCCCCCACACTACTCACGTGTAGAATAAAGGGAGATGCAAAGTGTGATGGTGAAACTCAGTGACGTGCTGTATGAGCACCAGTTTCTGTTAATAAAGTACAATTAATGGCAAAACTGTTTTCAAATTAGAATGTCGAAATGGAGGTATGATGAGTTTGATTGTGGAAGAAGTCCACGAACTGTTTGTATTTGCCTACTAGATACAGCAGGAGGAGCCAAATAGCTCCTGATAGAATCGCACAGGTTCAGTTTACTGGATTCACTGATTTCATTATTCATTTCCCTAAAACGCAATTAGGGTTCAAATAGAAATCGTATATAAATTAATACACATACACACAATTTCTCCATTGTGCGAATCTTCATGATCATGTCATACTCAAATATAACAGGCCAATGAACACATCGATTTCTGTTTTGCTCCCTGTAATGCACTTGTAATGCCTATAGCAGAATGAATCAATGGATGTGGGTAGATGGAAATGGGAATAATCAATCAGCATACATTTCGTGATTGGACTCAGTGACTTAGATTTTTTAAAAACATTACCATAACACATTACCATGCGGCTGTTACAGCACACACACACACACACACACACACACACACACACACACACACTCAGCGATCACACCACGATGTAAATCAGTCAGTCCCGTTCTGATTTACTTAAACAAAATAGCCTTAACGTCAGATTTTGAAAAAGCTCCGTCTATTGATTTCAGTTATGTATCTCATTTGACTTCCACTTAACAGCCCATTGATTTAGTCAAACAGATTCTGCTGGAAACATTAATCTGAGATGAACACAAGAACAGAGAAATAAAGCGTGGGGACAATGATACCTTCATGTACTGTCGGAAATAACAGCTTTTTATAGAGGGTGTAGATATGTAAAGATAGTCGAATAGATTCAAGGCTACAATTTAGAGTACGAATTGAAATAAATAAATTACTGTATATAAGAATAATAATGACATAATCGTCTATTATATACTTTTGTCTCGTCAGAAAAGTGCTTCACAGTGGTTAAAAGCACACAGAAACACGTCCACAGGACTGTCCTGCGAAGGTAACGGCGCACATAGAACATAGCTATAGCGTAAATGCAACTTCTGAAAACAGTAACATGTGTCTGCTTCTGAAAATGCGCCACTCTCACATTTGAACGAACTGAAATAGTGACAGAAGATAACGACAGGAAAGCTGGTGTAACACAGTTAGTAAAATCTGAAATGGCAGTTACAATGGAAACTCCGAAGCTTCTGGTAGAAACAGAGTTGAATTTACAACGTCAGCTGAAGAGATAGTGACTAAAGGAGTTGAAGTTGCAATTCGGGCACTAAAAGTCCAAATTGCCAAACTGTACGTGTGATTATCAATTCAGAATTTTTCTGTCAGCTTTAGTGTAATCATTTAACATTGGTATGACATATTGGTAATCAGAACTTCAGAACTTACAAGCAGCCCCTGAATACACCTTCAGAGCCCCAACCAATAGCGTCAGAGCAGAACGCTCTGTTGTGGTAGAGGCGACCAATCAGCACTCGCTGTAAGGAGTAAATGGATACTCAGCGTCGGGTCCCTGGCTGCCTGGATGTGTGGAGCTACTTGTTTAGTGCAACAAAGGAGCCATCGCTGCATGGCTGAAACACAAGTAACACCGCTGGAATAACGTTGTTGTCACCATCGGAGAAGCGGACAGGCGTCGGTTCTTCTGAAACCCTCAGAGAGAAGGTGTCGTTTGAAGACGAGTAGAGTTTCTGTTTCGGTGAGTGTTTCTCTGTTTACACCGGATGAACAGGAACTGGAGCACTCGGCTGTGTGTAGTTGTTGCGAGGCGAGCGGAACCCTGTGTTTCCCTTCGGAAAGTGTCTTCTCGACATTTGACTAATTGTATGTTCTTAAATTTCACCGCTAGTCTTTGTATAAAATACAAGTTTGGCGTCTCTTGCCATGCTATACAAGTCCGATGAAGTTCTCGCACCTTATATCAGAAATCCCCAGGAAGACGTGTTCACACAGCTTACCTGAATGTGCATCAATTTATGTGCGTCTTCATTTTCACATGGTCACTTTGTAGTTATTCTGATGTCACCTCATTTTACCTCACACAGTAATGGAAATGGAAAGATTCACTGGTTATCTGTCTTCCAGAAATTGTGTGTGTGTGTGTGTGTGTGTGTGTGTGTGTGTGTGTGTGTGTGTGTGTGTGTGTGTGTGTGTGTGTGTGTGTGTGTGTGTGTGGTCAAAACGTAATTGTCAGCTGGTTCGTAATGTTGTTTATCATGCTTTTCGCACAGATGTTTCCTGCTGAGGTTGTTTTAATTTGCCTAAAGCCCTAAAGAGATTTTTAAAAACTAAAACTACAACCAATGGTTATTTTCATCATCAATAACTCTAACAATAAATTACTTCACTAATGGGTTTGTCCATAAACAATCCGTGAAGGAAATAGAGAATTGTTTCTGCTGTAATTTCTTTAAGCCAAAGATGATGTATTCATATTGCTTGTTTTATTCACCAAAGAGACCATAATTCACAGATATCTGGTTTAGAATCAGCTGATATAAGAAAAACATTACATTTCATTATCATTATTGTCACTACACTACCTACGACTGCCAGAAAGCAGAAAGTCATTTCTCAAACTTACTGTTTTATTTCTAATGTATGTAAATGCAAACAGCCTTGTGTTTTTGTGAAGTAACAACACCTTTCCTCGCAGTAGTCTGTGAGTGATCACTTCTCTCTGTGGCTACGCCTTGACATTTACTCGGCTAAGATAGGTAAGGTGACAAGTACACGGAAAATGGAGACCAGATGGTGAGAGCAGGGAGGGGAGGAAACTAGAGTAGAGATGGAGTGGAAAGGATGAACAGGGGGTGAAGGGAAGGAGGGAGCAGGAGGAGGAGGAGGAGGAGGAGAAGAGAGAAGAAGGGTCTGGGAAATGGACAGGATGAGGGTGAAAAGAGGAGAGGACAGTGGAAACTGTAGCCTGGTGCCCACTCCCTCCTCGCATGTGCCAGGTGCGGCATCACTTCATTTGGTGAGTGTGTGTGTGTGGAGTGGTTGTGGGTGGAGTCGGCTGGTTGATGGATGACCCGTCGAGATGGTAGGTGGGGAGAGAGACGGAGGGATGGAGAGATGGAGGAGGAGGACAGGACGGAGCATTGTAATGTTGACAGGGGGTCATTTATCTGTCTGCTGGGTCTGACCAGCCGGGCACTGTGGGAGATCAGGCTGCTCACCAGCGTCTCCCCTCCTCGCCACCTGTGTCTCTTTCATCTGTCGTTGCATCACCGCCTCCCCATCTTTTCCACACCACGCCCTAACTTTTCTGCCCCCCCCCCCCCCTTTTGTTTCTCCCACATCATCACATTAATCTTCACCTGTCTTCCACTGCAAACTTCTTTTCCCCCCATCCTCACCCTTGCTCCGCCTTCTCCTTTTCTCTTGGCAAACTTAAACTGTTTTCAGTTTTCAGATTCAACCACTTTCTGGTGCTTACAACTGGCTGCTGTTGGGCCTTAATTTGAAATTAATAGTTCAACTGCATCCTGTGAATATACTTCAAACCACACTTGATGAGTTTAGGAACATTTTTGCCTGTTTGTACCTGCAGGTTTCAGCAAGTTTCCTGCAGAAAATGTATCTTTCTCTCATCTCATTGAATACCCATTGCATTTTTCTCTGTTCTCCATCACCCGTTCAGCACTCCGAGTCCTAATCTGTTTTCTCTCTGTCTTTATTTCCTGCCTTTTCTCCCCCATTTAAAAAAATCTCCCCCTTCTCCCCTTTATCCCTCCAGAGGGACTAATAAGCAGTGCCCGTGAGTCAGTGTGAGCAGAGAAGCAGATGGGATTCGGCTTGTAGGCCAGATAAGGGTTTTTTTAACTCGGCCGTGTCTTATCACACCCTGTCACTGCTACTTAAACTGAACAGACACTGCCTGGCATTATGTATGAAGTGGTTACAAAAAATACTTAAATTGAGATAGTGAAAGCTTCTGTCTGAAGCATGTTGGTGTAATCCCTGTGCAGGAGGGCGCCTGTGATGCCGGAGCGCTAATTTAAATGCAGTTTATGCAGAGATGGTCGACTCGCTCCGGCAATTCACAAAGTCAACAACTGGCCGCGCACGTGTCACCGCGCTTGTCACACGAGGCAGTTTGGTGACAGGCAACATTTTGCAGTGAGCCAGCTGCTCCCCATCAGCCATCATTATCTTACATGACTTTATTTACCCATCCTTCCCCACTGTGTTTGTTGTGTGCTGCTGCAGCATAGCTCAGGAAGCCTGCTCTTAAAGGAAGCAGGCTCTGAGACGTGAACCTGCAATGTCTTAAATCATGGTGCAAATTAGATCCCACAGTGCTACGTTTCTAACACGGAGTTGCATTTTATGCCAGCACGAGCAAAGTGTTAAGCTGGTGCTTGACATTTGAATGTTTAGCATTTTAAGCCACGCTCGCGGCGCGGCTCTCAGTGTGTGAATGTCGGTCCGCCGGTTGGTTGACTGGTCTTCCATTTGGGTCCTGACTGAAATATCCCAACAAAACTGAGCAGATCTGTATGAAATTTGGTGCAGACATTCCTGTTCCCTTTAGAATGAATTGTAATGACTCTGGTGGTCCATTCATATTATGGGTCTGTAATTTATGACTAATTTCCACATTTTGTATTAATTTTCTGGAAAGTGGAAATGCCATTTGTTACTACTGTATAGAAAAGAAGCTCAATAAAAAAACTCAAGTAGTTGTTATTTCATTTTTTTCCAAAACCTTTTGTTCCATATACAGTATGTTGAATAGACTTCTTGCCTGTGGACAAATATAAACAATTTCCACATTGCCTCTTTTCTCTATAAGTACCAAATGACACAAATGTGACTCAGCCGTACTTTACGTTCAGTTCTATGGAAAACCATGTAAATGTATGCATCTCACACTATAGCAGATGGAGTGGGAATAGATTTATATTCAGCAGCCTTTTGTTAAGTCAGCGATGGACTGCTGAGCTCACAAAACTGCACACACAGGCGCACTCACGGACGCACACGCACACGCACACGCACAAATACAGACGTCACCCGGGGGAAACAGCACTCTGCTGTCAGACAGAGAAATCTGCAAGAAAGTGGCGTGTTCCTCGTGCACTTAACAGGTGCTTAGTTTCTAAATGCATTTCACAACCTGTGTCCGTGTGTCCGTGTGCGCGCAGACCTTGTGTTTACGTGTTTTGCATCTGCTGACGCAGCGGTGACTCACAGAGGCTGTGGCAATGACAGGAAAAGTCAAGTAGTGAGTGCAGTTTACGGTAATATGGGCAGATCTCCTCAGTGCAGTGAGTGGCAGATGAATTCAGAGCATCACATGTTGCCAGCTCTCCTGGTGCTTCTCCTCGTGTTTTAGCTTACTCATCAGTTTGTCGGGGCGAGGTTGACGCTGCTTGTCATGTTGTCATCATCCCGCTTGACATGCATCACACTGTTTTGGGAAAGATTGCAGCAGGGAGCTGTTAATCAAAAGTACGCCTCCAGGAGAATGCAGCCTGATGAACCAAGAGCAGAGCAGAGCTGGATCCCCTAAGGACACAACTGGCAACATGAAATCATTAGTGATGTGACAAATAGACCTTGGTCACAGCTAATGTTCAACCCCCCCACCCGTAAACCCCGTCATCTCGGCTCATTTCACCTTGCCGCGTCCTGTCGCGTACTGTTTGGCTTCCCGTCGTTCTCAATCATCTTGTCTGACATCTTGTCCGATCAGATTGGAAATTTGCTCTGTCTTTTGGTTTTTGGATGGTAAGGAGGGCAGGGGGAGGAGAGAAGCGGTGTTCTCATTTACATATAAATGACAGCAGAGTCCGGTGTTATCACTTACTGGCAAAGTTATCCTTTTACACATACATCTATATTTTTACAGTCCATTTTGTGTTTTACTCTAAGCTACTGGATGCCATGAATTTCCCCCGGGACGATTTAACCATCTATCGAGGCCACACTCTCGCTCATGTGTCATCTTGCGGTGATTTATTGTCTGAGTTTGTGCATGTGTTTCCTTGGTATTGAAAAGTTTCTTTCCTTGCTGCTATGTGTCAGCTCGGCGTCATTGTGCACGAGTGCTGGGACAATCTGCACTGAATCAGCGTCGCAGTCTGCCGGTGAATTCTTGGCTTTACGGTGGCTTTTCCAGTTGAATAAAGATCCATTGACTCTTCCCGGAATCTAAAGCAGGCATGTGATGGTATTTCACTAGAGCGAGAATCCTCCCATAATTGGGAGGCAAATGCATTTCAATGAACACCACTTTCACTCCTGTGATGTACCCTGAGCTAGTGTCTGGTTGGATGTTACAGGATTTTGTGTTTTAAAAGGGAAAGAAAAAGACTTTCCCGCCAGAGGTTCTCTTTGAAAGCTCACGTATCCTCTCTGAGTGTTGTTGTAACAAGAATCCCTGCTGGCTTCTCCATCTATTTACTTATAAAGCCAAAAATAGACCAGACTGCACTCTAAGGCCCGGTTACCTCACATCATATTCGCACTTATATTAGATGTGATATTAGATTCGTCCTCAGGCTTCAAAGTGAATGAACCCAGTGCTGCAAATCTTAAAGCAATTTTTTTTGTCTTTTTGGAACTTGGAAAATCTACTTTTCACAAAACCACCTACTTAGTATCATCACAACACATTAATGAACCATTTACATTCACAGCACACAGTAATTGGTACATTAGCTTAACTCTGGATATGAGAGCTAAATATCAAATTGAGCAATGCTTAGTGTGGGGGGAAAAAAACAAATGCAGACTTTTGTTTTAAATGTGAAAGGCGATACTGAAATTATGAAAAAGGATGCAAACAGTCAGAATTTGACGACTCATATCAGTCAGATCCCTTGTCAGCTGGTTATGTGACTCAGTTACTTGCTCCTCTGCGCAACAGCGTTGCTACTATCTGTTAATGCTGTGGGACAGCCCGTGTTGGAAAAAATGCGAGGGCATTTCCCTTCTTTGCCTCCCGCTCCTTCCCCTTTTCTCCCTTTGTCTCTCCGCGTCTATTTTCTGGCCATAATTACAGCGCCCATGAAAGCGTTTAGAGTCTCATGAATATTGAGAACCAGGAGGGGAAGTGTCAGGGGAGACCCCGGTGTGGCTGGTCTGTCCTAATTATGGAGATGGGCTTCCACACACTCACACAAGGAGGAGAGCCAGAAAATGATCAAAAGCTCCCAAATTGAGTAAAAGTTAATGTAGGCGCAAACCAAGGAATTCAGAAAAACTGGCATGTGTGTGCACATACACACACACACACACACACACACACACACACACACACACACACAAACCCAACTGGGAGATAATAATAGCACAGCTGGTCGTGGCTTGCAGCTGGTTCTTTCTGCTCCCTATTGATTAATAGTGAGCTAATGATGGACACGAGTCTGGCAGATTAGTCATGTGTGTGTGTGTGTGTGTGAGTGAACGAGAGAGAGAGTTTGTATCTCGCAGTTGCCGCCAGGATGAAAAGAAATGTGACTCATGGACTGGGTGATGGGCCTCATTGAGGCAAACAGAGACAGTCATGTTTTTTGGCCTGAGAAATCTTGGGAGGAAGGAAGGGGATGTGTGAACAGAACCACGCACAAACAAGAGTTTAAATTAAGGATGGAAACACGAGGAGCGAGAAAGGAGGAAGACGGGAAGGAGACGGATTTGGCGGACTGAAAATGGAGGGAGCATGGATGCGAGGGAGTGAGAAGCCTGAGAGAGGAAGGAGGATGTAAAGAAGGGTGTGCGCGAGCACGGCAAAAAAAAAAAAAAAGGTGAGAGGGAAGCAAACGACAGAGAGACGAGAAGAGGCGAGGAGAAAGGAGCGCGCTGCGTTCTGAAGGAGGCTTGTATTGTAATGAGTCATTTCAGACGGGGAGGCTGGTGAGGGATGGAGGTGACTGGTGAGAAGAGAGGAGAGAGGTGTAAGGCAATGTGGGAGAAAGATGAGAGACCCAAACAGCATATGAGGAGGATAAGAGCAGAGGGAGTACAGCGGAGGGTGTCACTGCAGATGGTGATGTCTTTGTAAAGGTGAGAAGCGAGGGTGGTGAATTTAAACGCAACATGTTTAGTCCCGGAATAGAAAAAGGGTACGATAAGTGATTCAGTGCTACAGTCAGGTGTGTGCAGGGTTCACAAAGCTCACATACTGTAGCTGAGCTCAGATGAAGAGTTTCAGATGGTCCCCGAGGCTGCTGTTCACATTAGCATTCGTTACACTGAGACCAGAACAAACTTAACAGCTGGTTAGCCTCAGATTCTGGATCAGTGAATTACATAAATGGACCAACGGCGTGGCTGCACACTTAATCAGATATTAAGCTTGCTGGCCTTCAGGCTCACTCCACACGGAGGGGGAGACCACATTTCCTTTGTGGCTCAGGAGGTGGAGTGGGTCGTTCACAAAAGTAGGAAGGTCAGTGGTTCGGTTCCCGGCTCCTCCAGTAGTCCTCCGTAGTGTCCTTAGACAAAACGCCAAACCCCAAATTGCCACCGAAGTTGTGTTAGGGAGCGTTGTATGAATGTGTGCATGTGAATGGGTGAATGCGCTGTGAGCGGGTGTGGATGTATGAATGCAGTCCATTTCACAACCATGTAGCACGGTCAGCGTGTGGCCTGGGATCCATGACATCACCAGATATGATTCATTTTCTGCTTGTGTAAGTGAGAGTTCAGGCTAAAACAGAAGTGGTCAGAGGAGGTCGAAGTGAAGCCTGCGGATGCTCTCAGCCGGTCGCCCGAGTGAGCTGGAACTGGTTTTAAAAAAAAAAAAAAGAAAAAGAGAGAGGAGGGAGGGAGAGAGAGGGAGAGAGAGAGAGAGAAGCATTTCATCGTCCAGCCGTTTCAGAGCTGCGGTCCCGGCAGGCGACCGGGCTCGTCTCACCGCCACCATGTGTGAGCTCTTTATTGGGCCACTTCACAGCCTTCTGAGCGGAAACCAGACCACCGCCGCCTGCCGCGTAGGCATGCCGCTGCCGCACAGACAGCGACACACACACACACACACACACACACTGGTATGATTATGACCACGGGCAGACACTCAAAGACACTCAAACACAAGTGTCAGCACCACTTATAACAGGCCGCAGTTTGGTGGGGTGTGTCCCCAGTCTGAGAGGAGCGCAGCCCACTCTGGGTGTGTGTGTGTGTGTGTGTGTGTGTGTGTGTGTTGGTTCGTCTGAGCGAGAGGATTGGTTAGCAGTTAGCAATCACTTAATCACATAACAGCAATCACTGTTCATCAGACCTTGCACTTTTAATGACATTCAGCATCTGTTTGTTTATGAATATTTATGTGTAAGTGTTAAGCTCAGAGGGGAAGGCGGGGAAGAGGTGGTGGACATAATGTATTTATTTATACATCTTTATTTATGTGGGCTGTATATTAACCGAGGGTTGAATGAATAAACCATTTCCTCCTGCACTCTGTCTGAATGTCTTTTAAAGTGTGGTGGAGTCCTGGATCTGACCGAGTTTGAAATTCTGTTTTATTATTTCAAATGTTTGGACCGTTTCTAGATCTGAGTCGGTGGCTATTTGTGAAGCTGGAGCAGGAAAACTAGTAGTTGTAATGAAAATGTCAAACCAGTGCTTGTCAAATATCCGCGACCCATCTCTCTCCTTCACACAGAACAAATTAAGACGCCAGTCCAGTTGAAATGAAATGGAAGTGGTTGTGTTCCCAACTATGTGCAACACAGTGGGAAGACAAGCCCCGCTGACGGCTTTGATTGCTGCAGCGTTTGCAGGACTCGAGTCAAAACACCACATGGTTCATGTGGACTGTGTGTGATTAATTCTGTTGTTTCTTCTACCTGCAGCTGATACATTTGTTTTTTCCTCATTGATTAGATGGACCAACTGCAAGGCTGAGATTTATTACTCTTCACGTGATGTGGAAAAAAATATCTGTACACGTTGCTTAGCTCCCCAAAACGCAGGCTGAAGATCAATGAAGGCTGTTATTGTTGTTTTCTGCGTCACAGAGCTGTGTTTTCATTTATGCTGCCTCAACAACAGTTTAGAATATATATATGTGTGTGTGTGTGTGTGTGTGTGTGTATATATATATATATGTTTCATACATTCTTACATTATGTACTGGGCGATAGCATTCATCTCCTCACGTGTTACTCAGAAGATGACTCTCTCTCCATGCCATCTCTTTGTTTGGTTTCGGGAACCAACATGCAATTTCCTTGTCTGCTGTAAAAATGCAACCAGAATGGGCTCTTCTTGATCTTCTTCCTCCTGTATCATTAGCTGTGACTGTCGTCGCAGCAGGGGCTTGTGTCGGCTTTGTTTTGGATCTCACTGTCAGGACTATTTTCAGCATCATCTCATCTTCATTCACCTTCCGCCGCAGAGGAAAGACCTCCGATGTGGTATTTGCACCCAGCTACGCATCCGACAGTCTCTGAACACGCACCAAACTCGATTTAGAAATGAGGGTGCCCCGTACAGAAGCATTGTGTCATCCAGTAAGCTCTTTGAGCTCTACTACTGAAATGATTCTGCGTGAAACGCAGATTGTGAGTGTGAGTGATGTCCCTGTGAGGGAGGAAGGGGATGTTCACATGTAGTGCATGTGAGCAAACAGGCTAGAGATGGGCAGAAAGCTGTGGCAAGAAATAGAACAGGCATCAGGTTCACGCGACACAGCGCTCCCCACTTATAATTTATTTATTCGTTCATTTTTGTTTTTCATTAAGCAAAGATCTGGGTCAGACGCAGGGAAGTGTGTGCGAGAGGGAGAGGAAGAAATATGTTTCCGAAACAATGAACACAGACAGATGAGGCCGCTCACATCAGTGGACAGATGCAGGATATGAGACAAGCACTGAGACATGAAGACTGACTGGCATTCGGAGAGACAGACATATGCTGGCCAGCTGTTTGTCATCTTCCTTTGCGCGGCCCCTTGGTAGGAAACAACAGGTGTTTGTATTCAAGTAACACATGCAGACAATTTGTGGAAAGACACGTTGCGTTGCAATGCGACAAGAAAAGACTCAGCCCTTCAGACTAAGGGCCGGTTCGCTGTGTGTAAGAGATCTGACCCATCGCCTTGAATTAATCAAAGAAACAGGAGGTGGAGGTGAAATTGGAGAGTTTGTAGGTCCAACTTAAAACACAGGTGCTTGTTGGTGTGCGTTTGTGAAAGAGAGACGTAGAAATAGAGATGGCAAGACTGTGGGTTAGAGCTGGGACAAGTAACTCAATCTGCAACTGTTTTCTTAACTGATTAATCCTTTGAGTATTTTTTGTCTTCAAGCCGGAATGCCAAATATTTGTTGGTTTCTCAAATGTGTGCATTTGCTGCGTCTCTATTTTCTATGATAGTGAACTAAATTGGTCAGACAAAGAACAATATTAAGGAAATGCTGAGTGCAGGCCTGATAACTCTGACATCTGTCCTGGATCATTCTTTGCTTGGGGTGAAGAAATTGTCCAATATTCTTCTAGTAGTACTTTTATTTGTTTATGTTTTATTGGCAGAAAAGCTTGCCACTGTCACCGAATCAGAAATCCCTGATGTAAAAGATAGCTTTAATTGATCTACAGGAGAGTGAGGCCCCAGGCAAATACTTGGTCCTGTCACCGGGGGGAAGGAGGAGGGAGAAAGTGATGGAGTGATGAGGAAAGCAGAAGAGATGTGGGAAAACGACAGAGCAGCTGATAAGCAGCTCATTATTTGGTCCCTATATTTGGCTCTCCATATTCTCCTCCATTATTCTCATGCTTACAGTGGAGACATCCTCAGCGTAGGCCTACATCCCAACGGAAATCTGTCGCCTGCACGCCTGTCCGTCTCTTGACGTGTGCGCGCGTACACGCGGATGCTCTGTACTTCTGTAGTTGTCATGGCAACAATAGATCGTCCGCCGTATAAGGTTGTTTTTGGCGGGGTTGATATATAATGAGCCGAGCCCTTTTGTTTTCAGAAGGACATATTCATCAGTTCGACCTTTCCCCTCACCAGAGCAGAAAACCAGTTTACCGTTTCTGCATTGAGTTTTAATCAGTTCTCTGTCTCAGTTTTTTTTTTGCAACAGTTTTCCTCATTACAGTAAGGTCTGGCTTTGTTTGACTTGCCAGCGCAAAACTGAAATGCGACACTTGGCACTTGTGTGTGAATGTTTACCAAAATTCTCATCCGCACTTTTGAAAGAAATAGCACAAATAGCTTCATGCAAATTAAATGGTACCGTTTCTCAATTCAATGTGTGACATGAGAGCAGGACTCTGTGAATGAGTCACATATAGTGAAGGAGAGGTCAAGATAGAGAAACAGACGTGTGGACAGAGAGTGACACCTGCAGAGAGCTGCTAATCCCAGAGCAAAGTAGATTACTGCTGCAGCCGTGCGCTCGCCATACCAGCCTGTCTGGAGGAAATGGAGCTGCCATAAGCTGCTGCTAAGTTCCTGTGGACTGCAAAACTGCTGGCTGCGCTGCTGCGCTGACCCAAATGACGGCCAGCGCCGCTCGGTCCCGGTCTGAACCACTCGAGTCTGTCACCCCCCGTGTGTCACTCTACCTGCTGCTCAGTCCTGTTGTCATGCGAGGGCCATCTGTGTGGCGGCTGTCACTCTGGTGTATGCTGAGTGTGAGTGTGCGTGCACATCCATTCTCCTGTTTCAAACACACACCCCATTCTCGTTTCTGACTGAAACTTTTGAGTTTCACAGGATGGGAGACACTGCAGGTGTTCAGGCCTTGAATTATAGATACAAATGCACACTTGGCAGGGAGCACACACATCAAATGGGGCAATCACAAAAACTGCCCTCTTTGTGGACATGGCAACATCGCTGTCACACAGAACGACGACACAACAGAGTGCACGTCACCCCGCGCGACGGGCCATTATGACATTTTGTAAATGGGTCTCTTTGCGCAGCGTCGCACACGGTAAATGGAAAATATGAAACTCTGGGCTGACGGGAACTTTAAATGTTGGTCTGACAGACAGATTTCCAAACCCCCCGCTGCCCATTGTCTGATCTCACGGCACAGAGATGGAGGAAAAAGGTGGGATGGGCGAGTGCACAGGGGTATGTAAATTTGCTGAGTGCGGTCCTGATAACTCAGTTTCTCCATGTCCGGTTTATTGATGACTGTTCACTCTGCAGCCCTTGTATTGTACTGACCTTTCACCTCTTGGCCCTGGCCTAGACAGTCACATGCTGGATAAAGACGTGTCCGTGTAGAGCGAGTTCTGGGTGAGGTGCACCGTCAGCTGGAGCTCTGGAGGATTTCAACCCCAAGCGTCATCGAGAAGAGTTCAAAGTACGACAGCTGGGAACATTCTGAAACCATAACTGAATGGATTAATTATGGTCCCAGCGATTGATTTTAAACTCACGCACATTTAACTCGCATTTTTCTGCACTGAAGTTGTTCTTGTCCATATCTGAGGATATCTAACAATGTTTGATACGAGATAAAGTAAATCTGTTCTGTGAATTCTGTGTGATAGTGAAGGATGTACCCTCACGCTGGCTTGCTGGCCAGCCGCTCGTTTTTTCAGCCTTGCATGCTTGTGTGCGTGTGTGTGTGTGTGTGTGTGTGTGTGTGTGTGTGTGTGTGTGTGTGTGTGTGTGTGTGTGTGTGTGTGTGTGTGTGTGTGTGTGTGTGTGTGTGTGTGTGTGTGCGTGTGTGTGGTTGTGTGCTGGGGGTAGGGATAATGTATCTGTGTCTCTGCAGATTACCTCGGTCTCTGTTTGTATTCTTCTATCTGATCATCTGTCTGCATGACTCTCTGTTGTTTTGGTGTCATGAGTCAGGATTTTTCGAACAATGGTCGATTCAGTAGAAAAAAGTGACTTGTGTGACTCTTTAACACCATTTAACCGTGTCCGTTTGGGCTTGAAGCGCACAGCGGACTGCGGGAAGAGGAGACGCCGCCGCTAGCAGACCGCGTCTGCACCAGTGCTGGGAGGAGATGCTGGAATCGTGTCGCTGTGTTTGTAAGCAAAGGATGAGCGGATTTCACACCGCAGGACATGTGACACAGTCTGTGAGCCGTCAAAAAACAAGTTCAAACAAGCGTCTTTCAAAGCAGCATGCCTTGGAGAGATGGCAGTGTGCATGGGAGCAATTTAATGTTGTGGACACATGCATTTTTTTCTACCCCTCTGGTAAGCTCTTGTCATACAGTATGACAGGAATATTTGAGTTGTTGCAGCCTGAGCACAAGCTGAATTCACAGTGGGCCTGGTGGGGACACTTGGAGCAGGTAAAAGAGACCCATTTATTTTGCTAAACAGAGCAACCTTCCATATTAGCCAGGGTGTCATGGAGCTGGTGTCTTTTAGTGCAGCTAAACGCGATGGTGTATATGTGGCTGTAATGTAATTGGTGACTTTATAGTCACAGTCTTAAATCTGTTGGGATTCACCAGCACATGTTGTCCCGGGCCCATTTAATTGAAGGATCTGAACTTTATACAACATTTAATTGACAGATGATACAGCGATGTAACGGGAGTCTGCAGACGGGGGTAGAATTTGTGTGCTTTTCTTTCTAAGCCACCCAACACAAGCCAATGTATGTGTGTGTGCGTGCGCGTGTGAGTGTGTGGTTTAATGATTTAGGGTCTCTGTGGGACCCTGAGAGGAGGACTTGGCACGTGGCAACGAGGGGTCATCAACGACAGACGCAGACCAGCAGCTGTTGGGGAACAGGGTGGAGGGAGGGCACGGAAAGGAGGAATAAGAGGGAGGATAAAAAAGAAGGGGATAAGCTGGGGGAAAAGTGGTGGGAGGAGGGGACTGGCGAGGGAGGTGCTGGATTGATGGATGAGTGAGCCCAGATAGAGGAGTCGGAGGGGAGAAAAAAAGGGAGGAGAGGGGAGAGATGAAGGGGCAAGGAGGGAGGAAGGTGAAAAACAGGCAGTCTCACATCTATAAAAAAAGAGGGTGGCACATAAATTCTACTGAAGGCCAGTGTTAAACTCCTGAAGGAAGGTATTCTTGAAAATTCTCTCCGGTCCGAATCCTGATATCGTGTAAAACGGGAAATGCTGACATATGATTGTCACACAATCCTCTTTTTGGGAAGTACTTTGAGAACCCTTGCTGACCGTTTCCAGTTCTTGAGACTCTGAAATGAAAATCAGCGCCACCAAAATGATAAGACGCAGTCTGGTGTGAATTTGTGAAAAACAAACACTGGCTTGAGTGGGCTGCAAGAACTCTACGAGAGTGGGAACCGAAAACTTTTAATAGTCTGACAGCGCCGGTGTTGACGGAAAAACGTTGCTGACATAAACAAGCTCGTCAGATGAGTCCTCATTAGTGAAGACATCGCTTCAGAAAAAGACAGAGCGGTATATTGGACAGAGGGAGGGACACGATACGCTGTGACGGTGTCATCAAAGAGAAAACGCCGTGTGTGTTGCACAAAGTAAGACACTGACTCACTGAGAGAGCTCAGATGAGACGAGGCGTGGAAAGGTTGTGTTTTAATGGAGAGAGAGAGAGAGGGGGAAATGAAAGCAGCAGATCTGTGTCTGTCCATCCCGCTGCCTCCATTTACCGTCATTGATCGCGCAGCCAGGCTGAATTAATGCCTACCTGCTGCACTCGCTCGGCCGGCGTCTGTATCGATGTGGGTGTGAGGGGGAACGGAGAGGACTGCCTGCGCTCGCCTCACTGAGCCTTTCTCTTCATGTTCACATGGAGTGACAGCGTGACGTCGGCGTTTTCATCTTCTCATGAGCGTCCTCGCAGACAGAGAGACGAGGACGTCCCGGCCTCTCACATGAAGACACTTTGTGACTCGTTGCTCCTTTAAGTGTCCTTTAAGTTTAGATGTGGGGTTTTTTCTTGTCCGTTCAAGGTTAAGAGGGGTTTGAGGTTATGAACAAGGGCTTATGAACATTGCAGTATTTTTAAGGTATATCGCCGTATATAGGCTGGGTATCGCATTGACTCAACTCAGTTTCAGTTCTCAGAGTGCCCTTTTTTTGGATTTCCGATTCACTTTGATTCAGTTTTGGTTACCAACACCAAGTTCGCTTGGATCCACTTTATACTGTATATCTATCATATGATATATAGAATCCCCTATGCCAGGCCAATAAACAATGTGGTACATAAGCAAGCGACCGAGCCTATTTCCCCCTAATATCCAACTACACCTTTAAATTCCATGTAAACAGTTTTGGTGATGGAACATGCAGTGCAATCCCTGTAAAGTCCTCACAAGTGCAGCGACATAAATGCTGTGTGGGAAAAGAGCAGCTGATTGCTCGAACACAGAGTGAGCCGGTGTGTCCTCCGTCGCTGTAGCTCGGCCAGACTGGCCGTGCTCCTGGCGCCCTGTCTCTCTGCCATCTGCACACAGTAATTCTACCATCTCCTGTTTCTCTCTCTCTCTTTTTAACCCTCTCCTCCTCTTTCTCCCCCCTCGGACTGTCCTCACCCTTCACCCTGAGGCTGCATACTGCTCCTCCCTTTCCCTTTCTTCTGCACACACACACACACACACACCTTCTCCATCTATCTATCCATCCCGCTCTGTCGATCCTTCTCCCCTGGGCCATGTGGACAGTTGGGTGGCTTTGTGTTTGACACGTGCGTTGGCAGGAGGCGGTGCACGCACAGACACACACACACACACACACACACGCACATGCGCTCACGCCTCCCGTTTCTATTGTCAGTAAGCTGCTCAGCTGTGAGGCCCCTAGCCCTAATTCTGTGTATGGGGTGAGGACAGGGCCCCCATTGTCCTGCAGATTAACACACACACACACACACACACACACACACACACACACACACACACACACGTGTCCCCAGACCCCATGGGGTCCCTTAAGTGTGAATGTGCCTTGAGGTAGAAAATCAGGGGGCAATTTATGGCAGGGTCCAGCTGAGAAGATGGGGGATGTACCGCAGACTCAGTCCGTTTGATGCTGTATCTTTAGGTTCTTATTCAGGATGATAGCAGTGAGGCTTAAGCCCTTTGTTAGAAAGGAATTTGTTTTAAATGAATCTGTGCTGCAAGTCACAAAGTGACATACTGTAAATGGATAGCGACAATCAGATGCATAAAATGTTGTAAAAATAATAAACCAAACATATTCTCCATATAAAAATGAAACGCTAACATTTCTCTGTGTAAGCTGCATCAGTGTTATCATAAACACACATCACATCACAGATGTGCAATGCAAAGCACTGAAATGGTCGAATAAACCGAAGACTGTATCTTTAACGCCTGAAGTTACTTTATGAGGAAATATGGACTCGCAGAGCACACAACCACAGAATGTGGTTGCTGTGATACTGGAGAACACAATCAATTTTGGTGATCACTGGTTTGAAGCGAAGCTTCCCAAAACTAAAACCCGGAAAAGCCTCTAATCCGTCTGAATTAAGGGGGCTGACTTTGTGGGTTCATATTCTACATGCAAATTGAGCTGGAAATTAGCAGCAGTAAAATAATGAGGTGCACCAGAAGCTGTAGTCATATATTTGGAAATTTGACGTCTTTAATGCTGAGCCTTTACTGTTGGTACAGCCTCACCCGGTCATGTTTCTCTGTCGTATTAAAAATCCAGACTTTCACTATCCTCTTGGACTTGGAAGGAACAACATTTAATTGGCATTTGTGGAAGAACTGATGGATTTCTGCAGCAAGCAGGATTACAAAGTAGAAGAGATGGGATTACAGCAATTAAGATCAGGTAAACAACCAAGAATTACATTTTCTTTCACACTGCTGCCTTTGACACGGCAACTTTGTTGACAGGGAAGATCATCCCAAACCATAAAGCCTGAACTTGGCCTCACAGCGGCAGCATCACTTTTGTTGAAACGGAGCCTCAGATTCTCTGCCAGCAATGTCACTTCAAGCGCCCCCCCCGAGCCCCCACCCCCCCACCCCTACCTGTGCGTTTTACGTTAAGCCTTCAGCGACAGCTTACATTCAAAACCTACAGCACCTGCTGCCTTGTATAATGAATCAGTTTTGGGGTTGAGGATTTTGCTCCAGTGCTGCTGGTGCATGTTTGTACAGATCAGCACATTTCCTTTTTTCGCCACCTCTCAGTCTGAATGAGACAGTTGACTGGCCTGTGTTACTTGTCCACGTTTGTTTTAATCGGAAAGAGTATGCAAGTGTAAGCAAGGTACGCACTTTGCAAATAAATTTCAAATTAAAGTAAAAGTTCAACATTTTGGAAACCATGCTATTTGCTTTCTGTGCTGGATGAGAAAATCAAAGCCACACTTTTATTTTAAACTTCATTTCATGATTCATAATATTCATAATGATTCATTAAAATAAAAATGTACTGTTTTTAATTGGGGACTCTGTGTCGGACTGTTTCTTTGACCTGAACAGTTGCCAACCAAACACCACACCAAATGACTATACTATGCAGCAATCAATGCTCAGCTCAGCGTGCAGGAAAAATATGGCTGCCTGAGTAGTCCAGCACATACTGCAACTCTTACTTCATGTAATATTTGAATGCCTCAGCAGCTATATTATGTAATTATACGGTAATGATAAAGCGGGAGCGGTTGTGGAGAGTTTGGCTCCCTGGTGGTCGCAGCAGTCCTGGGAAAAGGAAGTCCACACAGGAAGTGAGCTGGCTGGGCCTCAGTCCTGCATGACTGCAAACACTGAAGTCCGTCTCTCCACTTAACACGTATATGTGTCTGTATAGAGAAGAAAGTGGTCATACGCTCATAAGGGCCGCTGTACTTGCATGTGTTACTAAGTAACTGTAGGTGTGCCTGTGCATGGCCTGTTTTCAAATGCCACATGGAGTTAAAAAGTTGTGGTAGTGATAAAGAAAGGGGGGGAAAAGCATGTGCTATTCCAAACGCTGTCCTCACTTCCTCGACTTTGTGAATGACTGATGTAGCTGCGGGAAAAGACAGATAAATGAACTTAGTCATCACATCACCTCAGAGCCAAGTTATGCAGTAATGTGCAGATGTGGGCAAATACACAATATGACGACAGGAAAGAACAGAGTGCAATAGAGCAGAACAAAGCAGTGCGGGTCATCACCCAGACTGTACTGGATGTCATGTGTTAATGGCACAAATATGAAGTGGTAAAAGGAATGCTTTGTTCTCTGCAACAAGCATGTCATGTTGTGGAAAGAGCCTTTTTTACTGATGACTTTTTACATTTTAGTGCATTTTGTTGTTGTAATTAATCACTTTTAATAGTGTTACTCTTTTTCGATAACGTGCTCCCCTCGTGCGGCACATGTAGGGGGTGTGTGTGTGTGTGTGTGTGTGTGTGTGTGTGTGTGTGTGTGTGTGGGGGGGCGCGGGGAGGTGGTGGTTGGCCCGTTGTGACCGCTTGTAAGAGGATGGGGGTCAATCGGATGCTCCTTCTCAGCTGCCGGCCGGCTGGTTGCTGTTGGTAACTTTGCTTGAGATCAGAGGGATCGGCTTCACCCCCACACACACACACACACACACACACACACGCACACAACTCTTAGTCAGACCGATGGGGAACTGAAACGGGGGAGTGGGACCGGGAAGTCTGTTCACAGCTGTAGTTGTCAGCGGAGCCGTGACGACGCTGCCTTGGAAACACACTTTCAGAGTTTCCTGTGTGTTGGATGGAGGGGGTGGGGGTGGGGGTGGAGGGGGTTGTAAGGAAGAAGCGATAGCCTCAGGACAGATAAGCTCCAGGGAGGGGGTGGGTAAAGAGGGAGGGAAAACGGGGGGAGGAGGAGGGAGAGGTGAGCAGCCCTGGGAGGAAAGAAAGCGGGAGTCTCTCCTCCCTCCGAGCTCAGACGCGAACTCGCCGCTCGGTGGTGCGTCTCTGCCTCCAGTCTGCTCGGGCTGTGTCGCTGCCGGCGGGAGTTCAGCTGTGGGTTTTGACCGACCGTCTGGATTTGAGCACGGCCCGGACAGGCTGAGCGGCTCCGGCGCGGCGAGACACGAGGGAAAAGTCGCTGGAGAATTCACCGTAAGCGGCGTTGACGATCTGCGGTGTTGTCATGCAACGCGCAGCGTGTCATCGAGAGATGTTGTTATATCAGGAATGTGTGTGTGTGTGTGTGTGTGTGTGTGTGTGTGTGTGTGTGTGTGTAAGTGTAAGAAGCAGTATCTGTACCTGTGATGCAGTGACAGTTTATAACAGTGGTATAAAGCACACGCCTGTGGTTTAAAGTAGCTGGAAGTATTATTAGTGTTTTCCGTTATGTTAAGATTAGACATTAAGATCGGCCCACACGCTGCTGCTGCACTCAACATTTTCTTTTTCCTTTTTTTCACCCCTGGAAGCTACCGTGCACCCGGCCTCTCCTCTTTCCTCCCTCTCTCCCCCTCTCTTGCTCATCTTCTGTCGCCTTTAATTTCCTTAATGGTCTTGAGGCCCCATCTGGCCAGCCGGGATACCCCTGTGTGTGTGTGTGTGTGTGTGTGTGTGTGTGTGTGTGTGTGTGTGTGTGTGTGTGTGTGTGTGTGTGTGTGTACGCCTGCTTTTGTTCAGTAGAGATAGAGAGTTCTGGGATAAGCTATCCTAGGACCCCCCCCCCACGTACAATAATAGGATAGATCCTGCTCTCTATTTTTAAACACACTGTTTGTCTATATGTCACAAACACCCTTAATCTGACGTGCTTGCCTGCAGTAGCTTTCCTCACCGCGCTGTGTTTAGTCTGTGGATTGGAGTGGGAGGGTGTATTTGTGTGGTCCATCCTGGGATGGAGAGATAGCAGCTCTCCTTTCTGACTTTATCCTTTTGTTTTGCCAGCTGCTGACCTCTGTTTCTCTCTCTCTCTCTCTCTCTTTCTCTCCATCCCTTTCAGCATGTGCGTTCTCCCTTGCTCTTCATTTCACTCAAATTCACACGGCCTCCCCTCCACCCGCTGCCTCTGCCCTCGCCTGTTCTTTTTAAGCGGTGTTTTTGGATTTCCTTCCTTTCCTTTCCTCTTCTCTCCTTTTCTCTGGTCGCAGTGTGAGAACATGCAGCGAGGGGGTTTCTCGATATAACGCAGTCTGCGTGGATGTACTTTTTCATCTCAGATGTCCTGGCATGGCACTCGCTGTTCCACTTTGTGGTGAACGATTGTGAGAACACCGCGGTGAGAGAGACAAGTGCCCCCAATCGTACAACAGAAGCATGTGTGTGTGTGCCACACAAGTAAGTTATTATTTCCATTATCTCTCGATTGTTATTCTTCTGATTGATACGTTTCTATAAGTTTTTAAATTTGCCTCTCAAGTTGCCAGAGCCCAAAGTGACATCTTCAAAATCGTTAGCTGTGTTTGATCGCCAGTCCACAACCCAGTAAAAGCAGCAAATGCTAATGAATGTTTTTAGCCACAGCGACTGTCTCCGGGTGAGTCCACTGCTTTTGTCCACATGGAAATAGCTCAATGACTATTGAGTAGATTGGCATTATATTTCGTAATGTATTTGGTCTTGCTTCTGGTTGTTGTCTCAGTGATTAACAAATAGTTTCCACTTCACAAAGAACTCTTATCTGTCCAACCTACCTCTCTTAATTCACCCACTGAATATGATGAAGTTTCACTTCCTCGCTCAGTGAAGATGGAAGTTAAGCGCTGAAGAAAAAGAGCGAGGGAATTTTACACCGGCATTGTTCATTTCAAGAGAAGAGCGGATTGATCCAGGCAGAGGAGGAGGAGGGAATGTGATTCATTAGGGAGACGATGACCGGAGTTTTTTCGTAAAGAGTTCGGGCTTACTGAAGAAAGTGAGGGAGGGACTCTTCTTCTCTGACAGCGGTGGGAATACATGCAAGGAATGCATCAGGGAAATCTCACCAGGGGAAACCATCAACTGGCGTATGGAGGTCATTACTTCCACAACGCATGCACAGTCAGTTTCATCTCAGCGTGAGGCGTTCAGTGAGCATGTGCAGTAGCAGCCGCGCTCGAATTTGCTGGTGTTTTGTTGTTTTGCAGGTTTCGCTTTTTAAAAAACTGCATGCTGAGTTTGTATCGATCGCTGCATGGTAGACGCTGGGGCATTTGGTGTGGCATTTGATGGCAGGCCTGAGAGACCAACTGATAGAATGTCAGCTCTGCCTCAGTGGATTTCCTGGTAGATTGGTGAGGGGAGAGAGACACACACTAACATACACACACACACACAAATAAATAGGGGAATAGGAAGGGAAGTAGAGGAAAATAAAGATGACAAACTGTAGAATGTTGTTGAAGGTAGAGGAGACAGATGTGTGAGGACACAGTCAAACCTACAAAGGGAGTCAGATAAAAGAACGCTGATGCATCTGTCCACGACTGCCTAATAAGTCCAGAGACGTCTATAAGAGTGCCCCACTTCTTCCCATCAGCTGCAGGATGAGTCCTAGTCTGGAGTGTGTGGTGTGTGTGTGTGTGTGTGTGTGTGTGTGTGTGTGTCTGTACTTTGACATCCTGTTAGGAGCCAGACGGGACAGTTTATGTCTCGCTCTGGCATCTTCAGCTACTCAGGGATTCCCTCAGTAGGAATGAATGTAAGCAATGCAGAGAAGATGGTAGTTTGTTTAATCTAGCGGGTACAGCAGTTTGCTGTGAAGAGATACAGTATGAGCGTGAGCATGTTTGTTGGTGTGCTTCTGTGGTTGCATGGGAGCTCTGTTTTTATACACTGCGGCGCCCAAATGCCCCCCCCACCCCTCGAGTGGAAAGTGGAAGAAGTGACCATAAGTGATTCATTTTTCAGACGTCAGAGGAATGAAGCAAAGTTGCTGTGATCTAGCCTGACAGTGAAGGTTCGAACAAGGTTGGAGCGGTTTAAAATCAGTTACGTAATGGTGGGGATGAAGCGATACTGTCTAAGTTTTGGCCCATGAATAAAAAGAAGACAGGGATGAGGAAAACCGTAGCCGGTCTGTCATAATGAGACTCAAATTAGTGTGGCCCCTGCCTGTTCTCAGACTTCTCAAAATGAGATGTTGTTAGACCTCTGTTGCTTTTTCGTGTCAAATTTCAAGCTTGACCAGCACATCGGCGAGTGAGCAATTTTAAAATTAACCCACTAAGACTTCACCGCAGCGGGAATAACGCGAGCTCACTGACCCTGGACAGGTGAGCCAGAAACTTTAACTTTGCACATAGCTGACATAGTTTAATGCAGACTCTTGGCCATTCCCAGAGAGGACGGTAGACACCTCGATATTTCAGGAGGATGCTGCTGAATGTCTCATGTGATAACCAGAACAGACACATGAAACGTTTTACTTGCAGCTCATTAAATGTTTCCCTGCACGGACTGTGTTTCCAGATGACTGTGCCTGGTGTCCTGCTGGTCTTGGGGGCAAGTCATGAAGTTTGGGTGAAATTGAGGTCAGATTTGTAGCGGGTAATAAACATTTTGCTGTAAGGAGAATGGAAAGACTTTGGAAAGGAATTCTTTGACATGTTGAGGAAGAAAAAAGTTTCAAGCCTGTCCATTCAGTAGAAGTCGCCAGCCAGCAGCCAGCTTATCAGTGTAAAGACCTTAAAATGAACAGCTAGCCCAGCTATGTCTGAAAGCAAACATTACTGTATTCAGCATTAAGTGGAAACCTTGGTTTCTGTTAGTCATAAGTTCATATTTAGACACAGTGCCCTGGGTCCTCTGGCGAGCTTGACGGGATTTTTGCGGAGAAGCCCGCAGACATCTCTGGTCTGCTCTCTGAGGGCGATGCTGTATGAGTGAGCGGTTCCTCAGCAGTTTCCCATCCCAGCCTGTGTGAGTCTGTGTTTGTGTGTGGCTTCATAGACTGCCTGTCCGGTCGGAGCTTGTTGGGCAGTCTTGGATGAAACCCAGTCTGAGGCAGACAAACACACACACACACACACACACACACACACACTCATTGTATCCCCCTCTTGTACAATGTTACGCACACAAGCCCTCACAAGCTTTTCGGTGACTGGAGCTTGTTAGTGGTGCAGCAGGAGAAGCCAGGGGAAGCCAGCCCACACACCAGGTGCACATCGGCGTCCGTCTGCCCTCTGTCTGCCTGCACTTCTCATGCTTTTCCGCTTCTTGACAGTTAATCAGTCGATTAACCCATTAGTTGATCTGCAGAACATTAATCGGCAACTATTTTAATAACCAGATATTAGACAAACTCTTATTTATTTAGATAAGTTGAGGAATTTCTGGTTGTCTGGATTTAATGTGAATCTGGAAAATGATCATACGATTCTTCATAGCAAAGCCTTCATCTGTGCGGGTCCTCGCAGATGTGTGTGTGTGTGTGTGTGCGACACCACACGATCTCCCGCCCCCTTCATTACCTGTCTGACCCAGCTGAAGCTGCAGATTGAAGGGAGGGGGAACACGTGCGGTCGGTCCTAAATGAGTTGGCTGCAGAACAGGAGAGCGATGGCGGATGGGAGGGAGGGAGGGAGAGTAAACAACAGATGGTGGGAGCATGTTGCCGCGGCAAACGCCGCGCCAGACCCACCACCCGTCTCTCGAGAGGTTACTACGCAACGGCGACCGTGACGACACCAGGTCAGAGGTCAAGTGCCTCCTTGATGGCAGCCCGTAATGCCAGATTGTCGTCCGCATGCGGCAACAGAATGAGCCAGCTGAGACACACACACTCACTGAAAGCTTGTTCAATGTTAAATTGTATTTTCTTTGGCTGAAGTTAAGCAGCGATGACTCTGGAACCTTCCATGCCTGGTCCACCCTTTACCCACCTGCCAGCCGTGATGACACACATTGAGACGGCTGTCTGTGTGTGTTTGTCTTTGTGTGTGCGTGCGTGTGTGCGTGTCCAAGCACTGAACCCTCTCATCCTAACTGCTTGGTGACACACGTTGGCTGCCAGCTGCCATGACCTCATTCACAGCGAGAGAAAAAGAGAGAATGGGGGAAATGCTTACAGTCAAACACAGAGGTGTGTGTGTGTGTGTGTGTGTGTGTGTGTGTGTGTGAGGGCACAGACATTTAACACAGGAGTACACCATGACCTCACTCTGCAGTATGGTAGCTGACTGGTTGGCTGGGAATATTTGTGCTTTTGTCCTCAGTGTCTGTTAATAATTCTACTTTACAGTTTAGAAATTACATTTTCATTTTTTTTTTGTGTATTTTCAGCTCAACATTACTGGCTTTTCAGGCTCCAGGTAACCAGTTCATGAAATAGTTTGAGACAGTAGGCTTGCAGAAGTGAAGTTTGACCTTTTGCATCTTTCACACTTCTAAATCACTATCTAAATCTGTCTGTGGACAGTTCACATTGACACATAAATAAGCTGCGCATCACTGCTACTCATGTGTGAGACAGTCTTACCAGAAGAAGCATCAGGTCGGCTTACGCTTCAAAATAAGTGCTGCTCTGCGGCTTGCGGGCCGAAAAGGTGGCAGATTCGTGAGATAAGCAAGGAGTTTCATTATCCACTTCCCTGTTTGTCGGAGCCCTGACTGACTCTTTTCCTGTGAACAGGAAGTACCAGCTGTTGTTCCTGGAAGAGGTGACGGCATCAGTTAAACCACACAGAGCTGCGAGTGTGTGAGATCATCTTTGATGTGGTTTCATATGATGTTCACTAAACATTAGACTTAACTTAGCACTTTATTTGTCTTCTTATAGAGTTTAATAAAGAGGTCAGTTTGTATTTATAGTCCTTGTGCATGTGTCAACTAAATTACATTACAAAAAACATTAAACAGTTTTTTTTATTAACATTTGTTTGAATAGCTATTTAAATATATGTTTCATAAGACAGTTTAGGACCTGTTCTTTTTCTAACACAGTTTTGCCTATAACCCATTATTCAACAACAGCTGAATTGAAAGCAAAACTAAAACTCGAACAGCCTTACAGGAAACTAACATATTACACCAAAAATTACATTAAAATGGAAGGTACCTACTATTAACCATGGTTATTGGAAACTGAATGAAAATGTTCTCTGTCTTCCTCATAACACGGTACCTATCTATAAAAGGCAAGAATCTCCTGAAATCTCATCAAAAACGAGAGTAAGCTGTAAGTCAGGCTGCCTTTTTCAACTCAGTCACACAGAGGATTGTCGATAAATTATTGCCCGATGTTTTTGTTTTTCTCCTGTTGTGTGACGTCCCTGTAAACTCAGGCAATACTCATTAAAATTACATTACCTAAATGAGCGAGTGCCAGCTTCAAATCTGGGCTGCGTTGCACAACTGGGGAGTGTTTGCAGGGCTGCATGTCTGTATTGGTATTGGCATGCAAGTTTAGTGAGAGGATGCAGGATGATTCAGAGGAAATTTGTGCTCTACGTGTCATAATGCCAGTTTATGTGTGCTCAAGATACTGTTCGTTGTTGATTCCTATCAAAGCAAAGACTCACGAAATCGAGTTTTGTGAGGAGTTTTTTTCAACGCTTGCTGTCGGTCTCTTCCTCTCTTTCTCTTTCTATTATTCTGTCTCTCTCAATAATCATTTCTGTACATCTCTTGTTCTTTTACCGTAAATTCCTGAGACTATATGTCAGCCTGGTAGAGGTTATCAGTTAGAGATGCTATGCCCATTTTTAAAATCTCTTTTGTCTGGTCCTTCTCTCTACAGGAGTGGCACCCACTCTGTCTTTCTGAAGAAGTTTGTGGCATGAGACCAGATCACACAGATCTTTCATTCATCACCTCCTCCTCCATCTCCCTCCACCACTCTCCGGTTCGGAACGCTCTCTCTGCGCCACCGCATTGATGAGGTAACGTCAAGCTCCACGCAGCGCAGCACCCACCTGCACAGAAACCGCCACCCGCCTCCCTTCTGTCAACCCATCCATCGCAGCCATGGGCCAGAAGATTTCTGGTGGCATTAAATCCGTAGACGGTCGCGGGGAAAGCGGTGGTTCCCCGTCCTACCGGCCCTTGGTTCATCGTCGGCAGCACCCGGAGCTGAGGGGCCCAGACTTCTCCAAACCCCCCAGGCTGGATCTCCTACTGGACATGCCATGTGCCGGACAAGAGACCCAGCTCCGTCACGCCTGGAACCCAGACGACCGCTCGCTCAACATCTTCATCAAAGATGACGATAAATTGACATTTCACCGCCACCCGGTTGCTCAGAGCACAGACTGCATCCGGGGGCGGGTTGGATACACAAGGGGTCTCCACGTGTGGAGGATCCACTGGCCCGCCCGGCAACGAGGCACCCACGCTGTAGTCGGGGTCGCGACCTCAGAAGCTCCTTTACATTCTGTTGGGTACACGGCGCTGGTGGGGTCGGACTGTGAGTCCTGGGGCTGGGATCTGGGACGTAACCGGCTCTACCATGACAGTAAGAACCGGGCCCACAGCTCGCTGCCGTCTTATCCGTGTTTCCTGGAGCCGGAGGAGTCATTCACCTTGCCGGACTCTCTGCTCGTGATTCTGGACATGGACGAGGGAACCCTGAGCTTCATGGTGGACGGACAGTATCTAGGAGTGGCATTTAGAGGGCTCAAAGGCAAGAAGCTGTATCCCATTGTCAGCGCTGTGTGGGGACATTGTGAGATATCCATGAAGTACATCAACGGCTTGGATCGTGAGTATTATCTACTACACTACATAAGAACACACGAGCATAGTTGAGCACTCAGTGCTGCTTTTCTCCAGCACATCATAGCCATAGTTAGGTGGCTGTGAACACCAAAATAGGAACCCAGCTGTGGCAGCCCAGTCTTATTCTGACATGTCAGCACACGAGGAGTTGGGATTCGTTACGTAACTCTGTAAATTCAGCGATTGTGTATTTGACACTTATTTTTGGCAGAAGACTGAGTGAAAGTTAGTTTGTACAACAGTGGGCAAGGTGACACTGTTGTGACAGCCGTGTTCAGGTGGCAGTTTAACGCCACATTGTGCATGATCTTGTAGTGTTGCCTGCTTAGCTCAGCTGTAAAGTTTCCTACTGAGCATGAAAGTACTGAGAAAGCACTGATGACAGTGACATTGTGGCTGACCTCAGTTTTTGACTTAAGGTCATTATAACACCAACACTTTGCAGCTACTCTCGTCCCTGTTGGAGGCTTTTTCTCCGGCTCATTACTGAGTCTGGTTCTACTGATATCACCGGGCCGTTCCTGAGCTCCAGGTACCTCAGGTGGTTATTTTCTCACATGAAGTCATGCACGAGGCACCCGCAGGCGTCGCCTTGTGTGTTATTTCGGCTGCGTCAACTGCAGCTTTTTTCAGGTCACTATAATGGGGAGAAGCATTTGTTCTGCACTAAATAGTCCAGGGTCGTAGCAGCAGTACGTTTTGCTGTAGAAGCGGATCAGGAGGTGGTTGTGTCTGCGTGGATAGTGGATATGAGAGGGAGGTTTTAGGTATTTGTGCATGGTGTCCCTTGTTCTCAAGGAAGCTCTGTGTTCCAATACTCCCACTGTCTGTCCGTGTGTGTGTGTGTGTGTGTGCAGTCAGAGAAGAGACAGCCCCCCCCCCCCCCCCCCCTCCCCCCGCCCCCCTCCTCGGTCTAAACAGTGACTCTTTGAAGAATTTGTTAGAAGAGATCTTAGACACTCACCTGCCAGGAAGGGAAAGTGTGTGTTATGAAAACATGCCTTATGATCCGGCTCTGGCTATCTCCCCCTCCTCCCCCCCATTTCCAAAACCCCATGGGTGTTATTTGATATCACAACAGGGCGTGTTTTTTTTTTTAGTCTGTTGCCCAGCAGGAAGCCGAAAGGAAAATGCATTTCCCTCTGTAGTCCGTTGTGTCTGATTTCTGTTTGCCTAATCATCCCAAATTTCTTAGAAGCTCTCTGCTCTCGTGAGTCACCGGGACACGACGAGCTGGGATTTTTTTTGAACACGTGAGAAGGGGGTCATGTGCCTGGTCCCAGTTTTAAACTGGAGGTTTTGGTCGTTCAAAACAGATCACACTGGCTGCACTTCTTAACCTCTGGTCTGCCTGACTTCATCTCTGCACTCAGGCTGAGTTCAAAGTACACGCTTGGGCTGTTGAAAGCACCTCATTTCAACCGCGTTCTATTTATGGAGCCATCTGCTGGATTTCATGGTGAGTAATGGGGCCACCTAGGAGGAATATGGTGAATATTGAGTGTGTTCATAAAGCCCCCCCCCCGTCTCTACAAGCGTGTACACTTCCTGCTGTGAAACGAGGTCTGACTGTTGAAAATGTGCAAAGCTCTAATGCAGCGAGAGAGTGAAGGTTGAAAGGCTCATTCTGATGGGTGTATCTGAAGGATTAGGAGAAGATGGAGTTGGTTGAGAAAAGGAGGTGGGCAGGAAGAAGCGTGTGCGGGAAACAGACAGACAGACAGACGGCTAGGAATTAAAACAAATTTAATGCCTGATATAGCACTGTTTTACTCTCCTCAACCGCTCAGAGTGCCTCACGCTGCAGGTCAGTTGCTTTTGCTGCTGAGCGGAGTGCTAACACGTTAGCGGGCTAGACAGTTTGCACAGTTTATTCAAAATACATACATATTTGTGCTGTCAGGTCCTGTCATATATCTTTCAACAAACAGTGCCTTCTCCTGTGGAGCAGCTCAGACTGATGACAGTTAAATAAAAGTGGATGGTGGAACACGGCTAATAAACGACAGAAGCTTCTTCTGTTTTGGACTCTGGCTTTCTGTTCCCCATAAAGGTCAGCACTGTTGAGACAGTTCATCAGCGTGCATTCACAAGTCAAACTAAAAACACACATTTTTGTGGATTTTCTCTCACCCGCACGAGAGAATCCACTGGTCAACATAGTTATCTGATTTATTTTGCTGCAAAATGTTTACTCTTTTGAAACAGTGATGTTATCAGGCCAAAACGGTTTTGTCCTGTTGGAAATCACAGTCTAAGAAGGAACTTTATTTTTAAATTGTGTGTGTATGTGTGTGTGTGTGTGTGCAGACAGATCGAGACAGACGCTTTATTTGGAGACAGGCCTCAGGTAGGGGAAATCCACTTGGACCACCAAATCTGAGACGCATTTGCTCTCTCATTCCATTCACACGTAACCACGTTTATGACCGAGAGGTCTTTCTGGGTTATTAGCACCGCAGTCTTTGCTCTGAATCTGAAACGACCATGGCAGTGAGTGTAATATCTCAAAATTTCATTCGGGTGCGAATAGCCCGGAGCGTGCTCTCTTTGTCGCGGATAGGCAAACGGGTTATGATTGCAGCCTGCATGGAGGCTTCCGTCAATATCAGTTTCGAATTGAATCGGCCCGTCTGCTCCGCCGATGACTCGGATAGCGAGAATGTAGTCATCATTGCTGCCGGCGCGCGAGTGGGTATGAATAGTGAACTAGCTGCATGTGGTCAGCCAGGCGACAGACATTGTATCATATAGCTGTCTCTATGCTTTATTTTTTTTTCGTTGTAATTGCTTAGTGTTTCATTTGTGAAGTGTGTGTGTGTGTGTGTGTGTGTGGTGAGCCTCAGTAAGTATAACCTATAAATCTGCCGTGTGTGTCTATGCGTGCGTATGTGTCTGCTCGTGACGAATCCTCTGGGTAGTTCGGTAATGACTTTATCTAACAGGCCTTCCTATGAGAAGCGACTATCGGATTGTTTGTGAATTATTGTTGTGAGGGGAAACAGCCTGACTGCGGGGTATTAAAAAGAGATTTATAGGGTGCGGCGTCTCCTCAGCACCGCTGTTTGTTTTCCTCGTCATTTCGGCTCTGGCCTCGCTGCACCGCGAGCAGCTGATCATCACTTTGCTCCACCTTACATCATTGTTCCCATTCCTGTGGTAACACAACGCACACCAGTGAGACATACAGTAAAACTAACACTGCTACAGGCTCATAGTAGTTTTTGGAAAGATCACACAAGGTAATCAGGGCCAGATACTCAGCTGTGATAAGCACTAATGTGAATAAATGCTGAGCAATGTTCAAACTGCATTGTACTGTAAATGTGATGTAAATTATTCATCCTTCCAGCCCTCTGACTTCAAAGAAGTTCTCCTCTTCCCTGTGGAAGTGAACAGATCCATGTTTGCCAGATAGAGTACCTTTCACTTACTTGCTGCTACATTACATAAACAGCACGTGTAACCAATTCATTTTGTCTCATCTGCTCCTGTCTAAAGTGCATGCACCACCCTGGTCTCTTTCTCCTTTCCTGACTCTATAATTGTACCAATTAGCATTGCTTCCATTCAACAATGGGAGCTGTCCTAACTTCAGTCCTGATATGTGACACTTCCTCTCATTCTTTTTCTTCATCGCTTTTCTCTTCCAGGCAATTTGATTTTGCCCTCCTTATTAACTAATATACAAGCCACTCAACATAATTTCAGACCTTTTCGGAATCATTAGAGCTCCCTGTTGGCCACATATTGCTGTTATGATGGGAACACACCATAAATACAATCTAGTGGGCTTGTTTTTTTTTTTTTATCTCAGTCAACAGATTGGTCAGTTCTGTTTTTTCCCCATTAGCTGAAAAGTTTACATTTAATGTTCTTTATCCAACAGCTGCGACATGATTCACCGGCACCAAGCAGTTTCAGCCACAGACAGTTCAGCTGACTGGATGACAGGACCGGTCATTACTGACTCAGAGACTGTTAAAGGAGCAAAAAGGAGGAGAAAACAGCATGGAACAGGGAAGTTGGGTTGAAAAAAGGGGAAGGCAAGTAGGAAAGAGGGGGGTTACAGAGTGGAAGAAAAGCTTGGCAGAGAGAGTTACAGCAGTGAGAATAAGTTAAAAGCAGAGTGACTTCTAAAAGCGGCAGTAAATGTACTGAAGTTTCAGGAGGAGAGGGCTGGAGCCAGCTGGGTTTTGAACAATAAAAAGTTTGCTGAGCGGTTGTGTGGGATGATGTGACTGAGGCAGCATGCCACGGACACTCAGCTGATCAGCTTCCTGAGCTGAAGGGAAATTTCAAAGCTGACTTGCAACACGCCCACGTCCCTGCACCATCACATTACGCCTTCATGTTTTAACTGCGCTGTGTGAAAAATGACAAACACACATGAGAGCGCTGGACTTTCAAGTGTGCCGAAAGAAACGTGGCTTTTGCAGCATGCAGTCACGAATGCAAATGCTAATGTCTTCATTGGCAGGGAATAATTCCTGCTTCATAGTTAAAGTCACAATGGCAGGCTCGTTCCAGCTTCACATTCCTGCAGTTCTGTCAACGAGAAGCGACCCACTTTCTTTTTTTTTTTTTCTGGCCTGACTCTCTGACCTCCCTCCCTCTTCCCTACTGTTTAGTCTGCATCACATGAACGTACACAGTCCAGGTCAGACTTAAACCAGCTGCTGCTAAACCGCCGGCTGTAGCCACCCATTCGCCAAAACTGCACTGAGATCCATTTGTGGCCAGTGTGTTTACGCGAAGGCCGTGGCACCATGAAGTACTGTGCTCTTGTTGACTTCAGTGTGGAGGCTGAGTTTTGTCCGGTGGAATTGTCCCTGCACAGTTAAGCACTCATGAGTCATGTTATACTTGTGGCTTCTAATCCTCATGACTTCAGTGCTGGCTGATTTGGGGACGCCTGTAGTAGGTGACTTGGTAACAGCAAGTTCAGGTTAATGCAACAGAAGAGCAACTGGTGGATCTGTTCACAGCCAAACACTGGTCTAGAATTTGAAGCTCGGGCAGGATTAGGGCTATTGATGAAACCTATGAAACCTACTATTTGGAAAGTAAATTCATGAATTGGCTATTTCACAAACAAATGAATAGTTACATCTAAAATGGGGTTTGATTTCTTAATCTGAAAGGATTATAACTTTAAAACATTGAAGCTATCAGGCTAACCGGTCTAAGAATGCCCTTGTCAGACAATTGTTGCAGACATTGTTTTGTTTTAGCGTGCCATCTTCTAACACCAGATATGTCAGCATAAAAAATATGTCTTCATTGCTGGAGAAACAAATATCTTTGAGTTGTCTCAAGTTCCTTCTGCGTTTGTTGTTCTTCCTGATGCAATATATCATCTTAGCAGTGCATTACAAATATTCTTCTTCAATGATGATTGTACTTTTTATTCTAGACAAGAATTCGAGCTGAATCTCAAGAAAAAATTGCTCAGTTGCCACTTATCATGCAGATATTTTCAATTTTATCTGCTTAGGCTTTGAGATATTCATTTCTCAGACTTCTGCCGCCACTGCAAACACAATAAAAGTGAAGAAATTTCATTTTGGGCTGCTGGAAGCACTGAATACAGACCTTAGGAAAACTCAGAAGCACATGTCCTTCCAGAAACAACTCTGTGTCCTACTGAAGAAATGGTTCCAAATTAAACTGTCTATAGCTAGAGAGGTTTGTGAATTAGCCCGTATTACTGTGAGGTGAGGAAATTGTTTCTGGAAAAATGCTTTTCTTTTGGGTTTTTCAAAGTCATTTTTCAGTTTGTGCAATTCCTGTGTGTAGACATCACTTATAAGCAAGAAGCTGTTTTGATTTGGGTGTAACTGATCCATTATTTTTTCTTTAGCCTCAAGGTTACTTTTAGATCAGCTACACTCGGTTTTTGCTGCTGAGTTTCACTTTATTCTCTTACAGACATGTTAATCCGGGTTTGAATTATAAATCTTCCTGTTGGACGCAATGACTCGGCTGTCTAGTGGCAGCCTAGTGCAGTTGGGTAGCTTCACACAAAGTACTGGCTGTGTGATATGTGGGTCAGTGGGTTAGTCCCTCAGCTTAACTTTGCTGCCAGCCTCAGGCATAGGCTAATGGCTTGTTTGTGCCTTTCTTGATTTGCCTCCCTCTGCTTTTCACTGTCACATGTGCGTGCTCGTCTCTTTTTGAGCTGCTGGGGTTTTTTCCCGCTTTGTTTTTCATTCCCATGAAGTCCTGGCTTCTGCTCATTTCGACAAACCATCGGCAGCTCCTTGCCAGAGCCAGAACACTGCATAGCACAGGAGGAAAGGTGTATTCTGTGAGGTTTTCCTACACTGCCCAAGCTGATGTTGAGTGCCCAGTACACACTTTCAGTTCAGTTGAAGTCAGACTGATAGTTTAAAATGCAAACTCGAGCCATTTTCCCCTAAAATCAAGAGAGCAGTTTGTGTTTACACCTGCACTATTAACCACCCTGAGCACATTACAGATGCTGATTGTGTAAATTTTTATAGCTGGTAATTTACAGTGCCTACGCAGTCAGATAATGGCTTTAGCAAAATGTGTGATGGGAAGCCACATCAACAAATATTCTCCTCAAATTTAATGTCCTTGCTGGATGGATGCCTCTGTCTCTGCAACTGAGCTATGCAGCCTGCTCTTGACACGGTATTACAAAAATGCGTGCGATTGGCTGTTCTGAAACTGCACGAGTTTGTGTGACACAGAAAAGACTCAGATGTGTGCCGCATGTTCCCTTCATCATCCTCTGCTTTCAGATCTAAACACCCTCAGCTCCAGCAGGGAACAGTGGTGTCATGTCAGTGTGCTCAATAATGAAATATTTAACAGCAAAGATGAAGAAAGGAGAAGGGAAAAAGAGGCAAAGAAAAACATTAACAAATTAAGCAAGACAAAGAGTTGGAGAAACTGGTGACATGCAAGAGAAAAAAGAGTGAAAGAGGAGCATGTATGAAACAACCCCCCCCCCCCAAAAAAAATCTGTTTTTTATACACTATCAATTGTACAGAAAGATTGTCTACAGAGGACAAAAAGAGAGCATGAATAAAGAAATAGGAGTCAGTGAAGAGGAAAAAAGAGGCCAAAATGGAGAGAATGTGATAAAATGACTAAACAGACAATGAGGCGCAGACATGAGAATGATCGTGGATCAAAGTGTGGCAGCCAGAATGAAGATGACAAGGCAGACAGAACAGGATGACAAGGGACGAAGAAAGAAATGGGAGACATTGGAGATAAAAAGACAAGATGGGTAAAGGGTGAGCGAGGGGCAAATCGAAAAAGCCATTTCAAACAATGAGTGTCAGTTCTGTGGAGGTCACGTGAAATGTCAGTGAGGGAGAACTGAAGGACAACGGCTGCACAGAGAGGAGTGAGGTAATGGAGAAACTGGGTGTTGATGAAGGGCTGCAGGAATATTACTGTTTTACAGACATTAAGAGTGTAATGCTCTGTTGTAGAGGACATCGTCAACATTTGACCCAAAGAAAGAGGCGTAATCAAATCATCATGTATATGAGTAATTTTCATTGGCGGGCCCGGTGTACTGCGTTCTGTCTTTCAACGTCTGTTATCAGTATCTTAACAAGACATGAGTTGATGCATAAATTATTGTGAGGATGCACGCAGGCACAGCCATTCTTTGAGCGAAATGCTAATGTTAGCATGCTATCAGTAACCTTTCTCTTTAACCGACCATCTAAAACCTGGGTTCAGTATTCCAAAGGTGCAAAACTGACTCGCTCCAGCTCCCGAACTTTGGATTTATTCCCAGATTTCGTTTAAGCAGTGATTAAGAGGCACGGTTTGGGATAGTCTTTGATTTAGCCTGGCCTTGGATTAACTAAACCAATTTCCTAAAAGAAGATTAGAGTTCTGTTTTTTTATCACCAGTGATTTGGTGGCTACATAGAGCTGTTTTTTTCTTCTGTTTTCACCCTTCCTTTTCTGCTTCTATTGTTTCTGTCTGTTTTCTACTCTTTGATTCCACCACATTAATGGCTTTTTATTGATCCCTACCAGCTTTTATGAGCACTGTGAGCCCTGAGCCTTGTGCACCTGTGCTCACTAATGAGCGCTAACACTAGTGTTTAACATTAATCTTGTTTAATTTACTGCAGGACATAATGTCAATAACAAATGAATATAATTAATCTGAGAAAACTGCTATTTAAACCAGGATAATTTATTCCAGATTAAGTCCTGATTCAATCTACTTCCTGCCAGGAAAACGTGTGGCAGGTAGTGATTCACAGATATACGTAGCTGTCTCTATAGCAACCTGACTGCCAACACCTTCACCTCACAGGTGCCTCACAGATATTATAAACTGGATACTGGAGGCTTTTGTGTAACACAAAGTGCATTACATGAAGAAATGTGTTTTGGGGTCCACCTTACCTAACTAATGAAGTAGACAACTTGTTTCCAATGTAGTGGGGAGGTCACTTATCAGTTATGGACCGGTAATGGTAACCAGGGCTCGCATCTTGACTGGCCGTCCTTGAATATTGCACAGATTAATTTCAGAAAAGTGCTCCATGATGTATTACAGTAATATCCCCATGTATTGTTTTGTGCATTATTTAGTGTTATAAAATATTTAGATTTTAGTGTAGTTGTCTTTTACATGCACTTGATACAGTTTTTTAAATTAAGAAATGCAGAATTTTCTCTCAAATATTGTTGTTCTGAATATTTAATGCATGCGAACCAGTATTTAGTTCCACTGCAGAGAGTTCTGGAGGGTTTCTCCATGCCAAGCCTGCTATAGCTGCAAATCTACGGTTGTTCTGTCGCCAGACAGTTCCAGGCCTGCTAGCTTAGTTACCAACTGTCAATTGAATATTTTTATCCCAACATTATAATTTTTGAAAAAAAATTAAAAGAAATTAAAACTTCAGAGACACACCTACAGGGCAAAAATCAGAAGTATTTCTACACTGCATGATTTTTTTAGTAGACATTACCATTGAGTGCCTAATTTTCATTTAGCCTCTTGAGTTGAACGTATTATTATTCACATTAACATAATCGTATAAAACTGTGCCACAGAAAAGGAGGGATGGAAGGAGATGGAGGATCGTGAGGGATAAACGGGCAGAGATTTAGAAGAAATGACTGATCGGCAGGATAATGTGTAGCTCTGCTGAAAAGGTTCAATGGATAAAAATGGTCTGAAAGACCCGGGGGGTGGGGGTGGGGGGTGGGTGGGGGGTGGAGAAAAAAAGCATGAAATCCCCATTCTGATGCTTTCCTGGGAATATTCACATACCTGAGGGAACTGACGGTTTAACATTTCCCTACTGTTCTGCCTGTACAGGATGAGCGTTAAAAGCCCTGCTATTAGTCCTATTAGTTTTGTATAAAGTGGGAATGGCCCTGTGTGTTGGGAGAGAGGATGGGGAGCAGACTGAAATACTGCAGAAAGCAAATCAGAATCATTCACACTTGATTATCGCCCCCATTTGCTCTGTCAGGGCTGATCCATTTCCCCTCATCCGTTCCACCCAGTGTGCAGATGTGTCATGTGTGGGTATTTGTGGAAAGAAATTGCATTCAGTGTCCAGGGACATTACCTCTGCATTCATTTCATTTATAGGAGCGGGTCAGAGACTCACCTGAATGCAAATAATTCCCCCAAATAGACAGAAAATGGCAATGAACCCTTTTTCGATGAAACCGTTTTTGCCTCACAGTCGGTTAGGCAGCACAGCACCAGCCACTGGAGATTCAGAGGAATTTATGGGAGCAAGGAAAGCCGAAGAGCTGGAAGCTCAACAGTCTTTTTACAAACCCACAAATCCCTCGTTTAATGCTGCCACCGACTGGACTATCATTGTGATTCACACGTTTCCAAGACATGGGAAAGTGCCCTCTTTGGATGGAGGGATTTTACAAAGAGGAAAGAGAAATGGAAAAAGGCTATTTACCTATTTGATGTGCAGTGGAAAAAACAAAACAAAACATGGTGGCGTGAAACATTTTTCACAGCAGAATAAATGAAAACGTTTTTTGACACTGAAGTGTTTGGTGACTGCTGATTCAGAACGCCGTTGTTTTAATTTATTAAATGTGTCACCAACACACACACACAGGTCCAGTATTATGAACGTGGCGATCCAATCACTCTCTGTCATGTAATGAATGAGAGCAGTAATGAATGAAAGCGAGATAATCCCACCCTGTCTTCGTGCCTTTCGCTCTTTATTTAGGAAGCCTTGAGATCAGCCTCTAATCATCACTATAATTTGGCCTCTTGACACATTACCAATTTACCAACACGCTCGAGACCTTTGTGTCTTCTGCTGGATTCAGCTATGTTTTAAGGTCTCTCTCCCTCTCTCTTTCTCTCCGTGATATTCTTCTCCTCGGTGAATGAAACTCGCCTGATTTATTCAAATGTTATTTCATTCATTTCCTTTATTTTCATGGCTCTCCAGAGCGTTTTCAGTTTTTGTCAATGAGATCGGTTAATGTACTGCAAGCCAGGAATTCAGTTCGCTTTTGGTCTGTCACCATCTTTCTGCTTAAATTTCCCGCTTTTTGACTGTTGTGTCTCTTGGGAACTGAAGTCTGCCTGTGAACTCACTCTGATTCGCATCCATCTGTTCCCTTGACGATGAATGTTGCGCCGTTTCCATGACGACACTCCTTTTAGACATTCCTGTTTGCACATCTTGTGAGGATGATGTCATGACTTCAGTCAGGTGAAGGGGTTTTGCACTAGCTCTCAGCCCCGCCCCTTGCCATAGCGAGTGGAGACGTGATGTCATGGATTGTGTTTGTGCCCTTTCTCGGTGGAGCACTGACAGATCTGGCTCAGACTTTTCCAGCAACACCCTGTTTCCCACCTTCACACATGGGAGCCTTCTCTACTGTGTGCCACCGAGCCGCTCAGGGTGGAGTGCGTCTCACGCTCATCTCCCTCTGTCTAACAAGTGCCATTGCTCACTCACTTTTAGTTTGTTGGTTAGTCCGAGATGTCAGGTCACAAATGTCATTAGATGCATTTACGTGCACCGAAGTGACTTTGTTACTGTAAACCTGCACATTTTACAGGTCATATACCTGACCTCATTGTGAAAGCATTACCCATTTATTTTAAATGTCGTAGTGACGCAAGATGCTCCGCTTTCGTCCTGTCTCACTGTTGTCACGGCAAGAATGTGCCATGTACACGTACACATGGAAAAAGCTAGAAACCCTGTTACGTGCATACAGGGCCCAGAAACTGCTGCTGGGGAAATCCATTTTCTTGGTTCCATACCTCATAAACTCAGTTTCTCTAATACACGACGTTTGTGAAATAGGGTTACAGCAGAGAGCTGACCTGGTTACTTTAGTTCATGGAAACACACTCCGACCTGTAAGTCACTGCCTGCCACACAATACACACAACTGCTCTCAGACTGATGTTTTTTTAATTCTTAGGAAGTAAGTGAAATATCATATTGCATGTTATCTTTTTTCAGCTCACATCAGGTTGATTTGACCCAGTATGAAAACATGCAGAGCGTTGCCATGTCATAAAGCTAATTAAACCAGGCAGTTTGCTTTGTTCACTTCAATATTTTTCTTGTAATACCGAAAGTAAATCAAGAAATATGATGAAAAGCAAACCATCTGTGGCTCAGTGCGTAGCTGGCCAACATTTTCCACTTGTTTTCTTTTGTGTTTGAACACTCAGCATTGTGCGCTCAATACTGCTCTTTAACTAATGTCTACAATTTGTTTTGTTTTCAGTGTGAACACAGTTTTGCACATAATGACTTTGAAACCAGCAAATGTATCTGTGCAGGGCTGAATCTGACCTCCATCACATTTCTCTGTAGGAACTCAAATGGCCTGCTCTGTGCCCCCCCCTTTTCAAAACAAAGTGATGGAAGAAAGCCAGTGAAGACTTTCTTTTCAGGACAAGACAGGACCCACAGTCTTTGACAGTACATGCTGTTTGACTGAGTGTGTTGTGAGGTCAAAACTTTCTAACATTGTGACATATGTTGCCTCAGCCCACACATTGGGAAGTCAGTTGTGGCCTAATGGTCAAGGTCTGAATTGAGATCTAAGATCTGCGAGGCGAAGCAGTAGAGCTTCAGTTACAGCGAAGACAAAATACGAAGGTCACAAGTGAAGTTTTACAATTTACCCACTGGTGGTTAATCTTCATACAAGACACTCTCAAAAAGTGATCACTGCTCATGAACTGTGTCTATAAATCAAATCAGTGACATGAATTTCTTAAGGTATTAAATTGAGAGGTGATGAAGTGTCACAGAATCAAATCCACTGTCTCGCAGTGAAACACTAGATGGAGCTTTGCCTCAGCAGCTGGCTGAAAATGTCACACCCAGTAACCATCATAACGCATTGTGCGTTTTACCTGGGAAGGTTGTGGAAACCTGGTGGGGTCTTGAGCACGCAGATTGGCAGGATGTCCCTCATGGGAAAGCGGCACATGATGCTGACACAGAAAGCGGCCATTTTAAGGCTGAAGGCACAGGTGAGGAAGGTGGTGTTTGAGATATGTTAATCCACCTGGCTTAGACAACAAGAGCTGTACTCTTAAATATGAACAAGCAAGATTAGGGCCTCCTAACCATGGCAAATACAGATACCTGACGCTGTACAAGTTCACATTTAGTTTGTCCAGGTTTATCTCTCTTTTTTCCTAGTTCTGATCTCAGAACTTTAAACCCCCCCCCCCCCCACACACACACACACACACAGCTCAGTGTGCTGGTAATATGAGTGTTGCAAATTATTTCTTTGAGGATATTGTTTTACTAGCTGGCACCGGTCCTCTTGGTGGCTATCTATTTTCTCGTTATGATCTCCAGTAGAATCTGTCCCTGAGTGTGTGCTCTGTGTCCTGTTCGTTCCTGGTTTTCTCAAACATCTAAGCACATCTTTTCTGTTGTGTTTTTATCTCTTAAGTTACCATGCTGGACTTTTTTTTTTGTCGACTTTGTCCTTTCACTCCCACCGCTACCCTCCGTGTCCCTGCCGCCCGCTGCACGACCTCTCTTCAGTCTGTCAGGCTGCCTCAAGTTATCCATCACTTTATCTCCGTCTGTCTCTTTGAGTCTCATTGCCCTTTCATCCCCTCCCTCTCCACCGGGCTCTGTGCCCGGGCAGCTACTGCAGAGGTCCCGTCCAACCCCACACTGCTGCCCCGTCCTCTGTCCCACACTCTGGCTCCTGACGTTACGTAGAACAAAAGAAATGCTGAGTTGAGACTTCTGCCAGAGATTTGTAATCCTGACTTCATCTTCATTACAGTGCAGTTCATACAAGGTTAGTCACAGTCAGCCTGAGCTCATTCTCTGTCCCTTTTTTGTGTTCACTTTTCATGGCTTTTCATTCACTTGTATGTAATTGATTGTGACAAATCCTAATTAGTGTGCTTTAAATTGGTGTGTGCATTAGTGTGTGTGAATGACTGTTGTGCAGTGAGGGCATCCATTATGAAGTGGGCTAGAGGAGAAAAAGAGTAGAGGAAGTCACCTTGCAGTGGATCAGTATACACAAAGTATGTTGCCTAATTCCAGGTCATGATGCAGCTACTTAGGTAAGAAATGTGAGTGAGTAAAGGAGGCGTGTCAGAAAAGTTTCCCACATTTAGATTTTTTTATTTGTATATTAGTCTTCCAACCCAGACCAATGAATAAAAGGCAATTAAACATGTCAAATAAATAAGTTAAAGTATAAGGTGCAACTTTTAAAATAAGCTAAGCTCTGTTTTGCACATAAACTGAAGAAACCTTCCAACACATGTTGTGTGATCAATGATTGGTTTAGCTGTTGATGTATTTTGGTAACAAGTCCAGAAAACAGCACAATCTTTGTACCTAGTTAAAGTTTAAGTTTTAACCACTCATGTGGTTTACTAGGTCACTGGGTCACGTCGTCCTGCAAAACTGTGTTTCTCAATAACTGTGGTGAGTCTGCTGTGTGCTCGGAATCAATGAAAAGAGAAACGGGATTAGAATAACATATGAACCACTTCATGTTCACATTTTCAACTGGAAACACTGGGAATCTCTGTGCTAGAAAAGTGTTAGAATCCAGTATTTTGTTAACTTATTCATTGTGAACTGAGTAGTAGCCACTAAATCCGCCTAAACCTCTTACTGTCTTATTGATGGATGACATGTATGCTGCTAGGTTACCTAAAAGGAGAAACGTGACAGCTTTCCTGGACCTTGCTCAGATCACTGACTCTTCGGTGTCGTGACTTTAGAGGGAAGAGCTGCTGACGTGCTTCCTGTCGCGGCAGCTTTCTGAATGGGGAGCATTTCTTGCATTATGAAAATGCTGAAAGTATTTCAGCTTTTAGCCAAAGAATATTACAGATCCAACGGGTTGTCAGTCATCTCATAGCAACAGCAGTCGCCATGACAAGTGCTTTCTGCCAAGCAGCTGTTGCATTGCCAGATACATTAAAAGTGCCTCTGGATCCGAGATGATGATTTTAGCTCCATTTCATACACTTTTCAAAGAGCACCTTGTTATATTATTATATTATATTACTATTACCAGTACTATTTATTACTTACTATTTGAAGGGAAATGCAAGATGGGTATCCCCTCTGTTGATTAAGATAACGTTTTCTCTCTCACAATATGCTAGTTCCTCTTATTTGAAGGTGTGCACTCCTGACTGATAATGATCTTTGATATTACAGAAGACAAATTGCTCCTAAACACTTTATTCAAAGACCCCTAATATAACCTGAGATAAAATCCACCCCTATTGTGTTACATAAAACAGTTTGTGGCCCGTGTGTGTGTGATAAGCTTGGACAGGTGTTTCATGAGACACAACAGTATTACCTATCATGTTCCAAGAATTCATCTTGCGCAAGGAGAAGCCGAATGAAAACGATAATAAAATGATAATACGATATCAAATTCCAGCTGAGTTATGTCAGACATGGTAATACAGTGACCTTGAGGAAGAGGGAGTTGTCTTTATTGCTTCACTGTACAGGCGCCAGTCTCATGTCAATAAATGTTTGTGAGTTCTTCTAGCTTTTTTATATCATTGTATGGGTAGAAATAAATTAATGCATTCCAGTGTGAGGGATGGGGAGTTTTTTGTTTAGTTTTTTATAAAAACAAAAAGCAGATTATGTGCATTTGAAATGGGCTTTTCAGGCCCTGCCTGATGTCGTGGGCTGAGACTGACCTCGTTGGTTGCAACACGGCTGACCTTGCTTGGCATCATGACTGTGAGCCAGAAATGAGGATTAACTGTCTGTGTCAGCCCAGGAAAGACAGCAATCCCCTGAAGCCAATTGACAATTTGTTTAGATGTAATGAAAAGGGTGGTAGGCCACATGTCCCTCAGCTCTCCGGGGAAAAAAACCCTGCATTAATTGTCAGTAATTGCCTCACTTTTACAAATTGAAAACAAAAACTTTATAAAGAATAAAGATTATAAAGTCTTTCTATTCTTCTTTATCACATTTTATTCTCCAACTTCCTTTTGGTTAATTGATTCCTTTATATACCTTGCCTCCCCAAGAAAGAAAATTTAATTTATTTATGTATGAGAGAATGTGACATATTCTCACATTTCATTTCATAAGCATCCCCAGTGTCTGGGAACATGCTATACATAGTGAGGGAGGGAGCTGAGGTTTGGGATCATGCAATATTTCACATTCCCAATGATTTTAATAGCAAAACCAGTCCAAATTGAGCACTCCTGCATGGGAACGCAACATACAATCAACAATAGATTCACCACAGAGCAGAATGGTAGCAGTTCAAACCACAAGGCCTTTTACAGAAAAGGGTTTCATTCATTATGCAGCTATATAATTTATGCAGCAAATGGCATAGATTTCATGAAAATGACAAAATAGTTGTACATGCAGTCAAGAAATAGTTTTTAAATTTTGGATGACACACTTATTAACTTTCTTGCCATTAGCAACTGATTTTCACTGTAGCAAAAAGTCATGCTAGCTGTTTTGCCCTGTTCTCATTTTACGCTAAACTAAGCTAACTGACCGCTGGCTGTAGCCTCATGTTTACACCACAGACACGATGGCCCAAAATCGGATACTATTCATATGACTCTCCACATTTCCAGGGTATGTGCAGCTGTCTCAAAGGAGCAGAAAACAGCTGTAAGACTATTATATGTCTGGCCTATCAAGCTCTGCAATTGTTCTTAGGGGGTTTCTGGTGGCTAGTCACATGGCAAGTGTTTTCGGTGTTGCAGCAAGAAAGGCTAAAGTGTCACTAGTGACTGCGGACGTTGCAGAAACCCAGGTTGAGAGTCAAGCTGTCCAAAAATGAGTTATTGTGTTTGTTGTTAGGCGAGCCTTGTTACTGGACTAAAGGCTAACCTTTGCATGGTGTCATCATGCGTGTCTTCACTGCAGTGCTCTTTTCTATTAATCTCCTCTCTCCCTCCGTCGCTCCTCTTCTGTCACAGCCAGCATCCTCCCAGTCCTCCTCGGTGCTCTGTCTCTTGAGCTGCACACATTCTTCTTTGTCCTCTGGCTCTTTCCTCAGGCAACCTTCCCGCTGTTCTTCCTCTCTCTCTAACCTCTGCTCCTCCTTCTGGTCCCCCTCTGGTTCCACGTGCATTGCCATCTCCGCCATGTTTTGTTCTCTTCTCATACTTCCCGCACTGGCTTCAGCCTCCAGCTGAGCTCTCAGCTGAGCTCTCAGCTGCTGCTCTCTGTAGCTCCACTCCTCCTCCAGCCTCTGGTACATGTGAAGGGAGAAGTGCCACCCCCCGTTCTCCTGCAACATGTCTTCCACTTTATTCAGCAGCTCTCTCACCTGCTCCTGCTCTCCTTCCCCTCTCTCAGCTGCCTCACTTCCTCTCTTCTTATTTCCAGACCCTTTGTCATCTGTCCTCTTCCAAATCCCTCTCTTGTTATCCAACACATGGTATCGAGATCGACACTTCTCCATTAGCCAGTGCAAGGGAAGGCCTCCTGATTCGATGTGCCCCTTAATGTTGCCCCCACGTTTCCTCAGTTGGTCTCCGAAGGTGAACAGCACCATTGTGTGTCTCCAGACTCCGGATGTCAAGATCTCCATCCTCCTCTCCACTGCCCTCCTCTCAAGCTCAGTGAAGTCCAGCAGAGGGATCACTAACAAAACCACATCAGGTCCTTCAGGTCCACAGAGGTCCAACGCTTTCAGTAGTTCAACTTTCTCCTCTCGTGGCACAAACTCTTCAGACGAACCCCAACCTTGTGCGTCCACCACGGTCACGTGACGTCCGGCGATGACGGACCAGGCAGCTGTGCTGGTCTGACCTCCTCTGGTGTCAAAAACCTGTCTCTGTCCCAGTAGGGTGTTACCAGTAGAGCTCTTCCCTGTCCGCCTAGGACCGACCAGCAAAATCTTAAATTCTTTGGAGTCTGGCGGAGAGAGAAGCACAAGACAGGGGAAACCTGTTAATATGTATCTGACAGCTTGAGCCGTCTTTGACTCCAAAAATTTTACAGTAGTCTAGTTTGTACTGTGATCGAGCAGAGGTTTAACTAAACAGTGAGAATTCTAACATACCCCTGCTGTTGTACAGTGAGTGATTGCAGAACTGGTGTGTGGTTTGGAGCTGATAGCTGGGCACCAAACTCCTGCCCACTAGTTAGCTTGGATCAGAATGCATTCAGTTATCGACATTTGAAGATGTGCTTGGTAAACCTCTATTATACTTCAAAGTCATGCTTAAACTTCTTTATGACAGAAGCCTTTGTAAAATTTAACAGATTTGTATTTCTCAGGGTTGAAAATTCACTCACCAACATGTCCATCTGAGCTCCAGCATCCCATTGCGATAGTCTTTCCTGTGGATTATTCCTCCACAGTAATGGTAGCACTATATCCAGGAACCCTGAAATCTATGAACAATGCTTGAATGCTTTTTCAAGTATTCTGTCTTTGGCTGCACTTAATACTATCACTTGCTATCTGATGGCTTGGCTGATGCAATTTCCTCTTATCAACGCTTTAACTTAAGCACCTCCTAGGCTGCATTGCTGATTCGATGTTCCTGATGAACATTAACCCATCAAACTGTTTTATGATTCCTATCAAATAGTTTGTTCGATGACAGGCAGGCTCTGCCTGAATTTTGGGGCTTTATTGTTTTATAGTTGTGTCCGCATCTGTCATTGTTTAACTAGAGTCGCTCACGTAATTGAATTTATTACAAAGGGAATAAAGTCATGGAAGTTTAGGGATGCTCTATAAATGCTCTTGCGACATTACAGCAGAATGCAGCTGGCACAGCTGCTTCAGTGACATGAGAAATGTTTCCAGTTCATCCTAATACTACAGTAGATTCACTGATACTCAAAGCTTGGTTAGAGAGAAGAGTTGCTGGATGTGACACTCTTGATCAACACTATATAATAACTACATGGAGTAATTCATGTATTAATTACGAGGTGCTGTTTCTTATATGGTCAGCGTCTGTGTGTGTGATGTGTGCATGTGCATATGTTTGTATGTACAGTATATACATTGTATATCATTTGCAGGTTTATGTAAACATGCACACACCGAGATGTCATATAATACAACTTTTGACCTAAAGTCTGACAAATGATTTGTCAGGTTAATTGGGGTTTAAAAAAATCCCCCATTATTTTATAGCTAGCATAATTGTTAATATGCTCACATTTTTATACGTGTCAAGGCCCTTCCACATCATCTCTGTCTGTGAATTCATTCAGTATGCCTCTCTCTTCCCCTCTCTCTCTTGCTCAGTATCAGGGCTCACATGTTCGGGCCTCCTGCAGCCTTAATCTGAGCCCGTGCAGCACGCAGATTATCGTTTACTCTGACTCTGAGTGAGTGTGTTGCTGCATGTGCTAGGTGTCGCCAGTTTGTTTTGTAGACCAGGTGGTATAAAGCTGAGTAAAACCCTTCATGATAAAGTGATGACTGCCCTATATCAGCAACAAAATGGCAAGATCTCTCAGTCTCTGCAACTCCTGTTTTGGCTGTTCTTTTTGAACGTGATAGAACTGCAGTACAAAATTGCTTCAGCACCACCCTAAATTACAGCTAATGCTCTGATGCCCATACTTTAGCGTCTAGTACACTTATTTGTGATGAAATGCTGTAATTTACCAGTCTGTATCCTACTTCCTCATCACCTTACTTTACCTTGTGATTTCCAGGATTACTCAGGATGACTTTGGGCAATTTCCACACAGCAGGTATAAACTTGTTGCAATCAGCTGCTGTACTTGTACTTCAGGTAGAAGTGGAGGTGCGCAATTATTGGTAATGACACCCAAAGTACGACTCTGTTGTATTTAAAAGTTAAGGTCTTTTGCCTCTTCCTGTAAATCCGCTGTTTTCTATTTTAGAACCAGGGGGTGGAGTGTTACACTCCAGTGTAGAGTTACACCTTTTCTCTCTCTCTCTCTCTCTCTCTCTTTCACTTTCTCACACTCAGAGTTTTCTGATCTTCTTTTTCCGTTGCTTCAGTGTGTGTGTGTGTGTGTGTGTGTGTGTGTGTGTGTGTGAGTGAGTGAACGCACCCAGTTAAACACACACTCTGACCTGACAGGTAAAGCCAGCGAAGGATCAGCCGTTATTATCTCAGTCTGAGGCTGGCGGTGAGAGAGCTGCCTGCTGCGTGTATGTGTGTGTGCACGTGAGACCTCTTGCTTGTGTTAATGCACGTGAGGTTTTCCCACCTTCATTGGCACACAATCCACACAGGCAACACGGCGGCAGGAGCAAAGTTTCCACCCGTAACTTTTGTATCCTCCTTTTGTGTGTATTCACCTGTTCTGTTCTTTACTCTCTCATCCCGTCTGTGTCAGTTTTGCCGTCCTTGTCTTTCCCTCCCCGTCTTTTTTGTGATGCACGCACAAACAACACGTATGCACACACAACGAGCTTTCCTCACCATCTGTATAATTAGGTGACCTTGTCTAATGAGGTTGCCTTTCACATCTGGACTTGATGATTTAACACGCAGTATGTTTGTGGATATAATAATCTGTGTGTGTCCACATTCTTGAAAAATTAAAAATGTTGTTCTTTCTGAAAGCTTAATTTTCTGTGATCAAAATGAATGAATAACCAAGAAGTTTTTGCCCATTATCCTACTATAATTACCATTATTTAGTGGGAACTGCAGCATACATATGCAAGTGATAGTGTTAACAGACATAAAACCTGCCGTAATGAATTGTCAAGTTTGGTCCTTCAGTTATCTAAAAATATTGATTTCAGCTTGAAGCACATTTTCTTTTCAAGTTATTCTGTTATCTTCATTCACATCATGCTTGTTTTTTTGTTTGATTGTTTTTTTTCCCAAAGACACATGATCAAAATGCCACAGTGGATCAACATCAGCAGTTTCTCTGCGGCTTATGCCCAGGGATGAAGGATGGTTTATCCTGTTTGCAAAACTGCATGTAAGCAGGAATGTTAATTGAAGGTTGTGCTTAGTAAATTATTTCCTCTAATATTGACATTTTTTATGAGTAACGTCCACCTCCCTGCAGATTGCAACACTCAAGGATATCTGAGGGTCAGACAGGCCGGCTGTGCTCTCTCCCATTTTCTATTTATCACCCTCTCTCCTCTTTGTGTCTGTCCTCCCCTCTCATCTCATGACCTCTTCGCTCTTTCCCCTACTTCGGCTCCTCTTCCTCACCTCAATCCTACCCCCATTCTATTTTTCCTACCTCTCCTTCACATCTTCCCTCCCCCCGTTTCTCTTATCACTCTGCCTCTCATCCCAGAGGGGATGGCGAACAGTGGATTTACAGTAATGCAGGATGGTAAAGGGAGAACAGGGCTTTAAAAGAAACAGCACAGCGGCTTGTGTTACCACCGACTCCTCTCTGCCAGCCAGCTCTGCCCACAGTGCCCATCCTTCTGTGTGACACTAATGTGGCCGGTAAGATATGATATGACTCATACCGCTGGATCTGGGTAAACAGTTTAAGAAGCAAAGTTAGCTTTAGCCAGAATATCTCAAGATGGGGTTTGCTCAGGGATTTTCACACCCACTCCAAAATCTGCGTGGGATGGACTTTGTGCAACTATGTTTGTAGCCATTAGCCCCCCCAAAAAAAAAACTGCTGCATCCTTTTTTAGTACAAAAGGGTTTTCTCACAAATCCTCTCAGGATTGTAGCAGCATTTCTGCGTTAGTTATGCACAGCGGCAGCTTCAATTAGTTTTAAAGTGGGGTTGTGCTTAAAGCTGTGCTGGGGAGGGAACATACAGGACACCACCATTAGTTATGGATAATGCCGACTTCCCTTCCCTGTGAGGGACGTTGGTGTTTGGCAGAGTTCAGCGTCTTGTGTGTTTGAAAAGGAGGACGCTGCGCGTAAAGATAGACCTCCTGCTAATCCCTCCTTTGTTGTGTTGTTTTTGGTTAGAGGGAGGTATGAAAATGTTCTATTTCTCTCTTTGTTGCAGCGCGAGGAGCAACTTAAACTCACTTACCCACTGCGGCTCTTTGTGTTCATAATTAACCTTGTTGTAATTTGGAACATTATGAAGCTGTTCAATGCTCTGCTGCTCTCTCTCAGCAGATCTGATGTCCAGGCTGCATTGTAATAGTCCACATACAGTATCAGAGTCATAGTCGAGGGTGAACAAACAATAAAGGCGACTGACTGAGGTTGAGGTCACTTGTCAGCAGATACTTTGATACTAAATTGGCATAAATGCCAATCCTTACTCTGAGGAACATAAACATGTTGCTATCCAGCTAAGCCATCATCTCACTAAATCGCAGTAGCTTAACTATTCAAATTATAAAAAAAATCTTTGAAGTAACAAAATTGCATTGGAGTGTTGAGGTTTGGAGAGTTCAAATTTAAGCAAGCATTAAATGTCAGCGTTTAGTGCCAAACAATTTTTAAATAACTGGTGCAGGAAACTAGTAAAGTTCAAGACTGCATTGGGCTTATTTGCCCTTGACTCTCCTAGAGCTCCTGGCCTCTTCATATGCATAGCAAGTGTGTGTGTGTGTGTGTAAATGTAAATGTTTGTTTACGTGCGCCCCCCGATCTTTCTTGATTTGGAGTTGTGTGTTTGTCAGTTTGATTTTCCTGTATTCGTGACCTTGCATACGCGGGTGTGCTTTGTGTCTGTTCTCTTCTGCCCATCGACATCTTGACAAGACAGGTTTGTGGGTTTCCTTTATGTAAATGTTTGTACTTGTTTTTGTAAGAGGAAAACATGCTGCCGTGCATGGGCCAACGCTGGGACATTAGATTAGGAGAGAAAAGGCTCAGCAGTGGTGAGAAGAGGTCACATTGTGTGTGTACACATGGACATGAGACCAGGTTGTATATTAGACACAATTTTGCCACCGTTGTTGCATGAAAGCCTTGTAATTGCAGTTTTGTTCAATTTCATATTATATTGAGTTTAATTGAAGGATTAAAGGATTACATGCTCCTCTAATTTCTTCAGCTTCACGGGTTTTGAAGCACTTCCAAAACCAGGTGGATAATGATAAACACTGCGCTGTCATCAGGCTGACCACACGCCTGTGTTTCTGTCTCTTGCTGACATTTTGGAGATAATGCTGTCTTCATCCTGACGGCCGTGTTTTCTGATGTGCCAGGAAAGAGAAAACAAGGTGACCCTGGAGGGACTAAATGACGGGAAAACAGTGCAAAGTGTGAAAGAGAGGGGCAGAGAGGAGAGCAGGCGGAGGGGTTTCCTCTTTGCAGGTGGAAAAAGCTCTGCAGGAGGAAAGAGGAGCGAGGTGTCTTGTTACAGATGAGATGGAGGTGTGGCAAAAAGAGGGAGGAAGACTCGAGCGAGAGGAGCATGTTTTCCTGTAACGTCTGTTCTATACGTAACTTGTGTGTTTGTCATCTCCAGTCTCAACAGTTGATGCCGTTTGAGACATTAAATGACCCAGTATTTTCTTTTAATTTGAACTGAATCACTTTATTTGTTTAAATCTGTCCTGTTTGCCAAATCAAAGAAATGAAGGTGTATTCATTTTTTCTGCAGCGTTTCTGCAAACGGTGTGAAATTTTGGTTCTGACCCGATGTCGGCACTGTAATCTCTGTGAAGAGGCACAAGTAATAGTTTGCCACTCCACCCAGATGCTCAAATCTTCAACTCAGTTTCCACAAATGTGATTGTTCATCATTTCCTGATACAATAAGAATGGACTTCAAGCATATGTTCTTTTCCTCTTTCACGCTCTCTCCGTGTTTTTTTAAAACTTAAACTCACTGAACGTCTGTCAGGCTTTATTTAGCTCTTGGCCCTCCACACGGGTCAATTTTTACATCCGTCATGGAAGTGATGCTGCCGATGCCATCTTCACCTTCCCTCCCATTATCATTGTCTACAGACAATGAATCCTACTCGGCACTGCTGTGCACTGCATCTCATTACAGGCGTCATGTCACACCGTGTGCCCCTGTTACGTTTCGTTCCCATCGCAGCAGACCCTGGGTCGCAATTCATATCCATATAAAACGTCTCATTGGGGAAGCAGTTCTTCACTAGCTGGGATTACTTCACACATAGGGTCAGTCTGATTTTGGCAAGTAGTTTTCATCAGACAACTCTCACACAAAATTTATAGAGGCCTGCTGCTTGTCTAAATGGATCAGTTACAGCAGCTTGTGGAAAAAAAACATGTTTTTGCTGAAAGGTTGCTGGTTTGATACCCGTTGCTGCCAACATTTGCCTTACCCTTCTGCTACCTTGTGCTGGAGGGAGAGGAGAAAGGGCGAGGGGACCCCTGGAGGTAGCAGAAGGGTTAAAAAGGATCAGACATAAGAGAAAGCATTTAACAAGAGTTTTGTTTCTTCTCCTTTTTTTTTTTTTTATATAATCTGCATTAATGGGCCAGTTCTCCCACAGGGGTTGTTCAGGATTCATCTCACAGTTTAGCTAACAAATTTTATTGCAGCTCTCAGGAGAAAGGAAAACACTCTAAAAACAGATAGGACAAACTCTGTTTTAATGGGATACTAAAGTGAGCTTAGAGTGTAAGTCAGATCTAAGTGATCAAAATCTTGAAGAGCAGTGTAAATTTTGCCTAATAATATTGAAGACAGCAATCTGAAATGCTACGTCAGCTCTGCTGTATGTTGTTGCAGTGTCTCCTTCATCCACTCCAGGTAGATCTCTTTACCCATGGTGATGATATTCAGCCTTGCAGTGTTTTGAAGCATAAGACTTCTTAATGCACCGCAGAGGTAAATGACCTGATGCCAATCATCTGCTCATTAGCTTGAGGAGATGCTCACAGGATAAAACGTGATAGATGTGTCACTAAGAATGAAACCTTATTCTTAATACACTGGGAATTTCAATAGTTATTAAACCCAGCTAATTACTTGTATAATGCAATACAAGGTCATTATACATATCTGGAGGGCAGCCTGTGGTTAATGTGGAAATGATTCCGACTTACAGCAAATAGAAGCTACTGGATTACCTAAAGCTAGACTGGTATTGACAGGCACCTGGGTAATTATCTTTGATGCATTGTACTGCAACTACATAACACAACAAATTTAATGTGTTTAAAAGATGGTGTAAGCTTTTCTAATTGTTCATGCGCTCATTATGATGAGTTATAACCACACTTGTTACAGTAATTTACAAAGTTAAAATTACCAATTGCTGATTTCCCATCCCTCCGTTTTGCAGAAGTTAAAATGTGATTAAAAAAGTTAATGCTGCTAAAATCAATTAGTTTTATATTAACACAGAATAACAACCCCACAAGACATCTTAATGTGTAATGATAAAGGCTTATAGACACTATTATAATACATTAGCTAATCACACAGTCCTCATAGGCAAGTCTTGCCACTCCGGAGCCATTTTGGCAGCACCCCCTGGCACAATACAAGGCCCCTATAGCTAAATGAATGGGAGGAGAGCCACAAGTGCACGATATGTTTCCCCTCTGGCTGTTATAAAGCATACATTTGGCTTTTTGGGGGCAGGGGCAGGATATGTGTCACACTACCACCATCTTTCGTGTGATAGACTTGTCTATTCAGGATTCTTTAAGTGGTTTCTGTCTCTCTTACAACATCCCGGCTAACCATTAGAGATCATTATGAAGGTATTAATAATGCATTATGAATATGGGCTCCGTAGAAAGTATTCCTAATATTATCTGGCAGACAAAGCCGGGTTGTTTGGGATCATTTACTTCACAGTGAGTGTCGAAATGACTCCTAGAGATTTTAGTGTATTTTGATTTCTTCCTTTTATTGCACTAATTGGAGGATAATTAAGGCTATTTTGGCTGCACAGACATTGGAGTGAGTTTTCACTGTCTCAGTCTACTTTGTCTTTAAGTTGTCCCAAGAGGTTTCACCTGAGGGGATGACAGAAGAGAGAGAGAGAGAGAGAGAGAGAGAGAGAGGGGCAGAGTTGGCTGCAACCACAGTGTTGTCTGTTGAAATTGGCTCCACATAACTGAGCGCTAAAGAGCCTATGAGCATGCTCAAATGAAATGGGTTTGGTACAGAATTGCTCTCCATGACAGGTACATGCACATGCAGGCACACACACACACGCATTACTCACCAATAGTCAAAATTTGTTTGACCACAATTAACTCAAACAGACATTTTCATTTATTCTCGGCAGAATAGATGAGTACTTTTCTGCAGAAGAGTTGACGGGCCAAATGTGTGTGATAGGAAAATGAGACCAATATTTGTCTGCCCGTAAACAACAGCATGTGTTTACTGGATGTTGTCATACAGCATAGATCTAATAGTCTTTCAACACCGTGTTGTTTTCTGGCTGAATCGCTCTTGACTTTCATGCAATTTGAGTTTTGATTTTTCATTCATTTCATCTTTTGGCCAGAGCCGATTTTGCCTCATTCTCTGATCTTGTATAAAAAAGGAGACATTTGCTGATCAAAAGCATGTGTCAGAAACACATCCACCTCTCGTCAACCAGGGAGGAAATAAAGCCAGCTTACCATCACTAGCTCTATATTTAGAGCTGTTAATGAGAGCCTGCTCTGGTGTTTACAAGCTTTCACACTGTAACCATGTTAAAGTCTGAGCTGCTCCTCATTGATCACTTTCCATGTGTTGTTAAACATTAGGGCTGAAACAAGTAGACCAATTGATCAGTCAGTCTCTGGAAAATCAATATGTTTGAAAGTCATTCATCAAGAATGTGGGCCAAAGGAAAGTCTTTGGCTGTGTTGCCACAGTACAGAAAAATATGCAAAGTTATGTGAAGTTTCACTGCAACTTTAAAGGGAATTTATTTTATGATGTAACCAGTCTGAGCTTATCTACGCAGCACAATATCTGGGTTGTCCCTGTATAATAGGGCTTTTTAAATTCTTTTTAATTTTCTATTTCCTTTTAATGTCACTCTAAAGATATAGACTACATGAATAATCAGTCCCTCCAAAAGTACAAAGAATATTACTTTATATTGAAAGTAAGCTTTAATTGCAGCGGTAATATACATGCAGGCATTGTGGTTTGCACATCTGCAACTATATCTGCTGCTGACACAACATTCATCTATAGTACATTGGAGCAGCTCCCATAATGCACGTGTAACTGTGAGTCAAAGAAAGGTCAAACTAAAAATCAACACCGTCACCGTGTAGCTTTGACTGTGCACAAGTGAAGAGTGGTGTCTGCAGCGAGCGTGGATTAGCATTGATTTGACAGTCCTGCTGCAAGGACACACACGTTGAGATGAAGTGGATACATGAGTCGTGTGTGTGTGTGTGTGTGTGTGGTGGCTGCTCTGTCCTGTTGCTTTAACCTTGAACACACACACACACAAAGCGAGGCAGCTACAGAAGCAGTAGTAGAGGTTATCCAGAATTACCACAGGTGATGGCAGCATGTGGGTTTTTTTTCCCCTTAACAAGAACAGCAGGGTGCAGACTGATAGACTGGCTCTGCTTTAGTGTCACTCAACAAACGCTTCACACCTCAAAATTCTAATCCATGAATGAATTTCAGCCTGTTTCAATAAAAAGATTGAGGGCATCTCCACTGACAGAGAATCTGCAAGTTACACATTTACACTAAAAGTTTTGTTCAGCTGACTTTGTCTTTTCTCATTTCTCCTTAAACTTTCACTGTTTGTCCCATTTTCCATCAAAATCACTTCCACTGTTCCTGCTCTGTTCCATTTCTCCACTTCCCTGGACTTTCTTCCATTGTGCTGTTGAGGGGCTCACTTGGTTCAAAGGCCGCTGTATGTACAGTGCAGTACAGTAAGCCACATATGCAAGTACAATATGTGCCTGACTGCATGAGTGTTTCCTCAGGTAGAAGGGGTTGGCGGGTTGCTGGATCATGGAGTTCATTTTTGGTAATAGCTCCCCCTACACTATCTGCCCCCCCCACTCTCCGTCCCACTCTGCTGTGCTGTGTAATGAGGCCAATCAGACGTGGTCATTACTATTAATTGAAACGGATGATACTTCAAAATTGCAGAGACCTGTGAAGCTAGCTTGCCAACTCTCAATGAAGGAAGAAGGACAAGGAGTAAATAATTGACTTGCATCTCTTTGTTAACTGGGTTTAATGGTAGAAATCTGAATGTGAGTGATCAAATTATACCACTAGACATCACAAGATCCTGTTTGTTTGTTTATTCATTTAAATGAGAATCAGTCATATCCTCCTGATCTCCTCTACTCCTGATAGCAGACAAAGAAAATCTTCTTATCATCTAACTTTGTTGCCAGATGAAACATTAACAAAAGCAGAAATGGTGTCGATAATTCACGTCGCTACACATCCTCTTTGACTGTTTAAATCTAGGATTTTTCAGACTAGTACCGAATTTTAGAGTGGAAAAAAAAATCTCCATTTAATATTGTGTATTTTGAGCTGAAATGAAAATAGAGCATTTCTATGTGAACTGTGCACTGACAAGACTGTGCAAATGTACTCAGAATGTTGCTTTCTCAAATAGATAACTTTTATTAAAGAATATTCAACATTATTATGCATTGTCGACCAGGCTGGCGTATGTAAACAATGGAGTTACAGCGCACTCTGCTGGACAGTGTATCAAGGTGGACCAAGAGATGACTACACCAGCCGCGACTCCTCTTTCTCCCCTCTGCGGTCTGTGTGTCCTGCAGCTCAGACCGCAGCCTTCAGTATTTGTTACCTCCCTAACCCTCATGTGAAGGTGAAGGTCTCTGAAGAGGCAGTAGAGAGGAGAAAGTGACCTTGTAGCACAGAGAACACTATGCTTCCACACAAAAAAGGTCATTTAAGGTTATTTTAAAAAAAACCAAAACATTACTTTAATTGAAATAAGATTTTCAGCAGGGTAGAAAGTCAGAGTGACAGATGGTGTTTTTGTAATGAGTTCAAAGTGATGTGGCTGTGACAAACAGGTGATTGGTGGCATGTGTGTGAGGAGGAGGTTTGAATATTTAAAGGAGTGCGTCCTCACTCCCTCTGCCCCTCTACTTATGTCTGTCATTCATTCATGCATAACAAATATAAAGATGCATTATGCATGTATTAAAGACAGAAGGTGCTAGTACAAACCAAACATACAGGCAAATCCATTTATACCATGACACTTGCAAAACAGTTTTAAATAATACACTTTTTCACAGATGTCTGCTGTCCTCTAACTTTTTAAAAGTAATTTTCTCCTTCCCTCTTTCCAGCTGAGCCTCTTCCTTTGATGGACCTATGTCGGCGTGCGGCCCGTCTGGCGTTGGGTCGGGAAAGGCTTCAGGAGATCGAGAGCCTCCCTCTGCCTCAGTCCCTCAAAGATTACCTCCAATACCAGTGACTGACAGGAGCAGAGCCACCTGGGAGTACAAGGACAATGGCCAGACCACCAGAGAATCTAGAGATAGACGGATGAAAGAAATTATTTAAAAAGATGCTGAGAGGTGATGGTGGTGGATGGAATGATTTCCACGCAGCGAGCACCAAAGCTCAAGAAAAGATGGATTCATACAAAGATGAATGGAAGGCTGGTGGATGAACTGAGTGCAGGTCCAGGCTTTCACACAAAAGAAAGGACACACCAGCTTCTTTCGTAGTTTGAGCTGCTCTTTCATTCATATTGGACTTCGGACTAAATTACTGATGATGGCATCCCATCGCTTATTCGGAAAGAAAGACAATCTTCTGTTGGGGTAAAAGAGATAGTAGTAAGATAACCACCGCCACCTAGTGATGAGAATGAAAACTGCACAGAGAAAGCACACTAATCCCATCCCTGGAGGCCTTTCTGACATACAGTCAGTGACCATATCATAGAGTCGGACGCCATAGTGTGTATTCATAGTCTCCACTGGCACAGGTGACAGGCTCAACAGCATAGGCATCCAAGAGGATTTTAGTCATTTTCACGTGATGAATCGGGGACCCGGCCAACAGCTCACACTGCATAGAGACCAGATCAAAACATGGCAAAACATGGTGTATGCAAGGTTTAGTACAGGAGACTGAACTGATCTTCTGGCTTTCTGCAGACATTTGGTGATAGTTAAGCCCTATTTCAGACATGGAAGAAGTAATGTCTATAGGTTAAATGTACCTGGCAGCTCCTGGTGAGAAGGGAGGGAGTGGAGTGGAGCTGAAAAGTAGAAAAGTTTGAAAAATGATCCGTGACAGATTTTAAATTTCATTTAGCCATTAAAGTCTTAATAGCCATCATGATTATCCTACTCAGTTTCAATATTTGTTGTTTTATACTGAAATGTCCAAAAGTACACAAGTACAGAATGTCAAGCCCTTACAGCATTTTTATATACAGGATATTCATAACTTCTTTATGTCTTAAGGAGGGTCGAGCTGTGATTTTCAAGCATTTTCTTTATGCCTCACGCCCCATGCAGTGTAGGGAGATAAAATCATTTTCATTGTCTGATCTGACATGAGTAATATCACAGCAAATTTTAAAGCAGATTTTAAAGAATGTTTCAACTTAAACACCAACTTAAATAAAATAAAATAAAATAAAACATTTTTATGTGTTTCTTATTAATAGTTTGACACTCAGAAACTCAGTTAATCTAATCCAAGGCTGTGTAGGTCACCTTTGATCAGATCTGAATGAACAATACAGTAATTGTTCCTAATAAGAAGCTCAAAGAGAACTGTGTACTTTTAATTTCATTATGTGCACAGCTTGTGCTGCTGCAGCCTTTACGTTAATTTGATAATATTCAGTTAAGACTTGCACTGTGTACAAAGTGTTACAGCACTGGCGCTAGCTCCAGCTTATTAAGATTGACATCGTGGCTTTGGAGCTGCATGTCTGAAAAGGGCTTTATTGCAGAAACCAAGTGGGACAAAACTGCTTGCTGTTTAAAAAAAGTGTTAAGCTGCACTTGGAAACATTCCTCACAGGACACAAAATCATGTATTATGATGTCAGGCATGACCAAAGTATTTCATACTAAGCCATGGAGTGAACTAATGTGTCTTAGGAGCTGTGGGTCGTGGCCCACCGCAGTGAAACTAGTGTTATGCTGTTGGCAGTAAGAGGAGCCTCACCTGCTGTGGTTTGTAGCACCTTGCTGTAGCTCACTGGTACCAGACAGTATCTGTCTATTGTCTGCACAGCTGTCTTAATGGCCACAGACCTGAGAATATGTAGACTCACTGGATAAATAAAGGCTTGATCAGGACAACGGAGCCTCACTTCTACTGCAGTGATGTGGCAGATGTGTTTTTTGGTCAAAATAGGATGCAGATGACCAATGCACAACCAGACACAAATACACACACATTTTCTTTCCTAAAAAGGCTTGAGTCACTTTTTTACTTCTGAGTTTGTATCCTGCATTCTTATGATTATCATTTTATTACTATTATTATTGTTATTATTGTGAGTGTGGAGTCTGATTATGAGGATGGAAGGATGATGATGATGATGATGATGATGATGGTGATGATGTTTACTTATCACAAGCTAGATCTATGTTTGTTTTTTATCTGATGAGTGATGGTTACATTCAGGTAAATGTTACATGTCACAAAAATGCTAGTGATGAAGACAGAGAGAAATCAAGCCGAGTTTATTTGATGCTGCTTTTATTATAATTATTACCCTTATTATTATTGTTATTGTTATTATTTGTGATGGTGGTGGTCTTACCTCTATTTCCATCAGTCAGGATGGGGAGAAAAGGACCATGCCAAAAAAGTACTAGAATGTATGGACAGGTGGTGCAGTTGAGATGTCAACAGATATGAAATGTGAATAAAAGCCAAGTGAATTTGAAAAATGTCAGTTAAACATTATTTGTATTTCTACCACCTTCATCCTTCACCCTTCATCCCATTTAGGCCAGTTTTGAGTCCAACACCAGCTGACAAGTTTTAGGTATGTTTATTAAACTATGCATGTTAAAGTCAACAATACATCTGACATTTAACAAAAAAAGACAGCGCTTCAGTGAGATCCAGAAGAGCCTGTCAACCAACCAGGGCTAACACACTCGTGCATGCACAAACTTTAATTGTGTTTGAGGGAATACATAATCTGCCAAGGAAGGCCTTGGCAAGGAAATTTGGGCTGTAAACTATTTGGCTTACTTTTCCCATTTGTCAAATGTACAGTTTCCACTTCAGAAAGTAAACAGCTAATGCAGCTGGAAGTACATCTCTTACTCTCACACCAAGACAGAGAAATGTTGATGCACTCAAAGTCCAAAAGTAAAGACTGCAGGACACCAAAGAGTGACATCATGGGGAGTAGCAGAAGTTGGTGTGGCTTCATATTTTCCCTGCACAATGTGGACAATGTGTCAGACTTTCACTAAAGAATCATCAGATCTGGCTCACATTTCAAAACACACAGGGGACTGATGTTCTGGAAATCAAGAGGAGACAGATGGTGGAACAATGCTTCTACGTCACGATCTTGACACTGCAGATCATAATTTAACAGGACCAGAACTACGCAAGAGGATTTTGTGATGCAGAACCATGACTCCTGTGAGGACAGATGGCAGTAAATCAACACTATCTCACGAATGCAGTGCAGTGATCGAAAAAACTGTTAATGAATGATGTTTTTGGGACATACTATACCGCAACATTTTTTATGTTCTTTTGCAAGGCGTTTTTCACACTTTTATGACCTGCTAGGCTATGACTTTTTTCTTTTTTTCATTTTAAGAGATATTCATTGAAGTGCAAATGAAATGCTATTCTTTGTTGGTTTTTTTTTTTTAGCATTTTTAGGAGATATTGTACTACAACATTTATTTGTGTTTTTATGACATTCTGTAGGAACACAAAGAAAATGGCTTGTATGTTGTAAGAAAGTGAAAAAATGTTGTGGTGTATTTTGGCCTAAGAAAATTCTTTGAATGAACAGTTGCTGAAAATTGCAAAAAAAAAACCCAAAACATCTAAATTGCCAAGCATGTCACAAATGTGCGAAAAAATACATCTATGAAAGATCATAAAAACACGAAAATATTGTTGCTGTATAAGATGACCAAAAATATTGAAGAACATCCTTTCATGAACAAATATAACATGCTTTAGAAATGGGAAAACAATTATCGCCAAGTATGTAAAATACAACATG